>CM042170.1:7286385-7306385 GCA_023376005.1 Doryteuthis pealeii
CTAAGCGTAGCTCAGATGCGACACAAGGCCAGAAGTATGGGGCACCCAGTGAGAATCAACTCACTAAAAATGTCTGCGAATCTAGCTTGCTAACCATTATACTACGCGAGGTGCCCTATATTTTTACTAAGCGTAGCTCAGATGCGACACAAGGCCAGAAGTATGGGGCACCCAGTGAGAATCAAACTCACTAAAAATGTTCTGCGAATCTAGCTTGCTAACCATTAAACTACGTGAGGTGCCCTATAGTTGTTTACTAAGCGTAGCTCAGATGCGACACAAGGCCAGAAGTATGGGGCACCCAGTGAGAATCAAACTCACTACCAATGGCCTGCTAAGCTAGCTTGCTAACCATTATACTACGTGAGGTGCCCTATAGTTGTTTACTAAGCGTAGCTCAGATGCGACACAAGGAAGAAGTATGGGCACCCAGTGAGAATCAAACTCACTAAAAATGTTCTGCGAATTCTAGCTTGCTAACCATTAACTACGCGAGTGCCCTATAGTTGTTTACTAAGCGTAGCTCAGATGCGACACAAGGCCAGAAGTATGGGGCACCAGTGAGAATCAAACTCACTAAAAATGTTCTGCGAATCTAGCTTGCTAACCATTATACTACGTGAGGTGCCCTATAGTTGTTTACTAAGCGTAGCTCAGATGCGACACAAGGCCAGAAGTATGGGGCACCCAGTGAGTATCGAACTCACTACCAATGGCCTGCTAAGCTAGCTTGCTAACGATTACACCACAAAAGGTGCCCATATTTATTTACTAAGCATAGCTTAGATGCGGCACAAGGCAAGAAGTATGGGGCACCCAGTGAGAATCGAACTCACTAACAATGGTCTGCGAATCTAGCTTGTAAACCATTACACCACAAGTGGTGCCTGTCATGTGACTTATTATCCCTGGCACATTAAAGTCACGAGACTCAAAAGAATATATCAGTGTTCAGTATTGAATATTTCGGACGTGTGGATCACCAGCTCAACTGAAGATCAAAGACGTGAAACTCGGAGGAGTGAGTTATTATGCTGTCGCGTCTTTATAATTGTTAATTATACGGTAGCCTACGAAAATTTTTTTTTAGCCAGGGGAACTAAACTACATCCAATTTCAAAGTTTAATTACTTAATACTCATCATCATCATCATCATCATGTCGCGCTGTCAGCACGGATATCCATGACAATCTCTCTCCATCAGTCCCTATCGCTCATCATTCTCGGGAGGTCCTCTGTGCAGCATCCTGTATCCGCACAGAGCTGGTCAATGTACGTCTTCGCTGGTCGGCTCACACTGGCGTGCCCATGTGCTGGCTTCCATAAGAGGACGTTGCTTATGAGTTCGTCCTTGCTTCTCCAGCAGTGTCCCGTGTGTCTTGTCCATCTTACTCGGATGGTTTGTGTGATATGTGGCAGGTGGCCGTACAGCTGTTTTCTTGTAGGGTGTTGTTTCCATGTCTTGTTCAGGATCACCCGCAGCATTCTTGTGCAGTTCCCATCTAGTTTATTCTCTAGTCGCTTAGTTAGGGCCCAGGTGGTGCAGCCATACAGCAGCACTGACACGACAACGGCCTGGAAGAACTGTCTCTTTAACTTGTTTGTGAGATTGGATTTCCATATGACCGATAATTTATTTATAGCGGCCCATGCCTCTCCTATACGTGCATTAACGTCGTTTTCTGTGGAGGAGATGTTACTGCCCTAGTAAACTTTAATAAAAGCGAGTCTGTAGCCTTTATTATTTTATAACGTCCATCTTACAACCCGTATATAATATGGTTAAGTACTTCTAGTAAACTTTGATAAAATCAACTCTATGTACTTTATTTTTGATAAAGACCATCTTACAACCGAATGTAATATGGGTTAGAATAAATAAGCAAATTAGATACTCACTGATTGTGATAAACCCCATTTGTTAGTACATATGATATACATTGCACGTCCATGCATTTTAACGATATAATATGATGTAGGCCATTTTAATGTTAGTATTGATGCGTGAGTAAATCCCTTGTTTTCTCACATATATAGATACACGCATAATATATATATATATATATATATATATATATATATATATATATATATATATATATACTAGCAAATATATGCACCCTCCGGGTGCAAGTATTTAAGTTTAAATGTAATAAAATATTAGATTAAATCAGAAAGGCTAGTGAAACTAATTAAGAATTCAAATAAAAAGATTTGAAACGGAGGGGGTATAATCGGAAAATAGAACAACTGAAACTTACTCTTTCATCACTTTCGTTTTTCAATACTAAATTTTCCTAATTTAACTATTTAGTTAAAATAGGAAGTAAAGAATAAAATTACAATTATTTCTTCTTGTTAATGAATATTTTTTAGGATTTATTGAAGAGATTTTGACTCATATTCATTAAGATAAAACCAAACAATTAGAAATCAATAATACCAAGCACATTTTTATTAAAATCAGTTTTTTTAATATCAATATGCAAATTAGCTTTACGTTTACACTGAAAACTGGTATTTTGTTGTATATATAAATACAATTGCATGTTATTAGTATTTAGGTAAGGCCAACAGTATTAATAATGTCAAACAGTTTTATTATTAATTGAGGTTTAAATAGAAATAGAATCATGGAGAATGTGACGTAAATAACTAAGGGAATTGTGACTTGAGTAGTAATATAGTTTCGGTTACAGACAGAAAAACACACAATCTCCATTATAATAAGATATATGGGGTGGGCCAAAAGTAGGGTTACAGTTAACACTTTAACATTTTACCTTTATTAGAAATTTAGACATTTATTTACATAAATTTACATATATTATATTTACATGTTAGACATTTTACATTAAACATTTCAAATCTCTCAAAGTGTCCACCTTCAAAATTGCAACAATCTTCGGATCTGTCCAAAACAATTTGGCACACAGTACGACACAAATTCCGATAATGAAGTAACTCTACTTTTGGCCCACCCTATATATATATATATATATAATATATATATATATATGTGTGTGTGTGTGTGTGTGTGTGAGAGAGAGAGAGAGAGAGAGAGAGAGAGAGAGAGAGAGAGAGTGAATGAATGAAAATTATCATTGGATTTATTATATCACATCTTGGTAAAATTATGAAGATTTGATTTATATTCGAAGATGTTTAGAAAATTAAAATATACATAGAAATAGCATTGAAATTATACTTTAAAATAAACCCCATTTAAGATAAACCCCATTTGCTAGTCTTATTATAATGGAGATTGTGTGTTTTTGTGTCTGTAACCGAAACTATATTACTAATCGAGTCACAATTCCCATAGTTATTTACATCACATTCTCCATGATTTTATTTTTATTCAAACCTCAATTATTAATAAAATTGTTTTATATTATTAATACTATTGACCATATCTACATATTATTAACATGCGATTGTATTTATATATACAAAATATAGTGGCTTGCAGTGTGAATGGGAAGGCTAATTTGCATATTGATATTAAAAATTTGATTTTAATAAATATGTGCTTAGTACTATTGATTTCTAATTGTTTGGTTTTATCTTAATGAATATGAGCAAAAATCTCTCCAATAAATCCATTAACAATATTAACTGTAATTCTATTCTTTACTTTATTACTAATTCTATTCTTTACTCTTTATCCTAATTTAACTAAATAGTTAAATTATGAAAATTTAGCAATGAAAGGACGGGAGGGAAGAAAAAGCAAGTTTTAGTTGTTCCATCTCTGTTTCAAATCTTTTTATCGGCATCTTATTTAGTTCCATTACCCTTTCTAAGTTAACATGATATTTTATTTCATTAAAACTTAAATACTTGCACCCGGAGGATGCATATATTTGCTAGTAATAATAATAATAATAGAAAACTTTTTTTTTAAGTATACAAAGAATAACGGCCTTCGTCAGAGTAAAATGTTTGGTGTTTGAAATTTCATATATTTATCTAGTTAATATTCGTTTCTCTTACTTTACCACATCTGCTATCGCTCCGAGCGCCTAGTCGTGACGCTAAGTATCGTTCATCACTGAGTGATTTATTACAACAGCTAAGTAAGTATTACAGTGAACTCGTTAGTTGGCAATGTATCATAAACAGCTTAAACTAGAGATTTAATGCGAGTGAAGTCGACATGAATATAATATTTTTTATTATACTCCCTCTGTTTCAAATGTTTTATTATACTCCCTCTGTTTCAAATCTTTTTATCTGTATTCTTATTTAGTTCATTACCTTTCTAAGTTAACATGATATTTTATTTCATTAAAACTTAAATACTTGCACCCGGAGGGTGCATATATTTGCTAGTACATATAATATACAGCATTCTTGTGCAGCTCCCATCTATTTTATTCTCTAGTCGCTTCGTTGGGGTCCAAGTGGTTCCATTTAATACTAACTCAACATAAATAAACAATATTTGAAACTAATATGGAATAGGTCCTCCACTTGCTAATTTCAGTGCTTGTATTCAATTTTTGGTCAAATTATCGTCTGATCTATATTTTGCTACTCCTTTAGCAATCCGCCCTGTCGACTGCACCTCTGCAGAGGGGTAAGACTACCCCAATGGGGCCACCTGTTGGCCGTGGGTGGCGACCCGTGATGCTTAAGGATAGAACCTGAGAAGTCCATGACTTGCAATATTCCACTTTAGGCTTTTCTTGGGCTGGACGGGCGGTCGAAGAGGCCCCCTCCGATCAATCGGCTGGCCACGTCAAGCCCTAGTACCTATATGATTGCCCCAACCCTATTGCCCTTATGGCAACCCCCAATCCTTCTTATCATATGGGTGCTAGAAGGCGGTGGCCGAGGGTCTACATGTCCTGGGAATGACGTTAAACTCTATCTGATGGTGAGGTTCCAGTTCTGGAGGTTTGGGGAATGTGGAGCACCCCTTCATCACCATTGCTCCCTGGTCCACTCTGACCCGGAGTGGTAGTACCTGTTAGGGTCCCATCTATGGGTTGAATAGAAAAACAAGAGTTTATAAACAAAATTGTATTATGCATTAAGAATGAATTTATTTCACAACTTTGTCGGCATTAAATGACCCACCAAGGTTGATATGCCGTAAAACAAAACAAACCAAACCACTCTTTAGCAATGTTTCTTTAAGAGTTGCCACTGACATGATTTTTGTCACAGGCCCTCGAAGTTTATGGTCAAGATTTCTACCAAACATGGCTCAATTTGATTTATGTCAGGAATTTGGACTACACATGGTAGTGACAGGATTTGGACTACACGTGGTAGTGACTTGATTTGGACTACACATGGTAGTGACTTGATTTGGACTACACATGGTAGTGACATGATTTGGACTACACATGGTAGTGACATGATTTGGACTACACAGTAGTGACATGATTTGGACTACACATGGTAGTGACTTGATTTGGACTACACATGGTAGTGACATGATTTGGACTACACACATGATTTGGACTACACATGGTAGTGACTTGATTTGGACTACACGTGGTAGTGACTTGATTTCTTGCAATTCCTTCCAGGCCTTTGCTACTTTTCTCGTATGGCATAGCGCTGTATCATATTGAGAAAGGTAGACATTCTTGTCAATCTGATTCGTTTGAAATAGTGTGAATCTGTGTTACGCCTCAGATACATGGTTCCAAGTTAACTGACCTGAAGAAATGTAAATGTTTTTCAATAAAATAACTGGTACATTATATCCTTTATTCATTAACATATCAACACTGAAAATTTCATTGAATTCGGTTAATTCCCTGATTTTTTTTTCCGGCGGGATGATATACGATGATGGTCCGTTAAGTTCGATTTCACCAGTATATCTTATAATTTACATTTAATGTTTTATTTCAATTTCAGACACAGAAAATCCGAAGAAATGGGACTTGAAAAAATTGTAAGTTTTAAAAATTTTCCCAAAAACTTATCCATTTAGTTATATATAAAAACGACG
This sequence comes from Doryteuthis pealeii, assembly GCA_023376005.1. Classification (NCBI taxonomy): domain Eukaryota; kingdom Metazoa; phylum Mollusca; class Cephalopoda; order Myopsida; family Loliginidae; genus Doryteuthis; species Doryteuthis pealeii. The sequence continues at coordinate 7,292,361 of CM042170.1, forward strand.
ACTACAACAACAGCAACAATATATATATATATATATATATATATATATATATATATATATATATATATATATATGGTAGAAATGTGAGGAGGTTAATCCGACAGTATGTGGAGAAAAGTAGACAAACGCGGGATGTTATGGAAACTTGATGTTTATTGTCGACGGTGCAACGTTTCGGTCTTTTATTAGACCATCTTCAGGGCTTGGATATAGTTCTTACTCCAATGATGCAAATTCTCAAAATTTTCGATGATTTGTTTGTGCTGTCTGTCTATCTATCTATCTATTCTTTTTTTTTTTTTTTTTTTTGTCTGTTAATATTTATCCCCCTACTGACGACCTTCCGTTTTCAGCATTTTGAGAATTTCCATCATTGGAGTAAGAACTATATCCAAGTCCTGAAGATGGTCTAATAAGAGACCGAAACGTTGCACCGTCGACAATAAACATCAAGTTTCCATAACACCCCGTGTTTGTCTACTTTTCTCCACACACACACACACACACACACACACACACACACACATATATATATATATATATATATATATATATATATATAAAGTGGAATATAACCTACTTCTAAACAAAACGAAAAATCTGGGAAGGGCCTGCTGGTGTAAGGATTAGAGTCCCTGCCTTTCAGCTGGAAAGTCAGGGTTCGAATCACGCACAATACGGTCTTCCTGTCTATAGCTTTGCTGATGAGGTGTAATAGGCTGAAATATACATACAGAGATTGATTTTTCTCGATTTGTTTAGCCTTACATTTGAATAGGTATTACCGCCTAATTTATTAATTATTAATTAATTATTTTTCAAAATTAGGTACAACTTCAATTAAGCACATATTCTCCCAAAAATTAAGCACATATTCTCCCCCCAAAAAGCCATATCAAAACACATCGTTTGTTTGTTTACTTCTCATATATATATATATATATATATATATATATATATACTAGTTTATATTTATTTATATTGGAAAAATTTTGCTACCATCGGTTTCTTGCTGTGTAGCAGTCATCAGGCAACGAAAATGTTTTGAAAATGAGGCAAAATTTTTGCATCATTTTCAAAACATTTTTGTAGTAGTTCATTTGTACTTATTTATTTATTTGTTTAGTTTAACTATTCTTTGGAGTCGTTAGTTTTCAGTTTGGTTTGTAGGAATTGTCATGGTGGACTCTCCTATTGAGAAAGATGGACTGAGGGTTTAATAGCTTCATCTGTCATATAATTTTTCCTCATGATTTTTTCTTTTGTTGTAAATCCGGGCGCGTAATTGGATGCCCAATTTGCACCTAATGACAAGGTCATATACGCGTAAGCTTTTTTGGGGTGGGGGGGTGGGGTGGGGTCGTCTTTTCTTGACCTTTTCTATATCTCTCCCCGGACCCCCACTCTGCGTGCGGAAAGTCATTCCTAGAAAGGGCTGCTTTGTTGTAAAAAGAAGAATGAACTCGCAATTGTTATATCAGCGGTCGTCTATCGCTCATCACACGTGTGTGAATTTCAAACTGAGGACTCTCCGTGGCATCTTCTTATGAAAGGTCCAAAAATTCAAGATAATATCAATCCTTTGCAATATTAAGTCTCTCGCACACGAAAAGTAATTCCTTTCCCAACTGAGCACGTTACTCTCACTTCAAATAGCAGTCGTCAGAATTCACTTGCCGTCCAAACAATTTCTTCCTCACTCACCCTGTCAGCGACAGTCCGTCTTTATTTCTGCTCGTTCGGCTGCGCTTATGCAAATTCCGATATACTTTATTTGGGTCTCTACTAACAACACCTCAGCTACGAGGAGGTGTATCGTAGCCGCTCGCCACACTCTTCCCCCTCGCACAGGCCAAACATATCCTGACACGCTTCGTTTGTGGGGGCTGGGAATCCGCTTGTTCATACGGCTGCCTTTCAGTCTCGTCACACATCTTCTACCGGCCCTCGTCGTTGTCAATATCTATTTCTCGTCATGAGAAACTTGTAATCCATCATCCATGCAAGAACTCAATCTGGAATATATTATTTAAGGAATTAATGTATATATATATATATATATATATATATATATATAACCCAAGGTTACTGGTTCCATGCCGGCCCTCGCCAACTCGTATGAGTAGCACAGGGATCTGTGCGGTAAAGTAAGGAGCTGATGGTAGGTGTGGCACTCCATCTCAGACGCAAAAAATTATCTCCTTGTCTAGCGCCAGTGAAAAGGGGATAGACCCCCTCAATTTATAAAGATTTTTTTTTTATCTCCAGTCATCTATAAAACATCCATCAATTTCTTCACCCCATAATACATCCTGATGAAATTTTAAAGAAACCGAAACGTTTAAATAAATATAATAATAATAATAATAAATAAATTCATCTTATTTTTGGAACACTTGTTTTTTCAAATTTCTTAATATTGTCGGATTTATTTCCATATTTACTCCCATATATATATATATATATATATATATATATATATATATATATATATTTCTCGATTTGTTTAGCCATACATTTAAATAGGCATTCCCGCCTAATTCATTATTAATTAATTAATTTTCAAAATTAGGTACGACTCTAATTAAGCACATATTCTCCCAAAAATTGTCGGCAAAAAAGCCATTCCAAACATACCTTGTTTACAACTTATCATATATATATATATATATAAATCTAATGAGTCAGACGAACCTACTATTAGTTTCCCTTAATGCTCTTCAGGGCTAAGATCTGAGAACTTTTTACTTATTAGCTTATTTTCTTAGCGGTTGTATGAATATATATATATATATATATGTCTTATATACATATATATACATATAAATTGTTTTTTTTCTTTTGGTCAAATACTGTACCAATAGATTACTTTTTGTTGGTACGACTATCTTGGTCTTTTCTTTTTTCCAAAAAATTTTTTCTCCCCGGTTGATGTTTGGTAGTATATTTTTACAATCAAACTATTTGCTGGTTTTTTCTCACCGTGAGGATTTACCAACACGCTTGGTATATATATATATATATATATATATATATATATATATATATATATATATATATATACAAAGCCAAGATTTGCTAAAGAGTCTGAATTAAAAATAAAAAAAACCTCTTAAGGCCCTTGTTTGTATATTTGTATATATTATCGGAGCGGGGGATGTTTATATTTAGGATAAGAAATCAATCTGGTGGTTCGGTTGAAGGAGAAAATAGTTTATCGTTGTGATAGTTCAAAGATGAGTTTACTCCACTCCCAAACAAACGAGATATTTAGAGTTTGTTTGAAAATTTTGAATATATAAACGAATCTCGGCTTTTCATTAAGATTCCCATGGTTTGTTTGTTTTATTTTACGGCATATCAACCTCAGTGGGTCATTTAATGCCGATAAAATTTTGAAATAAATTGATTCTTAATGGATAATACAATTTTGTTTATCAACTCTAACAGGTACTACCACTCCGGGTCAGAGTGGACCAGGGAGCAATGGTGATGAAGGGTGCTCCACATTCCCCAAACCTCCAAAACTGGAACCTCACCATCAGATAGAGTTTAACATCATTCCCAGGACATGTAGACACGCAGCCACCGCCTTCTAGCACCCATATGATAAAAAGGGGTTGGGGCTTGCCATAAGGGCAATAGGGTTGGGAAAATCACATAGGTGCTAGGGCTTGACGTGACCAGCCGATTGATCGGAGGGGGCCTCTCCGACCGCCCGTCTAGCCCAAGATATGGCCAAAGTGGAGTATCGCATGTCATGAACTGCTCATCCACCTGGGCTCTATCCTTAAGCATCACAGGTCGCCACCCACGACCAACAGGGGGAGTCTTTTAAGATTCCCAGTCCGATGAAATCGATATATATATATATATATATATATATATATATATATATATGGAGAAAAGTAGACAAACACGGGATGTTATGGAAACTGGATGTTTATTGTTGACGATGCAACGTTTCTGTCTATTAGACCTTCTTCAGGACTTGGATATAGTTCTTGCTTCAATGATAGACATTCTCAAAATTTTGAGGTCTAATAGACAGAAACGTCATCGACAATAAACATTCAGTTTCCATAACATCCCGTGTTTGTCTACTTTTCTCCACATATTGTCGGATTAACCTCCTCATATTTCTTCCATATATATATATATATATATATATATATATATATATATATATATATATGTATCAAAAGCAAAAACAATAAACACTGAAACACAAACCCACAAGTCTGTTTTAGTAGACTCTAATTCTTTATTCTAATTTTAATTCTTTTCTTATTTTAATTTAATTTATCTTATTTTATTTTACGAGATTTTATTAATCTTAATCATTATGCTTTATTACTTTACCTTATTATCATTACCATTATTATTTGTAAATTTTTTAAATTTTATATTTACTTTTATTTTAATTTTTTAATTTTTTAATTTTTAATTTTTATTTTATTTTTTATTTTATTGTTTATTTCTATATCATTTTGTTATCTTTATTTTTCTCTTTCTTCTTCTCTTCGTCTCTTCTTTTTTCTCTTTTTTTAAATTTTTTTAATTATTTTTAATTAGTTATTTTTAGCCTTGAAATTCTGCTCATTTTGTATATACACTCTTACAACTATTTCTCCAAGGAATATGCCCCAAGCTAAGCCACACCTCATCCAAAACATAGACCTCCCCGCCTCATCCAAAGAAACTAACCCCCCATTCCAAAATAAGACACCAACCTCCCTCCCTAAATTGATAGATATAAAAGAGATGTTGCTTTGGGAAATTCTCAGTAAGAGTCATGTTCTTGTGATTACCTGAAGATGCCGTATTAATACGGTTGAAATAAATTATTGTAATGAAGCAAGTTTAGAGTTTTTCTTCATTACTATATAATATATATATATATATATATATATATATATATATATATATATATATATATGTATTGGTTAGGAGGTTGATTTAGAAGGCTATCAAATGCAGTTTGGAATAAATAAAATAATAATACGGTAACAATGGTGTTGTGCGTTGACCTGTATTTTTATTTTTATTTATTTTTTTTTTTTAATAAAAAATACAGGTCAACACAACACCATTGTTACCGTATTATTATTTTTTATTTATTCCAAACTGCATTGTGATAGCCTTCTAAATCAATAACCAATACATACACAATGCTTCAAGCAAATTATGAACTCTCTTATATATATATATATATATATATATAATATATATTATCGCATGTATTGCATAAAAATCGAATTTTATGCGATACATGCGTTGTAAGTGCCTTCAAGTAAAATTTAATATATACTTTATCAGCAACGTTCTAAATAAACAAACACCCAAAAATCTTATTCACTTCGCCGAAGGGCAAACGGTCCGTTTGTTGTTATTATTCTCTCAATAACGCCCCTTACCTATTATGGTAGAGGCGTGAGTATCACTTGACAAGCTTATTTCGCTAGGATGGTCAGCTGTGTATGGCCGAGGCGATAAGGTGTTTCACTAGTGTTTCACTGTGTCTGCTGAAGTCCCGGTTTCGATTTCTGTCGGAGGGAAATCGTTAGTATATACCGCTGATGAGACTTAATAAAGTCGAACAGTCTGTACGGTATTCTGCACATCGAGCTATCCTTTGTTGGGATTACACTTGTCAAGTTCATTTTCTATAAGAAAAAGTATCGAATTTTATGCGATACATCCGTTGTAAGTGCCTTCAAGTAAAAATTTAATATATACTTTATCAGCAACGTTTCTAAATAAACAAACACCCAAAAATATATATATATGTAAGTGTGTGTGTGTGTGTTCATTCAGACATGTTTGATTAAATAGTATACACATCTTTTATCTACATATTCTAGTTTCAATCGTTCCAAATCGCCAAGAAAAGGCTATATATATAGATAGATATAATCCAAAAATCCGGAGAAGAAATCTTCCTTACGACATAGGAGGTTTTTTTTTTTAAAAAACGTGTCACGGTTTGCAGAGCTCAATGTGTGCTCTTATTGTTAGAGTTAAAGAGAAAATTTATAAGCAAAAATATAACATGTATATAATAATTTAAAAAGATTCAGATTTTTTGCATTATAGCTTATTTCAGGAAGCTTAGACAAAGTGTTTGATACCCCCAAACATACCCATATATATATATATATATATATATATATATATATATATGGGAGAATATGTGCTTAATTGAAGTCATACCTAATTTGAAAATTATTTAGTTGATAACTAATGAATTAGGCAAGCATATCTGTTTAAATGTAAGGCGTAAACAAATTGGGAAACGCTCGATCTTTGTATGTACATTTCGGCATATTATGCCTCATCAGCAGAGTTATAGAAAAAATAACATATAAGAACAAAAAAACGGACTATTCTCTGATTTTTTTTTTTTACTGCGAATTAAAACCCTTAATCTAATTTTTTTTAGGTTCTTTTTCCAAGTGACTTCATCTGGTTTGGTCGATCTGGTACACATCCATAAAGAAGATAAGGACGAAGCGGTGACACTGAAAAAGGTTTTAGCGGGTACATTTTCAGCTAAGGTCGAGGTAAGACTGATAGAACGGAACACAGAGAAAGCCAATGCTTACCTCCATACATACACTCGGATATAGCATGCGACATATCGGGCAAACAGATAATAGTACTTTTTGTGCAATGGGTGTTGGATACTGTCTTTTAGAAATAGTTACTTGAAACCATATAAGTCGTTGGTGGCCTAAAGTCGGTATCAGCCAGACAGGGAGGGAGTTTATGCCCCATTTCCCTAGCGCTAATGCAAGGAGATTGTTTTTTAGCGTCTGATACAGAGCGCCACGCCTACCATCAACTCCTCACTTTACCGCACAGATCCCTGTGCTACTGATATGCTGAGTTGGCGAGGGCCGGTATCGAGCCTGGAACCTTGAGATTCCCAGCCAAACACTCTACCGACTGAGCTAAACTGGCCCTATAAATTATTAGTATTAAATAAGAATACTTGAAACCATACAAGTTTATGCAAATTATTTATATTTGATCGGAATATTTAAAACTACTAGCAAATATATGCACCCTCCGGGTGCAAGTATTTAAGTTTTAATGTAATGAAATATTATATTAAATTGGAAAGGCTAATGAAACTGAATAAGAATGCAGATAAAAAATTTGGAATAGAGGGGGTATGATTGAAAAATAGAACAACTTTGAAACTAACTCTTCCATCATTTTCCATTACTCCCCTCTTTCATTGGTAAATTTTCCTAATTTAACTATTTAGTTAAAATAGGAAGTAAAGAATAATATTAGTTATTTCGTCTTGTTAATGGATTTTTTTAAAGATTTATCCCCGAGATTTTTGTTTATATTCAAAAAGATAAAACCAAACAATTAGAAATCGATAATACTAAGCATATATTTATTAAAATCAATTTTTTAAGATCAATATGCAAATTAGCCTTCCCATTCACACTGCAAACCGCTATTTTGTAGTATATATAAATACAATTGCAAGTTATTCGTATGTATATATGGTCAACAGTCTTAATGATGTAAAACAATTTTAATAATAATTGAGGTTTAAATAAAAATAAAATCATGGCGAATGTGATGTAAATAACGAAGGGAATTGTGATTTGTATAGTAATATAGTTTCGGTTACAGACAGAAAAACACACAATTTCCATTATAATAAGAGATATAAATACTAGCAGCGGCTAACCGGCGTCGCCTGGGTAGAGGGGGATTTTTTTTTAAATTAGTCCTGCAGATCCATTATTATATATCGATATAGAGTTGAATCCTCGTGGGATGCCCCATTTAAATCCCTACGTAAAAAAATATAGACCTTACATTGATCCAGCTACTCTGAAAATAAATGTTAATGTCCACTATCTAAAATATCAAATGGAAAAAAAATCCATGTTGCTATCATATAAATTTTATTTTTTAACTATCTTCACGAATATAAATCAAATCTCTATTATTTTTGCTAAAAAACCAAGCCCTGGTAATATTTAATGTGTATATATATTTACTTTGTCGTTAATTGTTTTATTTTCGAAGTTTCCTCCGGACATACAGATTCACACAACTGCCATTTATATATGTATAGATGTGCAAACAAAGGGTTATTGACAATTTAAAAAGTTCAATTAAAAATGTATTGAAACACTAAACATAATATATATGTCTATTAATAATGAAGATTCGTTTCCAGGTGTTGTCTGTAACAAAACTACGTCACTGCTTACGTCACACTACCTAAAATCGTCATAACATAGAATAAATACACTCAAAATTTGAGCACGCATTGGTTTTTTAAACAAGTTTTATAAAATACATACCTGGTATTATCTATCTATATATAGTTTGTTTTTATTTTAATAAATATTTAAAGTTATCAGAACTAAGTTTCCATTTCAAATTTTTTATATTTTTTACTTCTTTAATAAATTTATTTTAATTTTTACTCCTTTAATAAATTTTACTTTACTTATAATACAAACGCTCTGATATTAAATTTTCAACTACCATCCATCAGGCAATACTTATTTTACGTCGCCCAGAGGGCGTTTTTTTATTTTGCTAGTAATTATCATTTGAAATTAAACATTTGCATATAAATCAAATTTCGGTATAAAATTATGATTTTATATTAAAAATATTAAAATATATTCAATTTATATTAAATATATTAAAATATTAAAAAATACATTTAAAATTATTACATTTTACAGATGATATTTTTTAATTTTAATTCATAATATTTATTTTAATTCATAATATTTTTTGTCAGAGATTTGTTATAATTCATAGATTTTGGATTTCATAGATTAATAAATTCATAGATTTTGGATGCTTTTGTTATAATTCATAATATCTTTTTGCTAGTAATTATAATTTAGAATTAAAAATTTGCATATGAATCAAATTTCGGTATAAAATTATTATTTTATATTAAAAAATACATTTAAAATTATTACATTTAAATCATTACATGTAAAATTATTATTTGAACCAATTTGAATCAAATTTCGGTATAAAATAACCCACAAGTAGTTTATATGCCGTTAAACATATAAACCAACCATTCATTTCATTTTAATTTTAATTACTTTTTATCGCAAATTAAGACGACATTCTGGTCGATTAGAATTAAGAAATTCCCGTTAAGAATTCATTACGTGCATTTAATTTTATATATTACTTATATAATTTTAGTTAAATAATATTACTTATATAATTTTATATATTACTTATATTAAATGGTCGATTAGAATTAAGAAATTCCCGTTAAGAATTCATTACGTGCATTTAAATTTGCTGGATGATTTATGATTATCACACTATTTAATTTTTCCAGATTGAATTTGAAGGAGACAGCCACCAGTATCAAAATCATGAATTGGGCCATACAGGTAATTTTACTTTATTATTAATGGCTTTAAAAAAGAGCATGAAACTGCCAGTATTCGGACTGGCCTCTTGAGTCATCTGCGGTCCCACGGTGACAGACAACCACGTGAAAAAAAACAACAAAAAAACATGTGTGTGTACGAGCGAAACCCAGGGGTCTCACGTGTCTTTTATGCCACAGGACGAGTAAAAACAAAGCTGGACTCCTGGGCCACTTGCGTGCTCACAACCGAATTTTGTATAAATGGCCTCCTGAAGAAGTGGCATTCACCATATATATATATATATATATATATATATATATATATATATATATATATATATATATATATATATATATATATATATATATATATATATATATATATATATATATATATATATATATATATATATATATATATATATATATATCAGTAAAAGTCCTCTCCCACTTGTAGACCGGTGGTTAGAGGCTCTGATTGATGAAAAATCAGTCGTGTTTCGATCACGTCTTGAAGTAGCTTACACAATTTAGCCGCATTGAAGTGACGGGATACGTCGAAACAGGACTGTATGTGGAGGATTTTATATATAAGTAAGTAAAGTAAAGTCGAAGTGGCCTAAAGTCGGTATTAGCCAGACAGCAAGGGAGTCTATCCTTTTTTTCACATCAGCGTTAGCTGATGGTCTTACACTGGAGTCTGAGTGACAACAAGTCTCATCAGGTCTCCAGGTCTCTTCTGAGTATTCTGGCAGATTGCAGCAGTGCAGTATTCTAGATGGTCTCAATTCTTCCTCTGATTTCCAGATTTTCCAATCTTTTTTCCAAGCTTTTTGGGACCGTTCCAAGTGCACCAACAACAATTAGTATCACTTTCATATTCCATAACTTTTTCAGTTCTCTGGCAAGGTCCAGGTATTTGTCCATTTTTTCGTTTTCCTTCAGATTCACCCTGTGATCTGCTGGAACTGCAAAATCCACCAGTTGACAAGTTCTTTCTTTTTTGTTAATCAACACTAGGTCTGGTCTTCTTGCTGGGATAAGGTGATCCGTTTTTATCTCAAAGTCCAAGAAAATTTTTTGCGTTTCGTTCTCAAGAACAGATTCTGGTTTATGCATATACCATTTTGTTGTATGGTCAAAATTTCATTTTTTGCATAACTCCCAGTGGATCACCTTTCCAACCCAGTCGTGTCTAGTTTTGTACTCCGTTGTGCTCGTTTACTACATTCGCATAGTACATGGTTTACAGTCTCATCTCTGTCACCGCATCGTCTACATTTACTATTTGTTGGGTCTTATCAATTTTCGCTTTGATATAGTTTGTCCTTATGGCATTATTTGTGCAGCAATTATTAGTGATTCAGTTTCTCTTTTGAGGTTTCCTTTTCTTAATCATGTCGAGGGTTTTTCATGTGCAACCTCACCGATTTGTCGTTTGAAGTGTCCATATAATTGTTTTTCTTCCCATTTTTGTTTTCTAGTTATTGTTGTGTTTCTGTTTGTCCATACATTACATCTACCTTTGTTGGCTGCCATAAGTAATCTTTCTTTGCTCTTTTTTGTGTAGTCTTCGTGTTGTTGGATTGTGGCCTCTACGCGTCCTCGGGTGTAGAGCCTTGTGCATGGTCATTAATTTTCTAGTCGTTTGGTCAATCTGTCTGAGTTCTTCTTTTGTCCATTTAAGAATGGTCCAGAGTATCTTATAATGGGGACAGCCCAGGTATTAATTCCTCTGATCAGATTTCTGCTGTTGAGTTTGGTGACAGCAAGTCTCCTCATGTCTCCAGGACTCTCCTGAGTATTCTGGCAGATTGCGGCAATGCAGTATTATGGATGGTCTCAATTCTTCCTCTGATTTCCAGATTTTCCAGTCTTTTTTCCAAGCTTTTTGGGACCGTCCCAAGTGCACCAACTACAATTATTATTATTTGAGTTTTCACATCAGTGTTAGCTGATGGTCTTTCACTGGAGTCTGAGTGACAGCAAGTCTCCTCAGGTCTCCAGGACTCTTCTGAGTATTCTGGCAGATTGCAGCAGTGCAGTGTTCTGAATGGTTTCAATCCTTCCTCTGATATCCAAACTTTCCAAACCCTTTTCTAATGCTTTTGGGACTGTTCCAAGTGCACCAACTACAATTGGTATAACTTTCACTTTCATATTCCATAACTTTTTCAGTTCTCTGGCAAGGTCCAGATATTTGTCAATTTTTTCATTTTCCTTTAACTTCACCCTGTGATCCGCTGGCACTGCAAAATCCACCAGTTGACAAGTTCTTTCTTTTTTGTTATTATTATTATTATTATTATTATTATTATTATTATTATTATTGATAGCTTTTCCCACCAGCGTTAGTTGATGGTATTTCACTGGAGTCTGAGTGACAAGTATCCTCAGGTCTCCAGTTATTATTATTATATTATTATTATTATTATTATTATATTATTATATAAACAGTTATACGAAGCTATAACTGTTTAGTAATGATTATCATTATTAGTTACTGGAAATCATATAACTGTGTACAAATTATTGGTATTAAGAATAGTTACATGAAGATATAACTGAATTGTTTACAAATGATTATTGCTAGATACTTGAAACCATATCCTACCAATTGAAACTACTGCTACTAGTTGTTAATAATTGTAACTATATATTACATAGTTATCTGAGATTATATTATTATTATCATTAATTACTTAAAATCATTAAGAAAATAGACCTTGCATTCATCCAGCTACTCTGAAAATAAATGTTAATGTCTACTATCTAAAAATATGCTGTTATCATTTTAATCTTATTTTTTAATTATCTTTACGAATATAAATCAAATCTCTATTATTTTTGCTCAAAAGCGAAGCCCTGGTGATATTTAATGTGTATATATATTTACTTTGTTGTTAATTGTTTTATTTTCGAAGTTTCCTCCGGATATACAGATTCACACAACTGACATTTATATATGTATTTGCTTGTAAAAATAAAAATGAAAAATAAAGAAAATAATTACGATATTAGATAACCAAAAAAGCAACCAACCAACAATTAATCTTTCACGATATTTCTCTTTCAGGTTGGTTAACTCATGATTACCGGATCCATCGGACACCTTCAGGATTTTTGCTTCACAAAACACATAAAAGTGATAAGCAAGTCACCAGACACCATGAAAAGGTAAACATTATTATTATTATTATTATTATTATTATTATTATTATTGATGAATTTTTCACACCAGCGTTAGATGATGGTATTTCACTGGAGTCTGAGTGACAACAAGTCTCCTCGGGTCTCCAGGATTCTTCTGAGTATTCTAGCCGATTGTAGCAATGCAGTAGTCTGGATGGTCTCAATTCTTGCAGATCCTCCAGTTTTTTCCCCAAGTTTTTGGGACCGTGCCAAGTGCACCAACTACAATTAGTATCAACTTTGACTTTCATATTCCATAGCTTTTTCAATTATCTGGCAAGGTCCAGGTATTTGTCCATCTTTTCGTGTTCCTTCTATTATTATTATTATTATTATTATTATTATTATTGATGAGTTTTTCCCACCAACATTAGCTGATGGTATTTCACTACTTTTGAGTTTTTCACATCAGCGTTAGCTGATGGTATTTCACTGGAGTCTGAGTGACAACAAGTCACCTCATGTTTCCAGGACTCTTCTGAGTATTCTAGCCGATTTCAGCAATGCTGTAGTTTTGATGGTCTTAATTCTTTCTCTGATTTCCAGTTCCTCTAGTCTTTTTTCCAAGTATATCGGTACCGTTCCAAGTGCACCAACAACAATTGGTATCATTTTCACCCTTATATTCCACATTTTATTTTTTCAATTCTACAGCAAGGTCCAGGTATTTATCTACCTTTTCGTTTTCATTTATCTTCACCCGTTGCCATCCTAAGGCTCAAAAACTCAGTGTGCTCTTCTATTTTACCCATAGCTGGAGGAAGAAGAGATGGCTTCATACCTTTCACTGGTGAATTAGTGAAATGCAAAAATCCTAGTTCAGTATTAGAACTCGGGTCTCCAACTCCATTACCAAAGGCGATAACCGTTACGGGCCACGTAGATGTAAAGTAATAATCCCTATTTTCTATTTTTCAGGCGATCAAATATGACAAAGATGGCACCCTAAATCACGTCAGTGCGACGGATTCCATTCTTTTGTCAGGAGGACCGAATGAAATATACAGGTAATTGATAGAATTCCTCATTCTTTCCTGGTGCCATTATGGCTTTCAGAATAAAAATGGTTCCAAAGAATGGAAATAACTCTTCGATTAATGCATGCAACAATCAAAGAGAGAAAAAAAAAGATAACGTATTTTATATGAATTTATCATAAAATTATATTAAGATATAATAATTATATATACTAGCAAATATATGCACCCGCCGTGTGCAAGTATTTAAGTTTTAATATAATGAAATATTATGTTAACTTAGAAAGGCTAATGAAACTAAATAAGAATACAGATAAAAAGATTTGAAACAGAGGGAGTATAATAAAAGATTTGAAACAGAGAGAGTATAATAAAAAATGGAACAACTGAAACTTACTCTTCCATCACTCTCGTCTTTCATTGTTATTTTTTCTAATTTAAGTATTTAGTTAAAAGAGGAAG
>CM042170.1:7311385-7318885 GCA_023376005.1 Doryteuthis pealeii
CCCGAGTATTGTCGGAATTTTCGGGGCGTTATCAAAATCCGATTCTAGGTAACAACAAAATTTAAGAAAAAGACTACTGAACGTAAAATCCCTATGTCATTTGGAAAGTTAAAAATATAAATAAATAAAAGTAAAAAATAATAAAAGTAAAAAATAAAAGTAAAAATAGAAAAAATAAATAAAAATAGAAAAAATAAATGAAATGTATTAAAATTTAAAAAAATAAAAGTTTTAAAAAAATAAAAGTAAAAAAAAAGTTTTAAAAAATAAATAAATAATAATTTTAAAAAAGTTAAAAAAATAAATAAAAAAATAAAAAATAAAATTATTAAAATTTTTAAAAATAGAAGTTAAAAAAAAAAATAAAAAATAAAAGTAAAAAAAAAAAATCCCTATGTCATTTGGAAAGTAAAATTTTTTTAGAAATCCTTATGTCATGCCTAATGGTTAGGAAGTTTTTATCGTTGAATTAACAGTTCCATTTGAAGAAAATCTTGATTGGGCACATCAGCGGAAGTTGGAAAAATATGAACACCTACGTAAACAATGCGTCAGAAACGGATGGATAACAAATGTATTTCTCATCGAAGTTGGATGCGGGGATTTATTACCAACTCAACCTTGGCATTTTTGTCTAAACTTGGACTTTCTCCATCAGACAAGAGGAAATACATAAAAAAGATCCAGGAGAAAACTCTAACCGCATCAGTGTGGATATGCCAATCCTACATTGTGACATCAAACCGACAAAGTCTGGTGGTATCGTGAGATACTGCTAGGGCGCTCTGGGTTAGTGGTAATGATGCTTCGGCCCTGAAACCATGTCTGAACCCAGAGTCATCATCTGATGAAGGCTTTGTTGGTTGCAATGCTACTGTTTAAATAGCAGTCATTGTATGAAGATTATTTTGTTGTGTATCTATATTTACACTTTTGTAGTAATTTGTTTTAACAATTTTAATCATTGGGGATTATGTTGTATGTTATAAATTAGGTTCATGTCTATATTCTATGGTATAATTTTATTTCCTTCAAAAAGGACAGAATGTCTTCTATGTTGACATTTTCAAATAGATCTTTCATATTGTTTGCATTAAAATAACAGTTTCTGATGTGAGCAAAGACCCTGCATTCTATGAATAAATGTTTAACAGTCAAAGGTGTTTCACACACACACACACACACACACACACACACACACACACATAAAATAAAACAAACAAAAGAGACACTTTATTTAGCATAACAAACAGAAAAATGGTTAGTTAGATGCATAAAAGTCCCTGTGCAGGAAATTTTTCTCCAAGAATACAAAAAATGTACATGTAATAAAAAATACAGACTTACTTCTCTGCAAGTGGTAGAAAACTGTGTGTGTGTGTGTGTGTGTGTATGTGTGTGTGTGTGTGAAGAAAGGAAGTGAATCCGACGGTATGTAGTATATTAGGAAAGATTGAAAAAACACAGGTTTAAATGAGTTAAGTGGTAAGTTTATTGGCCGACGCTGCAGTGTTTCGATCTATTAATTAGATCATTTGTTGGTAAATGGAAGGTAATAAGAATTTTTTTATCACAGAATAACGAGAAAAGCGAGTGATAGTCCTTGTTTATCAGTCTGTTTAACATTTGAAGTTTGATATATATATATATATATATATATATATATATATATATATATATATATATATATATATATATATACTTACTCTCCTCTCGGAAAAAGCTATATGGGTCAGAGGCAATCTAGTCTCCACCCCCTTTCTTCTTTCCTTTCTCTTCCTATTAAGGGAAAATGGCTTCTTCTATTACAACACCTTTCCTCGTTAATTTTGAAGAGTTCAAGGTTTGACCTTCACAAAAGAATCTTCGGGTCCTTTCAAACCTGAAATGTTCTTATGTGCCTGGGACCAACCCGGTGTAAAAAAAAAAAAAAATAAAAAATAAAAATATTTTTTATTTCGTGAAGACAAGAATTTAAGCAGGAAGAAGATGATATGTAATTTTAATTTCAATTTTATTAAAAATGAATTGATCAAATCTGTGCTTACAAAGACACATATCAACAGAGATAATATTTATTGTGTAATAACTATTAATAATGGAGATTCGCAATATGTCTGTAACGAAAACTACGTCACTGTTTACGTCACAAAACCCAATACCACCATACTCACGCCTTTTTTTTCTTCAGTAACAAGAAGTTAACTAAAAGGTTTACAAATAAATAGATACCTACGATTTTGTGTAAAATTGATGTGTAAAATATTCAAAATAATTATCTAAATAATAATTAATAGATGCATGCTACATTTTATTTCAAGGGGACAAAACTAAGTTTCCATTTCAAATTGTTTTATTTCTTTACTCCTTTAATAGATTTGATGATTTTGCTTCCCTCAGACACTGAATTTTTAACTCCCCTCCCTCAGTTAATATATGTCAAAAATTAATTTTTAACACCACCCGGAGGGTGTTTTATTTTGCTACTCATTGTAATTCTTTTTCTTTTTTTTTTTGGTTTGTTTTGTTTTACGGCATATCAACCCCAGTGGGTCATTTAATGCCGATAAAGTTTTGAAATAAATCAATTCTTAATGGATAATACAATTTTTTTATAAATACATTTTTCTATTTAACCCATAGATGGGACCCTAACAGGTACTACCACTCCGGGTCAGAGTGGACCAGGGAGCAATGGTGATGAAGGGGTGCTCCACATTCCCCAAATCTCCAGAACTGGAACCTCATCATCAGATAGAGTTTAACGTCATTCCCAGGACATGTAGACACGCAGCCACCGCCTTCTAGCACCCATATGATAAAAAGGGGTTGGGGCTTGCCATAAGGGCAATGGGGTTGGGAAAATCATATAGGTGCTAGGGCTTGACGTGACCAGCCGATTGATCGGAGGGGACCTCTCCGACTGCCCGTCTAGCCTAAGATAGGGCCAAAGTGGAGTATTGCATGTCATGAACTGCTCACCCACCTGGGCTCTATCCTTAAGCATCACGGGTCGCCACCCACGGCCAACAGGTGGCCCCATTGGGGGAGTCTTACCCATATGCAGAGGTGCAGTCGGTGCAATCTAACGCCCCAGCCGACAGGGCGGTATCATTTTTTGTAAAATCTTATTTTTTTAATCATTAGTTCTGTAAAAACGCATTTTAAACATTTGCAAAATCTTTTTTTCATTTATTATGTTGCTTAGTTTTTAAAATACTAGCAAATATATGCACCCTCCGGGTGCAAGTATTTAAGTTTTAATGTAATAAGATATTGTATCAAATCAGAAAGGCTAATGAAACTAAATAAGAATGCAGATAAAAAGATTTGAAACAGAGGGAGTATAATAAAAGATAGAACAACTGAAACTTACTCTTCCATCACTCTCGTCTTTCATTATTATTTTTTTCCAATTTAAGTATTTAGTTAAAAGAGGAAGTAAATAATAAAATGACAATTATTTTATCTTGTTAATGGATTTCATTTAAGATTCATTGAAGATTTTTTTGCTTATATTCATTAAAATAAAACCAAACAGTTAGAAATCAATAATACTAAGCACATATTTATTAAATTCGATTTTTTAATATTAATATGCAAATTAGCCTTCCCGTTCACACTGTAAACCACTATTTTGTTGTATATATAAATATAATAGCATGTTGTCAGTATGTAGACATGGTTAACAGTATTAATAATGTAAAATAATTTTATTAATGATTGAGGTTTAAATAAAAATAAAATCATGGAGAATTTGATGTCAATAACTAAGGAAATTGTGACTTGAATAGTAATATAGTTTCGGTTACAGACAGAAAAACACACAATCTCCATTATAATAAGATGTTGTGTAAATCATATATCTAATTATTATATTGTATGAAATTTATTTTGGATTATTATATTGTTTAAAATCGTATGTCTAATTAGTATGTGTGATGGTTTCGGTAGTTGAATGCTATCCGAACCATTAAGAGTTACTGCCCTTGAACTGGGCAGGGAGATAGACAGAATAAAAGATGGCTTCTTAACCCTATACACGTCATTCTCGTGTTCCTTGTTGTAATTCAGATAACTTATCATGGTGGCAGCGGTGGGATATATACCCTCAACGATTACAATGATGAACACGAGAACGACGTGTATAGGGTTAAGAAGCCATCTTTTATTCTATCTCCCTGCCCAGTTCAAGGGCAATAACTCTTAATGGTTCGGATAGCATTCAACTACCGAAACCATCACAGTATGTTGAGTAAGATTTTATTCTTAATTATCGTGTTTTCTAAAATATATTCCTTAATTATCATGTTATGCAAAAAACTTATTTTTTAAAAACAGTTCCCATCTATCAGGCCCCTTTGGTTTGATATCGTATTAAACCGAATTATCTATCTTTTTTTATCATCTTCATATTCTATTGATTTTTAGCTCAGTCGGTAGAGCATCTGCCAAGGAACCACAAGGTTCCTGGTTCGATACCGGCACTCGGCAACTCAGCGTATGAGTAGCTGTTAAGTATCTGGCCGCCATCCTTGGCCTGTTGTAAAGAACTTAAAGTAAATATGTAAGTAAATCCTGAGTTATAGAATCCTTTGGTAAGTGAATAAGTCCCAAGTTTTGGAATCCTATGTAGTGTCAAAGGTCCAGTGATATAATCCTAAGATCCGTCGTCCACGAAGGCTCAAGTAATTATGAGTAGCTAAGATTTGAATAGCCGGTATAAGTAACAACATCAGCAGCAGAATACTGCCAGTGGTTGGTCAATAGGTTGGTCACATGGTTATCGGCGAGTCTATAAGTAGAAGTGACCATTTACCACACGCCTTATATATTAAAAACGCCAACAGTAGCACAGGGATCTGTGCGGTAAAGTAAAGAGCTGATGATAGATGTGACGCTCCGCGACAGACGCATAAACAATCTCCTTGGTCTAGCGCTAGTGAAAAGGGGATAGACTCCCTCGCTGTCTGGCTGATACCGACTTTAGACCACCCCGGACGACTTTACTTTACTTACTAGTAGACCCATTCCCCGGTCATTAAAAAAAAACTTCAGAATCATGAAGACTCGTTGTCGTAGATTAATGGTCCGAGCTAATTGTAATAAAAAGCAAGTAAAATTTTAGACGAAAGAAAATACAGTGCTACCTTTACTTACTAGTGCCCCAACTTATGAGATTTCCAAGTTACGAGCTGTAGCTTGGTCGATTTTTTGTTGTGGGCTGAAAGCTAAAATTTGAGATATGAGTGAGCTTCCGTTACGCTTATGTTAAGTAGTTCACTAAAAACATTCAAGTTTCCAAATTTTTTACGTGGAAGAAAAATATTATTTATAAAAAAATAAACTTAAAACATATTACAGCACATAATTCATTACATTCTATTTTGTTATGTTTTTATACGATACATTGATATTTTCTTCTTTAAAAAACGTAATAAAAAGGTTAGGATTTTTTGGATGGCTGGAATGGATTAATGACATTCCTGAGATGGAACGAATTAAACTTGTAAGTCAGGTAGCACTGGGAGGGCTGGAACGGATTAAATTTCAGTTTATTTCAATGGAGAAAATTGATTTGATATAAGAGGAAATTGAGTTACTAGTGGAACGAATTAAACTGTAAGTCAAGGTAGCACTGGGAGGGCTGGAACGGATTAATGGCATTTCAGTTTATTTCAATGGAAAAATTGATTTGATATAAGAAGAAATTGAGTTACTAGTGGAACGAATTAAACTTGTAAGTCAAGGTAGCACTGGGAGGCTGGAACGGATTAATGGCATTTCAGTTTATTTCAATGGAGAAAATTGATTTGATATAAGAGGAAATTGAGTTACTAGTGGAACGAATTAAACTTGTAAGTCAAGGTAGCACTGGAGGGCTGGAACGGATTAATGGAGTCTACTAGTGGAACGAATTAAACTTGTAAGTCAAGGTAGCACTGGGAGGGCTGGAAATTTCAGTTTATTTCAATGGAAAAATTGATTTGATATAAGAGGAAATTGAGTTACTAGTGGAACGAATTAAACTTGTAAGTCAAGGTAGCACTGGGAGGGCTGGAACGGATTAATGGCATTTCAGTTTATTTCAATGGGAAAATTGATTTGATATAAGAGGAAATTGAGTTACTAGTGGAACGAATTAAACTTGTAAGTCAAGGTAGCACTGGGAGGGCTGGAACGGATTAATGGCATTTCAGTTTATTTCAATGGAGAAAATTGATTTGATATAAGAGGAAATTGAGTTACTAGTGGAACGAATTAAACTTGTAAGTCAAGGTAGCACTGGGAGGGCTGGAACGGATTAATGGCATTTCAGTTTATTTCAATGGAGAAAATTGATTTGATAAGAGGAAATTGAGTTACTAGTGGAACGAATTAAACTTGTAAGTCAAGGTAGCACTGGGAGGGCTGGAACGGATTAATGGCATTTCAGTTTATTTCAATGGGGAAAATTGATTTGATATAAGAGGAAATTGAGTTACTAGTGGAACGAATTAAACTTGTAAGTCAAGGTAGCACTGGGAGGGCTGGAACGGATTAATGGCATTTCAGTTTATTTCAATGGAGAAAATTGATTTGATATAAGAGGAAATTGAGTTACTAGTGGAACGAATTAAACTTGTAAGTCAAGGTAGCACTGGGAGGGCTGGAACGGATTAATGGCATTTCAGTTTATTTCAATGGAAAAATTGATTTGATATAAGAGGAAATTGAGTTACTAGTGGAACGAATTAAACTTGTAAGTCAAGGTAGCACTGGGAGGGCTGGAACGGATTAATGGCATTTCAGTTTATTTCAATGGGAAAATTGATTTGATATAAGAGGAAATTGAGTTACTAGTGGAACGAATTAAACTTGTAAGTCAAGGTAGCACTGGGAGGGCTGGAACGGATTAATGGCATTTCAGTTTATTTCAATGGGGAAAATTGATTTGATATAGAGGAAATTGAGTTACTAGTGGAACGAATTAAACTTGTAAGTCAAGGTGCACTGGGAGGGCTGGAACGGATTAATGGCATTTCAGTTTATTTCAATGGAGAAAATTGATTTGATATAGAGGAAATTGAGTTACTAGTGGAACGAATTAAACTTGTAAGTCAAGGTAGCACTGGGAGGGCTGGAACGGATTAATGGCATTTCAGTTTATTTCAATGGGAAAATTGATTTGATATAAGAGGAAATTGAGTTACTAGTGGAACGAATTAAACTTGTAAGTCAAGGTAGCACTGGAGGGCTGGAACGGATTAATGGCATTTCAGTTTATTTCAATGGGGAAAATTGATTTGATATACGAGGAAATTGAGTTACACGAATTAAACTTGTAAGTTGGGAGGGCTGGAACGGATTAAATTTCAGTTTATTTCAAGAAAATTGAATATACTTACAACGGAGGAAAATTGATTTGATATACGAGGAAATTGAGTTCCGAGCAGAACGAATTAAACTCGTAAGTATCACTGTATTAGTAAAAATGTATGATTGATAATGCTTCATTTA
>CM042170.1:7323885-7333885 GCA_023376005.1 Doryteuthis pealeii
ATTCTTTATATTATTGTATTCTTTTTATCTTAATGTATCTTCCATGAGTAATATATCTCTCATCACATCATCATCATCATCATCATCATCATCATCCCCATCATCAGGTCGCGCTAGTAGCACGGATATCTCTCGCCAGGCGTCCCTATCATTCATCGACCTGGGAGAGTCCTCTACGCAGCATCCAGTATCCGCTGGTCGGTGTAAGCCTTTGTTGGAAGGGCCACACTGACGTGCCCATGTGCAGGTTACCACCGTAGAATGTCGTTTATGAGTTCGTCCTTGCTTCTCCAGTAGTGTCCATCATATTTTGTTCGTCTTGCTAGGATGGTTTGTGTGATAGATATATAAGATATAATGCACCAGTTATTTTATTTAAAAGCTTCTACATTTTTTCAGGTCGGTTAACTTGGACCACGTATCTTTGAGAATCCGTGTTACGCCTCAAATATATGTGGTACAAAGTTAACTGACCTGAAAAAAAAATGTTAAAGTTTTCAAATAAAATAACTAGTGCATTATATCTTTTATTCATCAATATATCAACACTGAAAATTTCATTAAATTCGGTTTATTCCCTGATTTTTGGTATTTTCTTTTTCTTTCGGCGGGGTGATATACGATGGTGGAATTTAGGTCCGTTAAGTTCGATTTAACCCAACCATCTTTTGTTGTATACCCTTTCTTTTTACTTTCTTACTTCTATTATTTTTCTGCTCATCTTTGGTATCTTACGTTCTTCTTCCAGTGTCTGGACCTAGTCTTGGGGACTTCGTGTCTGGTCTTCTAGGTCAGTCTTGTTGCCAAGACATTCATCAACCACAAAACCATATTATTTATTTAAACTTTTATTTCTTAACTAAACATATTTCTCTAACTAAACACAGCGCGCGTGTGCAGTGAGCCTCAGCTAAAGCAGTAACATCTTATCTGCCTGACGTCCAAGCTGAAACTGAAGACATAACCAGGTCCCACGTGACTTCACGTATTTCGCGGGCTTTCTGTACTATTCCATGGAAAGTCCCGCCCGTGATGTGAATAGGGGTGTAGCGTTAGTTTGTATTTGCCTGGTGGAGTTGTCTGCCCCTTTTAGTTTGCTGGTGCCCGCTAGGGTGCTATAGTACTTAAGCGCCGGGTTCAAACCCTTTCGGCCTCTTTTCCTGTTTCAGTAACTACGAGTCACATGGGGTAGATATTATCTAACCCCTCTCGTTGGGGCTCCCCCCTTACATTACTGTAAGTTTCTTTACAGCATGGACTATCTCTAGTCTCATGTATGTACTCTTATACGTTATCTTGTACCATTCATGAATGTGTCTTTATCTTTATTTATGTAACTCTTTTACTATGTACGTTCCATCTTCATATCCATGTGCTGTATATATTAAATGTTTTGTCTATTAACCTTCGTCGGAGTTTTGTGTATCCAAAGTATGTATAATTTTGAACCTTCCTTACAGGGCCAATCCCTTTAGAAATACAGGGGATTGACAATAATTTATGCATAGATTATGTAACACTTTGTCTTCCTACAATTAATTTTTGTCGTTTCTTTTTCAGATTTCCCTCATATTGCTTCAACTTCTCTCACTCAAATGTACTTACTGAGCAAAAGGTAAGTGAATTAAACGTAAAATCTTCCTTAATTTACTATTACTAGTTATTAATTAATTTCTATTATGATTACGGTTTATCCCAATTGGTAGAGCGTTCGACTACGAACTACAAGGTTCCAGGTTCGATAATGACCCTCGCCAACTCAGCGTATGAGTGGCACAGGGATATGTGCGGTAAAGTGAGAAGCTGATGGTAGGTGTGGCGCTCTGTTTCAAACGCCAGAAAAAATCTCTTTGGTCTAGCGCTAGTGAAAAGTGGATAGAATCCCTCGCTGTTTCGTTGATACCGACTTAAGGCAACCCCGATGACTTTACTTACTTATAATTACTAGTTCTTAATCAATTTATATTATAATTACTAATTCTGAATTAACTTCTATTGTGATTACTGATTATTAAATAATTTCTATTATAATTACTAATTGTTAATTAATTTTTCTTCTGATTACAAATGATAAATGTTTTTATGGTCGTAACAGTACCGCTTATAGGATATGGGATAGGTCACCTCTCGTGGTATAATGATTAGCAAAATAGACAGTCAAACCATGACTAGTGAGTTCGAGCCTCACTGGGTTCTCCTTACATTCGGCCTTGTGTCACATCTAAGCAAAGCTTAGTAAATTACTATAAGATATGGAATATAAAACGGTCATTTAATGAATAAGGGGAACCGATTCCTTAAACCCAATTGAAAACTTGTGGAGCTTTCTGACACAATGTGTTTATGAGAATGGACGTAAATTTATCTAATAATAATAATAATAATAATAATAATAATAATAATAATAATAATATCCTTTCAGCTAGTATATTAGACCTGAGACCTGTCAGCTGTTCCTTATAAACATTCATCTTAATTCCACAGAATATTTATAATCTTTCCACAGATTATCTAACATTGCCTTAAAGGAGTTCTGAGATGGGACATTCACTATTGATGATGGTAGTTTATTCAATGTATTCACCATTCTGATACTAAAATAATTTTGTCTTGCGTTTGCTTTACAAACTTTTTTTTAAAGAGTTTTAATATAGACCCCCTGGTATTGATATTTAGAAGCAAGGATGACTTGTAGCAGGAAATAGTAAACGTATCACGTAAAATTACATCAGAGGAGATCTCGAAACTGACATGTTCGATGGATCAAGGCCTTTTCCAAGTCATTTTTAAAAAAGGATCACATATTTCATATTAACTAACTCCACTGTCATTTTTAAAAAATTTTTTTAACTCTGTTTACTTTTTTTTATTTCGATTTAATTCCATCTTAGTTACTTTATGTAACCCTAAAAATCTGTAAATAAAACAATTAAAATATTATTTTCTTTTTTACAGTATTTTTATAACACCTCGCAAATAATTTGACTCACAGATAATTTAAATAAATTAGGTAAATGACCGTAACTTGTGGGGGATTAAAATAAAACTAGAATAAAATTAGAATTTTAAAAAAAAAAACTCCCTGAGCCTTCATAGGAAGAACCCTCCGGAACATTTCCGACCCCCCAGAAAATATCTCGGCCATTAGAGTTTAGGCCTTAACTGGGTCTGGTCACTCCTACTGGCCAGGGAGATATTCCCTTTCATAGGCAGCTATGACCGGTCAATAAAGCCTAAGTCATAAAACCATGTCCTGCCTTTGTCTATTTCCTTTTCGTTCCTTCCTTTTCAGCACGACCATCAAATGAGATGGGGTTAAAAGCAAAAAGCCTAAAAACACGCACCAAGAATATCCAGCCACTTTTTAAAACCATAAAACACCAAAAACCTCTTGCTACCCTATAAACTTCTGTTCCCTTTTTTAGAACCTTACAATTTTTACAGAGTAGGTGTATATACGTTGTAATCATTCTCTGTTAATTTCGTTAAATTCCAATGAGTAGTTTTTGAATAAGATAGAAAAGTGTCACCTTGTTTATAATTTAAAACGCAGTGGACAGCCTTAGGCGACAGGGCGGGTCCACAATCAGTCTCGTCATCTTAATAAATGGACGGTATAATCTGAGAAAGGGGCCGGGTTAGCTCAGTCGGTAGAGCGTGCGGCTAGAAACCACAAGGTTCCTAGTTCGATTCTGGTCCTTGCCAACTCAGCGTATGAGTGGCACAGTATGTGCGGTAAAGTGAGAAGCTGATGGTAGGTGTGGTGCTCTGTCTCAAACGCCAGAAACAATCTCTTTGGTCTATCGCTATTGAAAAGGGGATAGACTCCCTGGCTGATACCGTCTTTAGGCGATGACTTACTTTTTATATTCTGAGTAAGGTTATATGGAAGGCCAGTTCGAGATTATCAACAGAGACCAATTAGATTTAGGAACTTTCTATGTTCACGACTTCCTCATGCAAAAAAAGGGGGTAATTTATGAGGAAGTGCGTCCTGGTCTCCTGCCTCAGAAATTGCTACCCGGTGACTATTAAGATAACGTCCCCAGCTATGTCGTCTCGGTGGTGTTACTTGAAAGAAAACAACCAACTTAGGGCGTTAAATGTATTTTTGTTTTTTTGGTAATTTATGAGGAAGTGCGTCCCGGTCTCCTGCCTCAGAAATTTTTACCCGGTGACTATTAAAATAACGTCCCCAGCTATGTCGTCTCGGTGGTGTTACTTGAAAGAAAACAACCAACTTAGGGCGTTAAATGTATTTTTTGTTTTTTTGGTAATTTATGAGGAAGTGCGTCCCAGTCTCCTGCCTCAGAAATTTTTACCCGGTGACTATTAAAATAACGTCCCCAGCTATGTCGTCTCGGTGGTGTTACTTGAAAGAAAACAACCAACTTAGGGCGTTAAATGTATTTTTTGTCGTAATTCTTATTTATTTATCGTAATTTGTTTAGAAATTTATTTATAGAAAATTGTCGTAATTCTTGTTTATTTATAGAAATTTGTCGTAATTCTTGTTTAGATATGAAGATGGATATCTATCTATCTATCTATCTACCTCAATTTGTTCATTTTTTACTTTGTTTATATATATCTATCCACCCATCTCCATTTGTTCATAAAGAGAAGCCCCTCCCCTCTAAAATACATTTAACGCCCTAAGTTGGTTGTTTTCTTTCAAGTAACACCACCGAGACGACATAGCTGGGGACGTTATTTTAATAGACACCGGGTAGCAATTTCTGAGGCAGGAGACCGGACGCACTTCCTCATAAATTACCAAAAAAAAAAAAAAAAAAAGAAAGAAAAAGAATCTCCCTCACTTTTAGTATAGCTGACTTAATTCATTTCCTTCTTTATTTCAACTAGCAAATATATGCACCCTCCGGGTGCAAGTATTTAAGTTTTAATGTAATAAAATATTACATTAAATAAGAATGCAGTTAAAAAAATTTGAAACAGAAGGGGGTATAATCGAAAAATAGAACAACTGAAACTTACTCTTCCATCACTCTCGTCTTTCATTGTTATTTTTTCTAATTTAAGTATTTACTTAAAAGAGGAAGTAAAGAATAAAATGACAGTTATTTTTTCTTGTTAATGGATTTCATTTAAGATTCATTGAAGAGATTTTTGCTTATATTCATTAAAATAAAACCAAACAGTTAGAAATCAATAATACTAAGCACATATTTATTAAAATCACATTTTTAATGTCAATATGCAAATTAACCTTCCCGTTCACACTGTAAACCGCTATTTTGTTGTATATATAAATACAATTGCATATTATTAGTATGTAGATATGGTTAACAGCATCAATAATATAAAACAATTTTATTAATAATTGAGGTTTAAATAAAAAGTAGAATAATGGAGAATGTGACGTTAATAACAAAGGGAATTGTCACTTGAGTAGTGATATAGTTTCAGTTACAGACAGAAAAACACACAATCTCCATTATAATAAGAATTTCAATATTTAATTCCATTTTAGTTACTGTATGTATCACTAAAAATCTCTACATAAAGCAATTAAGGTGTTATTTTCTTTTTTAAAGTTTTTTTTAAATTACATCTCACTGATAATTTGACTTTCAAATAATTTAAATAAATTATGTAAATGACCATGACTTCTGTACCCTTTTTTAGAACCTTACAATTTTTACGGAGTAAGTGTATATCTTATCTTATCTTATCTTATTATAATGGAGATTGTGTGTTTTTCTGTCTGTAACCGAAACTAAATCACTACTCAAGTCACAATTCCCTTAGTAATTGACGTCACGTTCACCATGAATTTATCCTTATTTTAACCTCAATTGATAAAATTGTTTTACATTATTTATACTGTTAACCATATCTACATAATAATAACATGCAATTGTATTTATATATACAACAAAATAGCGGTTTACAGTGTAAACGGGAAGGCTAATTTGCATATTGATATTAGAAATGTAATTTTAATAAATATATGCTTAGTATTATTGGTTTCTAACTGTTTGATTTTATTTTAATGAATATAAGCAAGAATCTCTTCAATTAATCTTAAATGAAATCCATTAACAAGAAAAGATAAGTGTCATTTTATTCTTTACTTCGTATTTTAACTAAATACTTAAATTAGAAAAAAGAACAATGAAAGACGAGAGTGATGGAAGAGTAAGTTTCAGTTGTTCTATTTTTCGATTATACCCTCCTCTGTTTCAAATCTTTTTATCTGCATTCTTATTTAGTTTCATTAGCGTTTCTAATTTAATACGATATTTCATTACATTAAAACTTAAATACTTGCACCCGTAGGGTGCATATGTTTGCTAGTTATTATAATGGAGATTGTGGGTTTGTCTGTCTGTAACCGAAACTATATTACTATACAAGTCACAATTCCCTTAGTTATTTACATCATATTCTCCATGATTGTATTTTTATTTAAACCTCAATTATCAATAAAATTATTTCATCAAAGACTGTTGACCATATTTACATACTAATAACATGCAATTGTATTTATATATACAACACAATAGCGGATTACAGTGTGAATGGGAAGGCTTATTTGCATATTGATCTTAAAAATTTGATTTTAATAAATATATGCTTAGTATTATTGATTTGTAATTGTTTGGTTTTATCTTAATGAACAAGAGCAAAAATCTCGGAGATAAATATTAAAAGAAATCCATTAACAAGAAGAAATTACTGTAATATTATTCTTTACTTCCTATTTTAACTAGATAGTTAAATTTGGAAAATTTACCAATGAAAGACGGGAGTAACGGAAAATGATGGAAGAGTTAGTTTCAAAGTTGTTCTATTTTTCAATCATACCTCCTTTAGTTCCAAATCTTTTTATCTGCATTCTTATTCAGTTTCATTAGCCATTCTAATTTAATATGATATTTTATTATATTGAAACTTAAATACTTGCCCCGGAGGGTGCATATATTTGCTAGTATATATTATAATCATTCCCTGTTAATTTCGTTAAATTCCAATGAGTAGTTTTTGAATAGGATAGAAAAGTGTCACGTTGTTGATAATTTTAAATGCAGTGTATATGTCATTGTCCCTTTTTATTCTGACTATTCCAGGCGAAAGGCACTCGAAAAAAACCTGAATTTACATAAAGACTTTGTGAAGGAAAATCTTCTGGTCAAATCGGTAGGTTTTTTTAATGAATAATTTCCGCATTTTTGACTCATTTTTCTACAAACTCTCTAAAATAAACATCCTGTTTCTAATTATACAAAGTTGAGACATTACCTAGTCACTAAATTATAGTTATTATCACATATATTCAGTACATCCTGAACATTCCCTAAATAAACGAAGGAGGGGCATTTCCATGCGCATAAACATTACATATTTCCAAGTAAAATATATAATATTTCCGCGTAATACATTAAATAAACTTTAATAAAAGCAACTCTACACGCTCTACTTTCAATAATGAACCAGTATAGAATATGGGTTAGTACTTATGAATAATTATTACAAACGTTAATAATAGTGACTCTACACTCACTATCTTATTATAATGGAGATTGTGTGTTTTTCTGTCTGTAACCGAAACTATATTCCTACTCAAGTCACAATTCTCTTAGTTATTGACATCACATTCTCCATGATTTTATTTTTATCTAAACCTCAATTATTAATAAAATTGTCTTACATTATTAATACTGTTAACTATGTCTACATACTGACAACATGCAATTATATTTATATATACAACAAAATAGCGCTTTACAGTGTGAACGGGAAGGCTAATTTGCATATTAATATTAAAAAATCGAATTTAATAAATATGTGCTTAGTATTATTGATTTCTAACTGTTTGGTTTTATTTTAATGAATATAAGCAAAAATCTCTTCAATGAATCTTAAATGAAATCCATTAACAAGATAAAATAACTGTCATCTTATTCTTTACTTCCTCTTATAACTAAATACTTAAATTAGAAAAAATAACAATGAAAGACGAGAGTGATGGAAGAGTAAGTTTCAGTTGTTCCATTTTTTATTATACTCCCTCTGTTTCAAATCTTTTTATCTGTATTCTTATTTAGTTTCATTAGCCTTTCTAATTTAATACAATATTCTATTAAATTAAAACTTAAATACTTGCACCCGGAGGGTGCATATATTTGCTAGTTTTTAATAATTACCATCTTATAACCCGTATGTTATATGGATAAGTACTACTTAAAAATCTTATTATAATGGAGATTGTGTGTTTTTCTGTCTGTAACCGAAACTCTATCACTACTCAAGTCACAGTTCCCTTAGTTATTGACATCACATTCTCAATGATTTTATTTTAATTTTAACCACAGTTATTAATAGAATTCTTTTACATTATTAATACTGTTGACCATATCAACATACTAACAACATGCAATTATATTTATATATACAACAAAATAGCGGTTTACAGTGTGAATGGAAGGCTAATTTGCATATTGATCTTAAAAATTTGATTTTGATAAATATATGCTTCTAATTGTTTGGTTTAATCTTATTGAATATGAGCAAAAATCTCTGGGATACATCTTAAAAGAAATCCATTAACAAGAAGAAATAACTGTTATTTTATTCTTTACTTCCTATTTTAACTAAATAGTTAAATTAAGAAAATTTACCAATGAAAGACGGGAGTAATGGAAAATGATGGAAGAGTTAGTTTCAAAGTTGTTCTATTTTTCAATCATACCCCCTCTGTTCCAATTTTTTTCTGCATTCTTATTCAGTTTCATTAGCCTTTCTAATTTAACATGATATTTTATTATATTAAAACTTAAATACTTGCACCCGGAGGGTGCATATATTTGCTAGTAATCCTAATATAAAATAAAATAATCATGTTATAACGTATAAAATGGAGGTGATATTAACTTTATTATTAAGATAAAGACTATTTAAATCGACAGTTGAGCTGCACATTGTCCTAATCGGATTTTGAAATTTATCCGTTAATAAATATGTGAAGGTCTCATTTTGCCGACATTCAAAGGATTTTACACTTTTATTGATTGACAAAGGGCCGGTTTAGCTCAGTCGGTAGAGCGTTCGGCTAGGGAATCACAAGGTTCCTGGTTCGATATCGACCCTCGTCAACTCAGCGTATGAGTAGCACAGGGATCTTTGTGGTAAAGTGAGGGGCTGATGATAGGTGTGGCGCTCCACCTCAGACACTAAAATAATCTCCTTGGTCTAGCGCTAGTGAAAAGGGGATAGACTCCATCGCTGTCTGGCTGATACCGACATTAGGCCCCCCCGACGACTTAATTTTTTTGGCTTAAAATTTACAGAAAAGAGACCGACGTTTTGGTCGCGTTATTATAATAACTAGCAGGACCTGTGGATATACCACAGTATGATCATTTAATTATTACAACATTTGATATGTTTACTTAAGAGCTGTTGGTAAATAGTTCAATATGTAAAATGCATAATAATCTTTGTTTAACTCTCTCTCACACACTTTTTCTTTCTTTCATTCTTTTACTCTTTTCATTATGCTCGACTGAAACAAATTAGCGTTATCGCTTCCACACGCCCTCACTCCCTCTATCTATTTTTGTCTTACTCTCTTTCTTTCTTCTTTCATTCTTTTACTCTTTTCATTATGCTCGATTGAAACAAATTAGCGTTATCGCTTCCACACGCCCTCACTCCCTCTATCTATTTTTGTCTTACTCTCTTTCTTTCTTCTTTCATTCTTTTACTCTTTTCATTATGCTCGATTGAAACAAATTAGCGTTATCGCTTCCACACGCCCTCACTCCCTCTATCTATTTTTGTCTTACTCTCTTTCTTTCTTCTTTCATTCTTTTACTCTTTTCATTATGCTCGATTGAAACAAAATTAGCGTTATCGCTTCCACACGCCCTCACTCCCTCTATCTATTTTTGTCTTACTCTCTTTCTTTCTTCTTTCATTCTTTTACTCTTTTCATTATGCTCGATTGAAACAAATTAGCGTTATCGCTTCCACA
>CM042170.1:7338885-7351385 GCA_023376005.1 Doryteuthis pealeii
ACACTCCCGCCGCCCAAAAACTTGTCCGTGTTTATGTCTTCGAGAACCCGGATGCCACACAAGAGGAAATTGAACGATGTTTTGTGCATTGCATTGGTATTACCGAACCAGAAATCGTACGTAACGTTGTTTTTTTTCTCATTCTTGTTACTTGTATATAATAGTCTCACCAAACAAATGAAATTTTGAAAGTGTATGACATTTCATATTATGATAATACATTATAATAATACTAGTATAATAATACTATTATATCATAATTATAATATTATGTATTATAATATTGTATATTATAATATTATAATATTATATATAATATATTTTATTATAATACTATTATATTATAATAATACATTATAATAATACTAGCATCATAATACATATTATATTATAATTATAATATTATATATTATAATATCATATATTATAATATTATAATATTATACATGATATATTATATTATAATACTATATATTATATATTATAATACCAGTATAATAATACTATTATATTATAATTATAATATTATATATTATGATATTATAAATTTAATATTATATATGATATATTATATTATAATACTATTATATTATAATACATTATAATAATACCAGTCTAATAATACATATTATATTATAATTATAATATTATATATTATGATATTATATATTATAATATTATATATGATATATTATATTATAATACTATTATATTATAATACATTATAATAATACCAGTCTAATAATACATATTATATTATAATTATAATATTATAGATTATGATATTATAAATTGTAATATTATATATGATATATTATATTATAATATATTATATTAATAATATATAATACAAGTATAATATACATATTATATTATAATTATAATATTATATATTATGATATATATATATTATAATATTATATATTATATATTATATTATAATACTATTATATTATAATACATTATAATAATACCAGTATAATAATACATATTATATTATAATTATAATATTATATATTATGATATTTATATTATAATATTATATATGTATATTAATTATAATAATATTATATTATAATACATTATAATAATACCAGTATAATAATACATATATTATAATTATAATATTATATATTATGATATTATATATTATAATATTATATATGATATATTATATTATAATAATATTATATTATAATACATTATAATAATACCAGTATAATAATACATATTATATTATAATTATAATAATATTATGATATTATATAATAATATATATGATATTATATTATACTATTTATTATAATACATTATAATAATACCAGTCTAATAATACATATTATATTATAATTATAATATTATATATTATGATTATATATTAATAATATTATATATGATATATTATTTATAATACTATTATATTATAATACATTATAATAATACCAGTATAATATACATATTATATTATAATTATAATATTGTATATTATGATATTATAATTATAATATTTATATGATATATTATATTATAATACTATTATATTATAATACATTATAATAATACCAGTCTAAATAATACATATTATATTATAATTATAATATTATATATTATGATATTATATATTATAATATTATATATATATATTATATTATAATACTATTATATTATAATACATTATAATAATACCAGTCTAATAATACATATTATATTATAATTATAATATTATATATTATGATATTATAAATTATAATATTATATAATGATATATTATATTATATATATTATATTATAATACATTATTATATACAAGTATAATAATACATATTATATTATAATTATAATATTATATATTATGATATTATATATTATATATTATATATGATATATTATATTATAATACTATTATATTATAATACATTATAATAATACCAGTATAATAATACATATTATATTATAATTATAATATTATATATTATGATATTATATATTATAATATTATATATGATATATTATATTATAATACTATTATATTATAATACATTATAATAATACCAGTATAATAATACATATATTATAATTATAATATTATATATTATGATATTATATATTATAATATTATATATGATATATTATATTATAATACTATTATATTATAATACATTATAATAATACCAGTATAATAATACATATTATATTATAATTATAATATTGTATATTATGATATTATATATTATAATATTATATATGATATATTATATTATAATACTATCATATTATAATACCAGTATAATAATGCATATTATAATAATACATTTTATAATATGTTTCATTCTTGTTACTTGTATATAATAGTCTCACCAAACAAATGAAATTTTGAAAGTGTATGACATTTTATATTATGATAATACATTATAATAATACTAGTATAATAATACTATTATATCATAATTATAATATTATATATTATAATATTATATAAATTCACTTGTCATTATTATCTTCTATAATTATCGATTTTATGCAATATTCGCATTGTAATTGCCTCCAAGCAAAAATATAAATATTAATATATATACTTTATCCAACAATGCTTCTAAAAATAAACAAACATCAAAAAATCTTATTTCCTTCGCCGAAGAGCATAAGGTCCCGGATGTGTTTGTTATTATTCACTCAGCGCCTCCCTTGCCTCATATGGTAGAGACGTTTCAGTATCATTGACAGGTTAATTTCGCAGGAATTTCTCGGTGCTGTATCGTGGCCGAAACAGTATAGTTTCTAACTATCCTGCTGAAGTCCCGGTTTCGATTTCTGTCGGAGGGAAATCGTTAGTATATATCGCTGATGAGACTTAATAAAGTTGAAACAGTCTGTACGATATTCTACACACCGAGTAATTCTTTGCGAAATTCACTTGTCATTATTATCTTCTATAATTATCGAATTTATGCGATATTCGCATTGTAATTGCCTTCAAGCAAAAATATAAATATTAATATATATATATATAATGTATAATATTATAATACTATTATATTATAGGGGCCAGGTTAGCTCAGTCGGTAGAGCGTTCGGCTAGAAACCACAAGGTTCCTAGTTCGATACCGGTCCTCGCGAACTCAGCGTATGAGTAGCACAGGGATCTGTGCGGTAAAGTAAGGGGCTAATGGTAGGTGTGGTGCTCTACCTCAGATGCTAAAAAACAATCTCCTTGGTCTAGCGCTATTGAAAAGGGGATAGACTCCCTCGCTGACTGGCTGATACCGACTTTATAGGCCGCCCCGACGACTTTACTTTACTTTTTCATTATATTATAATAATACATTATAATAATATTAGTATAATAAGCAAGTAAAGTTGTCGGGGTGGCCTAAAGTCGGTATCAGCCAATCAGCGAGGGAGCCTATCCCCTTTTCTCTAGCGCTAGACCAAGGAGATGGTTTTTGCATCTGAGGTGGAGCGCCACACTTACAATCAGCTCCTTACTTTACCGCATAGATCTCTGTGCTACTCACACGCTGAGTTGGCGAGGGCCGGTTTCGAACTAGGAACCTTGCAGTTTCTAGCCGAACGTTCTACCGACTGAGCTAACCGGTTCCATAATACTATTATATTATAATTATAATATTATATATTATAATATTATATATAATATATAATATTATAATACTATTATATTATAATAATACATTATAATAATACTAGTGTAGTAATACATATTATATTATAATTATAATATTATATATCATGATATTATAATATTATATATAATATATTATATTATAATACTATTATATAATACATTATAATAATACCAGTATAATAATACATATTATAATAATACATTTTATAATATGTGTTTCATTTTTGTTGCTTGTATATAACAGTCTTACCAAACAAATGAAATCGTCTACTAAAATCCACTAAAATTCCTCGTTTTCGC
The DNA here is from genome assembly GCA_023376005.1 of Doryteuthis pealeii. Taxonomy (NCBI): domain Eukaryota; kingdom Metazoa; phylum Mollusca; class Cephalopoda; order Myopsida; family Loliginidae; genus Doryteuthis; species Doryteuthis pealeii. Next base: position 7,342,829 of record CM042170.1, read on the forward strand.
AAAACTTAGCATTTAGAAAACAATAATTTTTAATGCCTTTTAACAGACGATCTTTGATGCTATTTCCTCAAACAATGGTGCAAGTAAAAGATGTAATTTTTGGTATCAGTATTCAATATACTAACACACAAATTTCGCATAGATGGATAATTTGATATTTTTAGAAAATGAAAAATCGACCTACCCTAATGGGCAGCTCCAAGAAAAACGAAGAAGGAAACTTTTTATTTGAACTTTTAACATATACGAAATATTTTCTCATGGTAATTTAAAATATTTATATCCTCTTTTTTTTTAAATACAGGAATTCATAAAGTCTGTAGAAAAATTCTGTTTCGGACCAAATGACACCCTTCATGGTAAAGTCCATTTTATTTTAACATTTCATATCTAAATTTAAATAATTATTAGATTCCTAACACTTATGTACCATTAGTGTAGAAACCAAAATAGCTGTTATAATTTGCAGCCGGTGGCCTTGAAGGATTGAGTGACTCGGCTTGACCTCAGTCTGATCCTCCTTCAGGGGGATACCGTGGGAATCTGTGGAGAAGACCCTCTTCCGGTTTAGATTAGAAAGAGAGTTTAGTTCAGTATTGGCCAAACCACGAAAGTGGTAAGTCATGTTAAGCGCACTGCCGACTCAATCTGCGCAGGTAGTCTGGTGGGAATTTCGGAATAAAATATGATCTAAAGCAAATCGAAGTCTTGAGTTATTATCTAAAAACTATCAATGACACAGGGCTTCTGATAAAGAGAAATCCCCAATGGAAGACCAGACACGAAGTCCCCAAGACGAAATCCAGACGCTAGAAGAAGAACGTAAGATACCAAAGATGAGCAGAAAATAATAGAAGTAAAGAGAGTATACAACACTAATTCTTTTGAATTTTTTCGGATATCAAATATCGGCCATATTGAATAAAGACGCTCTATATCCGCCATATTTCATGTATTCATATATATTATATATTTACATATATAATGGGCCGGGTTAGCTCAGTCGGGTAGAGTGTTCCGCTTGAAACCACAAGGTTCCCAGTTCGATATCGGCCCTCGCCAACTCAGCGTATGAGTAGCACAGGGATCTGTGTGGTAAAGTAAGGAGCTGATGGTAGGCGTGGCGCTCCACCTCAGATGCAAAAACAATCTCCTTCGTCGCGCTAGTGAAAAGGGGATAGACTTCCTCGCTGATTGGCTGATACCGACTTGAGGCCACCCCGACGACTTTACTTTACATATATATTATCTATGTACCTATTACATATATATATATATATGTGTGTGGTGTGTGTGTGTGTTTGTAGAATTAAACAAAAGACACATCTCCTGTTTAACAATTTTATTTTTTATCTTTTCGAGTTTTCTGGCCAACTTTTTAATATTTAGGTGGAATTCGTGGATAAGTCCACCTAAGTTCAGGTCGCCTTTACTTTCGGCACTTCGACGTGCCATCATCAGGGGTGATGTGTTCCAGTTTTTTTTTAATTATATTAATGTGGAGGGTGGAAGGAGAAAAATTGATGAGAAAGCTGTTATAGGCATTTAAAAATGTGTGTACTGCATTGGAAATTAATTTTGTTTAAGGGTGGTTTGTATTGTTTTATGTATAGAGCTTCTAGTATTTGGAGTTTTTGTTTATTTTTCTCTTTGTGCAGAATGTGTGTATATTTCGTTAAAAAATTTCGATAATTAGAGTGGGGGCATGAATGTAATTTTAGGTGTTGTGAAATGGAGTTATTATCTGTTAAATGAAGGGTTAGACGACGTGACAATGTGGTTGAGGTGAATCCAATGTATGCATTTTCATTTACTGTTTGTGTCTTTTGTTTAATTCTACATGTATAAATGAAAGAATGCTGCCCAAATACACTCACACACACACACACACACACACACACACACACACACACAATATATATATATATATATATATATATATATATATATATATATATATATATATAAGAACAACACTGTTTTTTTTAAATATAAATAGATACAAGGCAATTTCATATTGTAATAATAACGTTTTCTTTTTCTTTTCTCTTATACAGGAAGTGAAAAATTAGAACAGACTCAGCGCAAGGCCTGCCTCGCTTTGGGAACTTTGCTAAAAGCAATGAAAACACAAAACACAACATCAGAATATGTGGACAATGTAATGGGAAAACTGGAATCATGGCTAAATGTTCACAATGCAAGTTCGTATACTTTCTAAATAAACACTGTCAAGGTTGAAAATAAACGTAACAGCCAGTCTCTGTTTTCCCCGACCAGTTAAGAGAGAGGGATTTTCTCATATTCTAACACCTCCAATCTTGTTGTTTTATTTTAGCCTCTTATTCCATCCAACACATTATTCAGAATTTTAAATGCATTAATAATATGGGCAGTTTTGCGGCAATAGAACTCAGCTTGACTTTAATAGAGACAGCGTTAACAAACAAGATTAAATAAAGACTATTTCATAATTGTTGAGAATATAATTGATTTATTTCAAAACTTTATCGGCATTAAATGACCCACTGAGGTTGATATGCCGTAAAACAAACCAAACCATTAAAGATATACTATGTATAAGTGCAGGTGTATTTGCGAGTAGTGCCAGGTCATCAGCATAGTCCGCATCCGTAATAGTATGTGCGGGATATCGCTTGCTTCTTGCTTTTTTTAGTGTGAGGCCATTTTCTTTTATGGGATCTAGTGATGTTCGGAGTACGTAGTCTAGGCATATGATGAATATATATGGCGCTAGTGTATCCCCTTGTAGGACTCCGGCGACAATGTCAAAGAAGTCTGTGTCGCCATCTGGTGATCGTACCATTGCTTTTGTATTTTGGTAGAGCATCATTATGGCGTTAACCGTTTCCTTGGGTAGGCCATATGCTAGCACACCTGGACCCTAACTAAGCGACTAGAGAATAAACTAGATGGGAGCTGCACAAGAATGCTGTGGGTGATCCTGAACAAGACATGGAAACAACACCCTACGAGAAAGCAGCTATACGGCCACCTACCACATATCACACAAACCATCAAAGTAAGACGGACAAGACACGCGGGACACTACTGGAGAAGCAAGGACGAACTCATAAGCGACGTCCTCCTGTGGAAGCCAGCACATGGATGGGCCAGTGTGGGCCGACCAGTAAAAACGTACATTGATCAGCTCTGTGCGGATGCAGGATGCTGCATAGAGGACCTCCAGAGAATGATGAGCGATAGGGACGGATGGAGAGAGATTGTCATGGATATCCGTGCTGAAAGCGTGACATGATGATGATGTATAAGTAAAAAAGAGGAAATATCTGCCTCCACCAAAATTCATTGACAAATTCAACATATATATATTTACCAATCCCTCCGCACGAGCAGGATGTGACACAAGGTCAATTTCTTAAGCGGAGTTCAACAGGTTTGAATTCAGAGTTTTCCTTCTCCTAGACTGGTTACCTAACCAAGGTTAAAGAGCCCAGTCTGCCCTACTATTTATCTATAGCTGGAGGGAGAGTAGAATTCATACCTTTCCCAAGGGTATTAGCGCTAAGTGAAATGCAATTACCACGTCCAGGATTTGAACTCAGGGCGACGAGTCCATTTCCCGTGACTTTAACCATCACACCACGCGCTTCCAAATTCAACATATAAGTTGCACACACAAGTTTTAGACACAAATTCATAAGCAAGGGATATGGTTGGGACAATCTTATAGGTGCTAGGGCTTGCTATGACCAGCCAATTGATCGGAGGAGGCCTCTCTGACCACCGTCTAGCATAAGATTATTTATATTTACGACATTCAAGAAATAAGAAATATATAAGAAATAAGAAATAAGAAATTTATTAATCAATAGTAGTACAAATTATTAAAAAAAAATATAAGTAAAAGAAAAACTTTATTAGTTTAAACTACTATTGAAGGGAGGCCATGCCTAATAGCGTGAAGCTAATCCCATGGACATGACCACCCTTGGACGCTCACAGGAAACAATACATGAAACACACAACGTAAACATATAGATATATATCATGAGACAAATTAGCCGTGTGAGAATCTAAATGCAAATCTGTTGTTTATAAGAGGCAATAAAATGTCATTTATGTAAGAGATTGAAGATGTGCGAAAACATATTCAAAAGTTTTTTTTTAGGGGTGTGGGCCATAAAAAAAAGGTTGGGGACCACCAGTCAACAAGTTGTAAAGGCGTTTATTTTTATTTTTATTTTTTATTTTATTTTATTTATTTATTTATTTATTTTGCAATTTCGTGACGTGGAGGACTTCGACGAGCAAAGCCATCATCACGTGACCACGAAAATGGCGCTAATTCACGCCCTCGGAAATGCGGGACTGGAAAGGTCGAAAGGTCATGTGATGTCGTACGCTGAGCCGAATGTCGCTTTTCCTGATTGGCGACGAGCTGCCATTTTTAGCTTGAGACACTATAAATGCCACCAGGTAAGACACAAGGTCAGATCGGAATGGAGACAAATAAAGAATGAATTTGTCCAGAATTTGAATTGAATTGTATATAATTATATGATTTCAAGTAACTAATAATGATAATAATTTCTAAACTATTATAAGTAAAGTCGTCGGGGCGGCCTAATGTCGGTATCAGCCATGCAGCGAGGAAGTCTATCCCCTTTTCACTAGCGCTAGACCAAGGAGATTATCTTAGCATCTAAAGTGGAGTGTCACACCTACCATCAGCTCCTTACTTTACCGCTCAGATCCTTGTGCTACTCATACGCTGAGTTGGCGAGGGCGGGTATCGAACTAGGAACCTTGTGGTTCCAAGCCAAACGCTCTACCGACTGAGCTAACCCGGCCCTTATTCTTGATGCTAATAATTTGTACACAATTTTATAATTTCAAGTAACTAAAATGATAGGCAATTAAAAAAAATGGACCATATGACTTTAAGGTACCCCTTTTTAATCTCAATTAAGAAGGGACATGTTTTTCATTTACACCGTCAATATCCGGTTGTTTGTTAGGGGTTAGGGTTAGGGTTAGGGATTAGTTTTTATTTTTTTTTTTAAATCTAAAAATCGTTTATTAAAACAACCGGATATTGACGATGTAAATGAAAAACATGTCCTTTCTTTATCGAGATTAAAATGGGGTGCCTTAAGGTCATAGGTAAAAAAAAAAAAAAAAATGTGTTCCTTGAAGCGAACGAGATCCAACGGCCAAAACACCGACTAGGCAACTGGCTCAAAAGTTATAACGTTACTGGCTGAAGTAGTCGTCTATGTTAGAGTCAGAGGCCAACCTATGAATCGCAGATCGAGTACAACACTAAAAAGATGATTTTGAAAATTTTGAAAATTATAACCGAGGAGGCGCTGTAACTTCAGGGGCACAAAAACTATATTATAGTCTTCTGAGACTGAAATGCCAATAATTATATATATATATATATATATATATATATATATATATATCTTATTATAATGGAGATTGTGGGTTTGTATGTCTGTAACCGAAACTATATTACCATTCAAGTCACAATTCCCTTTGTTATTTACATCACATTCTCCATGATTTTATTTTTTTATCTAAACCTCAATTATTAATAAAATTGTTTTACATCATTAAGACTGTTGACCATATCTACATACTTATAACATGCAATTGTATTTATATATACAAGAAAATAGCAGTTTACAGTGTGAATGGGAAGGCTAATTTGCATATTGATCTTAAAAATTTGATTTTAATAAATATATGCTTAGTATTATTGATTTCTAATTGTTTGGTTTTATATTAATGAATATGAGCAAAAATCTCGGGGATAGATCTTAAAAAGAATCCATTAACAAGAAGAAATAACTGTAATATTATTCTTTACTTCCTATTTTAACTAAATAGTTAAATTAGGAAAATTTACCAATGAAAGACGGGAGTAAGGGAAAATGATAGAAGAGTTAGTTTCAAAGTTGTTCTATTTTTCAATCATACCCCCTCTGTTCTAAATATTTTTATCTGAATTCTTATTCAGTTTCATTAGCCTTTCTAATTTAAAATGATATTTTATTATATTAAAACTTAAATACTTGCACCCGGAGGGTGCATATTTTTGCTAGTATATATATATATATATATATATATATATATATATATATATATATGTGTGTGTGTGTGTGTGTGTGTGTGCGTAAAAATGGAATTGGAATTGAATCCGACGATATGAGGAAGAATGAATGAAGAAAGTACAGAATCGATAATAAAAGATGGATTTAATCAATATCACTACACATGTGTTTCGGTCAGTTTATCTATGTGTACACAATTCAAACTATTATTATCATTAAATAAACAAATAAAATAATAATAATAGAAAACTGTAAAAATATTCCGTACACAGAGAAAATTCAACCTTCATCAGAGTGAAATTTTATTTGGAAATGAAAAAATTCGTTGGAGAAAAACGGAGAATTTTCAAAAATGTTCGAAGATATATAAAGGAGTCCCTTCTGTTTTGGTACATAAGTGTCAACCTATAACTCAGCAAAGAGATGTCATTGAGCATTAAAATTGTGGATACACCTTAATATGTTTATAATAAGGAAAAGTACAAAATTTAGTTTTTGATTTTTACTGATAAAATTCAATAATTAAGAATCAATTAATATGTAAAATTCATCAAAGTTTTTCATTAGTAAATACAAAATCGAACTTAACGGCATTAAATTCCACCATCGTATGTCACCCCGCCGAAAGAAAAAAATACCAAAAATCAGAGAATTAACTGAATTTAATTAAATTTTCAGTGTTGATATATTAATGAATAAAATATATAATGCAACAGTTATTTTATTTAAAACTTCTACATTTTTTCAGGTCAGTTAACTTTGAACCACGTATCTTTGAGGCGTAACACAGATTCTCAAAGATACGTGGTTAAGTGTTTACTGACATGAAAAAATAGAAAAGTTTTTAGATAGAATAACTGGTGCATTATATCTTTTGTTCGTTAATATAATTTTGTTGAATAAAAAGCAATTTCTTTGTTGGGTCGTTCACAAAGCGCTTCGTCGCTGTCTCGCGACGGTCAACTGTTTCTGCTCACTGCCCAGCGCTCCACTCACTTGGTTTTTATTATGGACACATTCCCCCAACATCCGGGCACATCAGTCGAACCTCGCGTCCGTGCAACGCACAATTCACGTGCATTCGGAGGGACACGTGTAGGCGCCAACATCCGGGCACCTGAATTGCACCTCGTGTCCATCCAGTGCCTAAATCGCATTTGTCTTTTTGCATGCGGGAAGACGCGGGTTCGATCCCGACAGGCAATACAATGCCTTGCTCTTTTTCTAAAAAAAAGTACGGTAGTACCCGTTCTCCGTCACAATAATCAACACTGAAAATTTCATTAAATTCGGTTAATTCCCTGAGTTTTGGATATTTTTCTTCTTTCGGCGGTTGACATACGATGGTGGAATTTAGGTCCGTTAAATTCGGTTTAATCAGAAATCTTTTTTTTTTCTTTTTGAGTTGATATATTAATGAATAAAAGATATAATGCACCAGTTATTTTATTTAAAAACTTCTACATTTTTTCAGGTCAGTTAACTTTGAACCATGTATCTTTGAGGCGTAACACAGATTCTGAAAGATACGAGGTTAAGTGTTAACTGACATGAAAAAAATAGAAAAGTTTTTAGATAAAATAACTGGTGCATTATATATTTTGTTCGTTAATATAATCAACACTGAAAATTTCATTAAATTCAGTTAATTCCCTGAGTTTTTGGATATTTTTCTTCTTTCGGCGGGTTGACATACGATGGTGGAATTTAGGTCCGTTAAATAGGATTTAATCAGAAATCTTTTTTTTGTTTTTCTTTTAGAGTTGTTCTGCATTACTCCATAGTGTCGTAAATGATGAAAATGATATTGTCCGCGAAGAAGCGTATAAATATTACATGAAACATCCAATGAAAGACAACGTCACAAGGCACCAGCAAGACATTATTCTTAGGCAAGTATTCCTTTACCTCTATATTATCTATACTAGTACAAATTAAAAAAACACCCTCCGGGCGATGTAAAAATAGATTTTTGAAACATATTGCCTGAGGGGGTGGGAGTAAAAAAATTCAATGTCAGCGAGTTTGTACCCTAAGTAAGTAAAATAATCAAATTCATTAAAGGATTAAAAAATAAAAAAAATTTGAAATGTAAACTTTAAATATGTATTAAAATAAAACAAACTATATATATATATATAATACCAGTCATGTATTTATTAAAACTTGTTTTAAAAAAACAATGAGGACTGTCTAATGTTGCATGTTCAAATTTTGAGTGTATTTATTCTATGTTATAACGATTTTGGGTAATGTGACGTAAGCAGTGACGTAATTTTTGTTACAGACAAAAACCGGAAGCGAATCTCCATTATTAATAGATATTAATACTCTTGTTCATAAAGACATTCTTTATGTAGAGCTTACATCTGGTAATAGACAGATTGGTCGCCACCAGCTGCGATGTGTGCAAGAATGATCTCAGTTGCTTTGGCATTGCCCCTTCCAGTTGG
>CM042170.1:7363885-7381385 GCA_023376005.1 Doryteuthis pealeii
AGCAAATTACCAATTACTTTTATATATATATATATATATATATATATATATATTTATATATATATATATATATATATATATTTAATGGTGATATTTAATGTGTATATATTTACTTTGTCGTTAATTGTTTTATTTTCGAAGTTTCCTCCGGACTTATACATACACACAACTACCCTTTATATATATATATATATATATATATATATATATATATATATGATGGCTGTCAACTCGTGATTCGAGTAAGACCATTTCCTGCTTTTTTTATCATCATATTTATATGCCAGTTGTATTTGACTCTCCATTCCTGTGTTTTCTCAGATGACTCACCAGGCCAGCCCTGGAGAGACATACTCTTCCACATAAACCACATGTTGGAACTTCTCCACTTTGAATTTTGCTTGGTTGAAAATTACCCTTTCTAATTGACCGTTTCAGTTTTTGGTGTTTAAATTCGGTTGGACTCAAATTCTTCCACAGCCAGGTAGATAGTGGCTCTCCAGCCAGGTATATTACAAGCTAGCTTCTCCCAGTCCTCAACAGCAATAGCAGTGTTCTTCAGAGTGTCCTTGAGGCAGTCCTTAAACCTCAATTTGGATTTGCACCGACGACGTTTGCCAGTTGAGATTTCCCCGTAAAATAATTGTTTTGGGATTCGGGAATCATTCATGCGGACCAAATGACCTGACCAGCGGAGACGTGATCTAAGGATTAGACTCTCAATACTAGGTAGATGACATCTTTCAAGTATTGTGGTGTCTGGTGTAAATGACAACCATTCTATCCCTAAAATCCTGCGTAGGCAATTCTGATGGAATCTCTCGAGTGTCCTGAGATGTCTTTTGTAAACAACCCAAGTCTCGCAGGCATACAAAAGGGCAGTGAGCACACAGACTCTGTATACACTCAACTTGGTGGAAATTTTTATGCCACGCTGGCTCCAAACCCTCTTTTCAAGCAAACCAAAGGATCTCGTTGCTTTCTGTATCCTAAGGGAAATTTCTCTATCTAATGAGTTGTCCTGGGATAATGTGCTACCTAGATAGACAAAATAATCGACAACTTTGAGGCGTTCACCATATTCAAAAATAGTGGGATCCTCAAAGCATGTGTTCGGGGCAGGCTGATACATGACAACAGTCTTTTTTATATCGATGGTTAATCCAAATGCTGTACATGCTTCGTAGAAACAATCCATTAGGTTCTGCATCTCATCCTGTGTGTGTGTTACCAGGTCACAGTCATCTGCGTATAGTAGCTCCCGCACAATGGCTGTGAACACTTTTGAACCTGCCTTTAGTCATCTTATATTAAATACGTTACCAGATGATCTGTAACGAACATAAATTCCATTAGTATTGTTTTTTAAAGCAATCTTAAAGACCACTGCAAAGAATATTCAAAATAATTGTGGTGCAAGAACGCAGCCTTGTTTCACACCATTCATGACTGAGACAGGCTCTGCAAGGGTACCATTATACGTGACCAAAGCATTCATATCATCATGAAGAGACCGAATAAGGGTTATAAAATGTGAAGGACAACCTAACTTCCCAAGAATCCTACAGAGTGCCTCGCGAGATCGATGAAACATTGGTAGAGGTCAAGATTCTACTCAATGCATTTTTCTTGCAGTTGGCGAGCCGAGAAGATCATATCAGTTGTGCCACGTCCAGAACGGAAACCACATTGAGATTCTGGAAGAATAATTGGTGATATATGTTCTTCCAAGCGATTTAGAAGAATTCTCGCAAAAACCTTTCCACCAACGGAGAGCAGAGCAATTCCTCGATAGATAAAAAAGATCAACAATCGAGGAATATATATATATATATATATATATATATATATATATATATATATATATATATTGGGAAAGGTATGAATCCATATATTTTCCATCCAGCTATGGGTTAAATAATAGGGCAGACTGGGCTCTTCAGCCTTGGGTAGGTAACCAGTCTAGGAGAGGGAAAACTCTGAATTCAAAATTCCTGGTATTTACATGTACCCCATTTGTACACGATACGGCACAAGGCCTTTTTACGTGGGACCACCCACAAGCCGAGACTCATGGGTGGTAGGTAGAAAAATTGCGTCGATCCCGTCGGCATTCTCCCTCAAGGGGGCGCCTCAGACGTTGGGCAATAAACCCAGCCCTGTCCCTTTAAGTCAAGGGGGTAGGTATTGCCTGGGGGGAAAGCCCCCTGGGATCGACACTATTAATTTAACATGACCGGTCCAGTGGCCGAAGCGCACTGGACCCCTGTCCCGAAGGACGGGTTGGAAAATTCAAAATTCCTGAGGTCGGTCGTTGATTGGGTTTGTGACAACCCTTGATGCACCAATTATTTCCTATCGATTGTGCCAAAAAGTGTGGATGGTCCAACACAAGCCTTCACCACTATAAACAAATCACTATGTATTAACCCTTATGCGTCGAAAATCGACGAGAGAATCCATAATATATATATATAAAGAGACCGCGAGAGATATGTACTGGCCGATAGATAGAAAGAAATAATTTTGCTTTCTTTAGTTCCTTGGGGCAACGTGGGCGCGCAAAAATTCCCGCCGAAAAAAGTCAATCAAAAAGTAATTAGTCTTTTGAAAATATGTAAAAAAACAAAAAAAAAACCTTTACCACCCCACCCTTCACCCCAAATAAAAAGGGGGTGAACGGCCGCACCGCTTTTTGTTGGCGATCGGGAGCGGGGGGGGCGAGAGAGAGATAGGGGGGGAGAGAGCCGGGTGGTGCTCACTCACGCACTTGTGCTTAATTGTGGGCAATTCAGAACCGTTCAGATTTTTCACGATTTGACCTTCTCTGATTGGCTGACTTTTTCTCTCCTCGCTAATTACCTTAATCAACAACAAATAAAAAAAAGCCGAGGTAATTAACACACATGAAATGAATAAACATTCCCAACTAAATCATTTGACCATGTCACACAATTTTTGCTCAACGCTGGGGTTGGGGTTGTCTTGAGGTAGAAAATGTCACTTATTCTAAAACCGAAAAAAAAAAAAAAAAAAAAAAAGAAAGAAAAAGAATCAGATCTTTCCTTATTTTACACACACACACGCGCACACGGTGGGCGGAAATGACGGAGCAGTCAATAATAAAATCTCCATTCATTAATGACCTATTACTTTAGACCAATTCATATACCGAGATAGGAATATCTCATGTACATAACATAAGCGTATCTGAAGCTTGCTCCTACCTCAAATTTTAGCACATTTATTTTAAAACTAAAAAAGATCAAATCTTTCTTTCTTTTGCATACACGCTCGGTGGGCGGAAATAACGAAGCAGTCAATGATAAAATCTCCATTCATTAATGACCCATTACTTTAGACCAGTGCTTCTCAACCTTTTTCGGTTTATGGACCATTTTTTATTCAAAATATTCCCATGGACCACTCCTACTTTTCTTGAAAGCACACGTGTTAAAGTAAGACAAGACAATTCATTTTCCGCCGATCATCGACGTGCGCTTAAATAGAGATTTTCAACTGGGGAGGGTCATTATAAGAAGCGATAAATTAGTTAAATTTTTGTGAAATGGCTAAAACATTTTTGTGGCTTCGAACTCTCAGTGGACCACTAGAAATGGTCCAGCTGGACCACGTTGAGAATCACTGCTTTAGACCATTTCACATGCCTAGGTAGGAATATCTCATCTACATAACATAAGCGTATCTGAAGCTTGCTTCTACCTCAAATTTTAGCACATTTATTTTAACACTGAAAAAGATCTGATTTTTCTTTCTTTTACATACACGCTTGGTGGGCGGAAATAACGGAGCAGTCAATAATAAAATCTCCATTCATTAATGACCATTACTTTAGACCATTTCACATACCTAGGTAGCCATCGTTAAAGAGTCCAGTCTGCCCTGCTATTTACCCATAGCTGGAGTGAGAATTAGATTCATACCTTTCCCAAGGGTATTAGCGCCATGTGAAATTCCAACAGCTTCATTCAGGAATTGAACTCGCGTTGACGAGTCCATTTTCTACGACTCTAACCATTAGACCACGTGCCTCCCTCTTTTTATCATATGGATGCTAGAAGGCGGTGGCTGCGGGTCTACATGTCCTGGGAATGACGTTAAACTCTATCTGATGGTGAGGTTCCAGTTTTGGAGGTTTGGGGAATGTGGAGCACCCCTTCATCACCATTGTTCCCTGGTCCACTCTGACCCGGAGTGGTGATACCTGTTAGGGTCCCATCTATGGGTTAAATAGAAAAATGTATTTATAAAAAAATTGTATTATCCATTAAGAATTGATTTATTTCAAAACTTCATCGGCATTAAATGACCCTCTGAGGTTGACATGCCGTAAAACAAAACCAAACTAAACCAAACCGGAATGGTAGTACCTGTAAGGGTCCTATCAATGGGTTAAATGGATAAAAAATAACTTCAGCTCAGTGATTTTTTTTTCTTTTGCAGAGGATCGCAGACCCTGTTACGATTACGTTGCCTTATGTCGGTAGAGAACTATGGGAAAGCACACAAAAAATCATCGACGCCACCAGTGAAGTCTTTAAGAATCCAACAAGTTCATTTTCAACGATGACGTCACAAATTGTCAGGTATTATTTCTGATTCTTTCACCTGAAAAACAAATTTTTGCATAAAAACTGAAAGGCTGACCTTTATTATTATGACTAGTACAAAATGAAAAAAACACCCTCCGGGCGATGTAAAAATAGATTTTTGAAACATATTGCCTGAGGCGTGGGAGTTAAAAAATCAATGTCAGCGATTTTGTACCCTAAGTAAGTAAAATCATCAAATTCATTAAAGGATTAAAAAATAAAACAATTTGAAATGTAAACTTTAAATATTTAAAACAAAACAAACTATATTGTTATTTTGAGTGAAACTTGTTGAAAGAAGAGTAATTTCTGTGCCTGTTGAATTTCTTTACAATCCATTAAATGTTGTACTTACCAAGCACTTTTTCTTTTTCCTTATGAAACTGGCGAATTTATCACTGTATACATATATATATATATATATATATATATATATATATATATATAATATGTGTGTGTGTGTGTATGTGTGTGTGTGGTAAAAAATAGAGGGAAAATGTGGACAAAAGAACAACTCAAACAGGTAGATATAGGAGATATATTTCGTCTTGACTTGAGCAAGACTTCATCAGTCTTTTATTTGAACATTAGGGTCATAAAAGACTGACGAAGTCGTGGGCAAGGCAAGACGAAATATATCTCCTACATCTACCTGTTTGAGTTGTTCTTTTGTCCACATTTTCTCTCTACTCCTTACCACATTCTCTCGGATTTACACACACATACACACACACACACACACACACACACACACACACATATATATATATATATATACATACACACACACACATATATATATATATATATATATATATATATGTAGTATAATAAAAAAATTGAAAAAAACACAGGTTTAAATGAGTTAAGTGGTGAGTTTATTGGCCAACGCTGCAGTCTTTCGATCTATTAATTAGATCATCTTCAGGGCTTTTGTTGGTATGTGGAAGGTGATAATTTTTTTAAATCTCAGAATAAGGAAAAAGGCGAGTAATAGTCCTTGTTTATCGGTCTGTTTAAAATGACGGCAAATATTCTTTTTTTGCGGTGTGAGTATTAGAATGTGTAAGTGTTTGTATCGAAAAAAGCATTGTGCATTTATTTATGTGTTTATGAATGTATGGTTGCGCGTGTATATATATATATAATATATATATATATATATATATATATATATATATATATATATATGCTAGTCTATTCATATCTAGTTGCCTATCTATTTATATATCTATCCTAGTTTGTTACTATCTGTCTATCTATCTATCTATCTCTTCACAATTTACAACCTTGACCACTTAGTCTATTTCATTCGTTTATTCTTTGTTACAATTTTGACAAGACAATCTTTTATTTGTTTATTTGTTTATTTGTTATTTCAACCAATCAGAATGACCGAGCCATAAAGAAAATCATAATTGCCAAAAACGATATCATGGAAGCTTCTTTCTTCACAAAAGGTATTTTTCTCTTTAAATGTATATCAGGAAATAACTATTATTTTGCCTTACCACCACTTTGCATTACCATCACTTTGCCTTACCCTCAAATCACTAGCCTTACTATTATTTTGCCTAATCATCACTTTGCCTTACCCTCAAATCACTTGCCTTACAATTATTTTGCCTAACCATCACTTTGCCTTACCCTAAAATCACTTGCCTTACTATTATTTTGCCTTACCATCACTTTGCCTTACCCTCAAATCACTTGCCTTACTATTATTTTGCCTTATCATCACTTTGCCTTACCATCACTTTGCTTTACCCTAAAATCACTTGCCTTACTATTATTTTGCCTTACCATCACTTTGCCTTACCATCACTTTGCCTTACTATCAAATCACTTGCCTTACAATTATTTTGCCTTACCATGACTTTACCTTACCCTCAAATCACTTGCCTTACTATTATTTTGCCTTACCATCAATTTGCCTTACCCTAAAATCACTTGCCTTACTATTATTTTGCCTTACCACCACTTTGCCTTACCATCACTTTGCCTTACCCTCAAATCACTTTGCCTTACCATCACTTTGCCTTACTATCAAAGCCCACTGAAACCAAAAGTTCCCGTTATTGAATGGATGATTGTCGGTAAAAAATATATATACATATGAAAAAATTATATAATAATATATGTTGAAAAGATAAATAAATAAAGCATAGAAAATGTTGAATGGATAAAATTGATTTAATTTTAGTTACCAACATGTGTTTCGGCCAGGAGTTTGTTCATTTCCACATGTAATTCTATTCATTATAATTTTAAATATAAAATAGAATAATGATAATAGAAAATTATAAAATATTTAAGCATACAAAGAAAAACGGCCTTTATTAGAGTAAAATGTTTGATATTTGAAGTTAAAACGGTCAGAGAATTTTGAAGTGTTCGAAAAAAAGAATTTAAAAACAGATTATTTCACAGTTGGAGAAAGTAGTGATATTTGTTGACGGTTCTGTTCGTTGGAGAGTGACATTTGAAAAAAAGGGCATTTTTTGAATTCATAAGTAATAATATTGACCCGTGAAAAGAAAAATTAAGATTAATATATGATTAAATTTATTCATTTATTTATTGAATACGTGTATTTATATTGGTAAATTTATTTGTTTGTTCTTGATATGATATCATTGCTATGTGATAACTATGTGATAACTGTTATAGCTATGTGATAACTGTTAAATTTTGTGTTATAATAAAATGCAATAAGACTGTTAAGTATCTGGCCGCCATCCTTGGCCAGTTGTAAAAGAACTTAAAGTAAATAAGTGAATAAGTCCCGCGATATAATATCGAATAATTCCTTTCGGGGAAGATCTGTATAATCCATTTCCTCGATCTCACGCTTCTGACACAAGATGTAATAAACGCGATTAGCATGCAAGCGTATGGTGATGAGGAAAAGAACAAAACACAGATTTTAAGTTCAAAATTGTATTGAAAAATAACATGAGAACGGTGAAAAGATAGAAATGAAAATTAAAGGATAATTTTGGTGATAGTTATGTCTTGTATAAAAAGTCAGTGAGTATCCGGTGGCCGAATCAGTTGTAGTGTTTTAGGTGTTGATTATGCGATTGTTGTTGTTGTAGGCAGAATATTGTGTTTCGGTTATTCTGAAGTCGATCGCTGGTCGTATCGTGTTATGATAGTTAACATATTTTTTGTATTCGAATGAATGACGTGGAAATGTTCGCTTGTTCTTGACTGCCTGTGAGGTCAGGTTTGGGTAAGTAGGTGGGGTGTGATCGGCCGCGTGTGATGTATCATTCGCTTGCTAGCCCTCGTTGGTCTGAGTTCGCTTGATGCCTGAACCTCTCTGTCGTCTGCCCTTCAAAGCTGTTTATTTATAGAGAACCGCAGCCGAAAATCGGATCCATTGAAGTTATTTTTATTTCACCCGGGAATCGCTTTCATTGGATGAAAATGCGAATTTTCTTTACCAATTTTGTTTTATTTATTGTCAGGAATTGATTATCAAAGCGGAACTCCCGATCGGAGCCCATGCGCAGATATGTGTTAAAATGGTCATTCTGTTTTAGGCTACGATAGAGGACACTTCCGATTTTGGGGTCTCCGCCTTATGTTTGTTTTGTTGGCGAGTGTATGTATCTTTTATTATTGCGGTGTGTGAGCGGATTGAATGCTGAATTAGTGAATCGGGAGATATCTACATTTGCTTATGCAACAGTCGTCCAAGAAGATCCAAGTAGTAATGATTAATATGGCCAGAAAAGGTCAGTATAAATAATAATATCAGGAGCAGGGCATTGCCAGTGATTGGACAAGAGGTTGCCTTCGCTGGTCACATGGTAGTCGTCGAGTCTATATGTAAGAGTAGCCGTCTGGCACACGCCTTATATTACAAAATTCCAACAAAGTGTGTTAACCAAATATATCTGGACACACACATATATATATATCTTATTATAATGGAGATTGTGGGTTTGTCTGTCTGTAACCGAAACTATATTACTATACAAGTCACAATTCCCTTTGTTATTTACACACATTCTCCCTGATTTTATTTTTTATTTAAACCTCAATTATTAGTAAAATTGTTTTACATCATTAAGACTGTTAACAATATCTACATACTAATAACATGCAATTATATTTATATATTCAACGAAATAGCGGTTTACAGTGTGAATGGGAAGGCTAATTTGCATATTGATCTTTAAAAAATTGATTTTAATAAATATATGCTTAGTATTATTGATTTCTAATTGTTTGGTTTTATCTTAATAAATATGAGCAAAAATCTCGGGGTTAAATCTTAACAGAAATCTATTAACATAAAGAAATAACTGTAATTTTATTTTTTCTTCCTATTTTAACTAAATAGTTAAATTAGGGAAATTTACCACTGAAAGACGGGAGTAAGGGAAAATGGTGGAACAGTTAGTTTCAAAGTTGTTCTATTTTCCGATTATAACCCCTCTGTTCCAAATATTTTTATCTGAATTCTTATTCAGTTTCATTAGCCTTTCTAATTTAACATGATATTTTATTATATTAAAACTTAAATACTTGCACCCGGAGGGTGCATATATTTGCTAGTATATATATATATATATATATATATATATATATATATATATATATATAAGACATGTGTTTCAAGGTTTCACCTCTCATCAGTGTGGCTACACTTTAACAGCTACCTCTGGTCGGGTTTGAGACCTGAATGAATTCTCGTCCGCCAAGTCTCTTACCCATGCGGCCAGTAGCAGCTGTCAAATACAGGAGAATATTTAATTGATACATTTCTAAGTGGAGATGAGGTCATTAGAGTCCTCGAACTTTGTAAACAAAGCGAGGGTTAGCTACACGCCTGAACGGCGAATTTTACAATTAAATCCCTATTTAGAGAACTCAAGCAAAGTGGGAGTATATATTAATAAATAAGTTGTGTGTGTGTGTGTGTGTGTGTGTGTGTGTGTGTGTGTGTGTGTGTGATATTTGAAATTAAAATGGTCAAAATACAGAGAATTTTGAAGTGTTCGAAAAAAAGAATTTTGTTTTTGAAATTATTTGAGAACGCTCCACAGCTGGAGAAAACTATGATATTTCGTGACTGTTATGGTTAGAGAATAAAGAATATATTTGTATGCTTAAATATTTTATAATTTTCTATTATTATCATTAATACTAGTACAAAACAAAAAACACCCTCCGGGCGATATAAAAATAGATTTTTGAAACATATTGCTTGAGGGGTGGGAGTAAAAAATTCAATGTCAGCGAGTTTGTACCCTAAGTAAGTAAAATCATCAAATTTATTAAAGGAGTAAAAAAATAAAACAATTTGAAATGTAAACTTTAAATATGTATTAGAATAAAACAAACTATATATAGATATATAATACCAGTCATGTATTTATTAAAACTTGTTTTAAAAAACAACGAGGACTGTCTAATGTTGCATGATCAAATTTTGAGTGTATTTATTCTATGTTATGACGATTTTGGGTAATGTGACGTAAGCAGTGACGTAGTTTTTGATATAGACAAAAACCGGAAGCGAATCTCCATTATTAATAGATAATCGATTATATTTTTCTACCGTATTGTCAACGACAGCTTCCGCTGTCTCTGCATCTGGCTCACACTTTTTCATATTATCTTACCTATATATATATATATATATATATATATATATATATATATATTAACCCCTTCGCACAAGTGTGATGCAACCCAAGGTCAATTTAGAGAGAGGGGGGAGAGAAAGAGAGAGAAGTGTAGAGAGCGAGAGTAGTAAAAAAGAAAGAAATAGAAGAGAAGAATAGAAAGAGAGAGAGAGAGAGAGAGAGAGAGAGAGAGAGAGAGAAAGAGAGAGAGAGAGAAAGAGAAAGAGAGAGATAGGGAGAAAGAGAGAGAGAGAGTAGATAGAGAGATAAATGTGTAGAGAGAAGAGTAAAAAAATTTTGTTTCGAGACATTTCTTTCTTCTTTTTCTTGTTTTCTTTTTTCTCCAGGTTTAAGTCCATATTGGATGTCGATGACCGACGAAATAAGAAAAATCGTCCAGGAAACAAAAGAAATGATGAGTCACATTCACAATCATAACGCGCACAATCTTTCGGACTCAGATATAATTTTGGTTGCATCAGATAGAGAAAAGGTAAGTCTCTACGACCCGTTTATTCGGGGCATTAAAACGTGTCTAAAGTACTTAATAAATTACACTAGCCTGTGATATTTTCAAGGTCGATTTTTGAGTAATATAAGTATGTACAACTTGTAAAGTATTCAAGCACATCTTAAAAACTAGACTTGACCAAACACAATGAATGGTGTTTTTGAGTAAAGGGAGTGGGAATTTTTTTTTTAAAGTTACAAAAAGCAAAACATGCAAACAATCTGATAATTCAAGAAATGCACAGGACAATTAAACAATAAAACAAATGGACAAAAAAAAAAAGATGAGGTAATTGGACGAGTGAAATAATTGTTTCTTGAAGAAGAAGAGATTGCTTTTTTTTCCTTCTCTACAAGAGAGATAGGAAAAAAATACATCTATTTTTTATTATGAAGAAAAAGAAAAAAAAAAAAAAAAAGAAAAAAGTTTTTTTTATTTGTTGCACACCAGCTCTCCCTGTGTCAACTTTAAATTGACACCTATTCCAACCAACCACTCTCCACCCTTTTGATTTCAATGAAATACTAAAATGTTTGAATTATAACAATTGCTTTCTTTTCTAATTCTATAAAATTTAACTATTTTTAAAAGGCCAACATATATACTCAAATTTTCACAACTAGTTATATATGTAACAAGTCTCTAAATGTCAACATTTATAAGTTCAATATTTTCTACTGTTAAAAATATTTCCAAAAAAATATTTAAAGACTAGACTTTGTTGCATACCCTTCTTCCTTACTTCTTACTTTCTTCTATTCTTCTTCTGTCATCTTTGACATCTTACGTCTTCTTTTAGGTCTCTTCTAGCGTCTTGGTTCTCGGTCGCACTCAACTCATTTCTTCTAGATCAGTCCTGTTACCAAGACACCCATTAATCACAAGACCGTGTAATTTTTCTTAAGCTTTTATTTCCTTAACTATACATTTCATGTAACTAAATATCTGACTAACATAGCGCGCGTATGCAGAGTGAGTTACAGTTAAGGCAGGACATCTTCACTGCCTGACGTCCAACTGAAAACAGAGGACCCAAACAGGTCCCACGTGACTTCACATATTTCGCGGGCTTTCTGTAGGCTTTCTGTACTATTCCATGGAAAGTCCCACCCATGTTACCAAGACACCCATTAATCACAAGACCGTGTAATTTTTCTTAAGCTTTTATTTCCTTAACTATACATTTCATGTAACTAAATATCTGACTAACATAGCGCGCGTATGCAGAGTGAGTTACAGTTAAGGCAGGACATCTTCACTGTCTGATGTCCAACTGAAAACAGAGGACCCAACCAGGTCCCACGTGACTTCACATATTTCGCTGGCTTTCTGTACTATTTCATGGAAAGTCCCGCCCGTGATATGAAAAGGGCCATCCCTCTAGAAATACAGGGGATTGACAATAATCTTAAGCAACCGCATAGATTATGTAACAACTTGACCAAACACAATGAATGGTGTTTTCGAATTCAGCATAAAATGAAAGAAAGGGTAAATCTATACGACTCGTTTATTCGGGTGCATTAAAACGTGTCGAAAGTTCTTTATATATTACACTTGCCTGTGATATTTTCAAAATCGATTTTTGAGTAATGATATTATGTAAAACTTGTTGTAAAGAATTCAAGCACGTCTTAAAAACTAGACCTGACCAAACACAATGAATGGTGTTTTCGAATTCAGCATAAACTGAAAGAACGGGTAGGTCTCTATGGCCCGATTAGTCGGGTGCAATTTTATCTCATTGGCCAGCTAAAACCTGTCTAAAGTTCTTTATAAATTACACATGCCTGTAATGTTTTCTAGGTCGAATATATAATAGCCAATTTTAAGGCAGTTATTTTTTTACGCTGAATCCAAAAATTATACTCATTTTTTCTAATCAAATCAAATTTACAAACTCTTATTTAAGATGTATAGAACAGTATTATAACTCTACTAATTTTTAACAAATAGAGTCCACCTATATTTTAGTAATACTATTATGTACAACTTGCTGTGAAGTATTCAAGCACATCTTAAAAACTAGACCTGACCAAACACAATAAATGGTATTTTTAAATTCAGCATAAAATGGCGATCATATATCACTTGGTAAACATTTGAGCTCTGGAAAAAGATTTTTAACGCAGGACATGGTAATCAATACCTGATCACTGATTTTTAATTCATTTCAATAATAAAATAATTATCAATCAATCAATCAATCAATCAATATATATATATATATATATATATATATATATATATATAGATGAGAGGTATCCAAAACTTGGTAGTAAGGGATGATTCTATATGTGATTTCTAAGATACACTGTATTATTATTGTATGATCCAGTATGTATAAATACAGTGAATCTTTAAATCACTAAAGAGAGCTCAATGTATAATAAACATTTTAGATTATATACAGAGCAATATTTATCTTAGAAAGGAAGGAAAAACTCAACACCGTTATTCCATAATAAATTTATTTCGACCAAAATTGGGGCCTTTATAAAGCTAAGTGTTATTATTATGTACAACTTGCTGTGAAGTATTCAAGCACATCTTAAAAACTAGACCTGACAAAACACAATGAATGGCATTTTTGAAATCAGCATAAAAGGAAATAAAGGATAAGTCTCTACAACCCGTTTAGTCGAGTGCATTTTATTTCATTGGCTAGTTAAAATCCCTCTGAAGTTTTCAATAAATTACACTCGACTGTGATGGGTTTTTTTTTAAGTAATAGTTAGTAAGCTAGTCTCGCAGATCCATCATTACTGAATAGCAAGTTCGATACCAGCTAGATAGTCCATAAGAAATCCTTACATAAAAAAGACTTTGTGTTAATCCGGTCTGATGGAAGGTCAGGAAAATAATTCCTTGGTAAGGACTAATGATTGTCACCTCTTATGAAAGACTATCAGTTGCTTACAGATTGGCGCTATACGACATTTCTAACGTCCAATCGAAATGAATTTTTAATTTTATTTTAGACTAACCCGCTGTCTACTACAAATATAAAACAGCATTATAACTACTAACAAACTAAAAAGACGCCCTCCAGGTGATGTAAAAATAATTTTTTGAAATATATTGCCAGAGGGGATGGGAGCTGAAAATTCAATATCATAGAGTGTGTACCATAAGTATGTAAAATCGTCAAATTTATTAAAGGAATAAAAAAAAAAAAAAAAAAGAAAGAAAGAAAGACAATTTGAAATGGAAACAGTTCCGATAACTTTAAATATTATATTAGAATAAAACAATCTATATATAAATATATAACGCCGGGCATCTATTTATTGAAACAATGAGGATTGTCTAACGTTGCATGCTCACATTTTGAGTATATTTATTCTATGTTATGACGTTGGATTATGTGTTGGGTAATGTGACGTAAGCAGTGACGCAGTTTTTGTTACAGACAAAAACCGGAAACGAATCTCCATTATTAATAGATTTATTTGTGACAAATACTTTTGAATAATTTTTATTATCATGCACAACTTTTTGGGAAGTATTCAATCTTAAAAACTAGACCTGACCAAACACAATGAATGGCATTTTTGAATTCAGCATAAAATAAAGGATAAGTCTCTACAACCTGTTTAATTGAGTGCATTTTATCTCATTGGCTAGCTAAAATCAATTCTCAATAAATTACACTGGACTTTGATGGGGTTTTTTTCTGGGGTAATGGTTAGCAAGCTAGTCTCGCAGATCCATCTGAATAGCAGTGTTATCATTCAGGATTTTTAACTTAACTTAGATTGCTATGGGCAGACTGTGCATGTGTGTGTGTGTGTGTGTGTGTGAGAGAGAGAGAGAGAGAGAGAGAGAGAGAGAGAGGGGGAGGGAGAGAGGGAGAGAAGAACTAAGATAGTTTGTTGGAGAGAAATATTGAGAGAGGGGGGATAAGAAAGGGCATACATTGTGATAGTTTGGTGGTGTGTTAGCTCTGGTTAGGAATGGATAGATAGATAGATAGAAACAGAAAAAGATAGATAGATAGATAGATAGATAGATAGATAGAGAGAGAGAGAGAGAGAGAGAGAGAGAAACAGAATAAGAGATAGATAAATACATACATACAGAATAAGATAGATAGATAGATAGAAACAGAAAAAGATAGATATAAAGAAACAGAATAAGATAGAGAAAGAGTGAGTGAGTGAGTGAGAGAGAGAGAGAGAGAGAGAGAGAGAGAGAGAGACAGACAGACAGACAGACAGACAGACAGAGAGAGAGAGAGAGAGAGAGAAACAGAATAAGAGATAGATAAATACATACATACAGAATAAGATAGATAGATAGATAGATAGATAATCTAATTTAGTCTATCGAAACAGATAGTTATTGACGGATATAAAACCATCTTTTATCTTATTATAATGGAGATTGTGTATTTGTCTGTCTGTAACCGAAACTATACCACTCCTCAAGTCACAATTCCCTTTGTTATCTACGCCACATTCTCCATGATTTTATTTTTATTTAAACCTCAATCATTAATAAAAATTGCTTTACATTATTAATACTGTTGACCATATCTACATAACATGCAATTTTATTTATATATATAAGTAAGTAAAGTCGTCGGGGCGGCCTAATGTCGGTATCAGCCATGCAGCGAGGGAGTCTATCCCCTTTTCACTAGCGCTAGACCAAGGAGATTATTTTAGCATCTGAGGTGGAGCGCCACACCTACCATCAGCTCCTCACTTTACCGCACATATCCCTATGCTACTCATACGCTGAGTTGGCGAGGGCGGATATCGAACTAGGAACCTTGTGGTTTAAACGAAAAACAAACAACAAAAGAACATATAAATGAATAAAAAAAATGTACTGACCTTCAAAATTTCTTTAACAATTTTCTTTTCATCATGAAATCTACATTTGAGATCTTCAACATAGAATTTGAATAAAGCTAAAGGAGTAGAACCTGCAAAAAGGTGGAAAACTGCTGTTATATACTGCAGTTTTCACAGTACCATATCAGCACATAACGTATGCCCTTTCTTACTTCTTACTCTGGTCGTATTTTCTTCTGGACGGCTTTGGTTCTATCTTCTAACATCTTGGTCTGGTCTCTTCTAAGGTCTGGTCTTCTATGGGGATTTCGGGTCTGGTTTCTGTTAGGGATCACTCCTTATCAGAAGCCCTGTGTTATTGTTAGTTTTTAGGTAATAAACACAAGACTTCGATTTAAGTTGATGTTACTTTATTTGTAAATCCCCAAACCAGACAATGCGCGCAGATCCTTACATCTTGCTAGCTCGGCTTCTAACTTCTAACTGACTAACTGAGTTGCTTACTCCTTAAACCGGAAGAGGGCCTTCTATGGGGGTTCCGGTTCTCACGATTCATCCCCGCAAGGCAAGGTCAGAGTGAGGTCAAGCGCCGTCACTCACCCTCAAGGCCACTAATTCCATTATGATTTCTACAATACCTTAAAAAACTATTAGGGATCCAATAATTATGTAACACTGCATTTGAAAGTTAAAATTTAAAAAAAAAAAGGGAGACATTTATTTTTTTTTAAATTAAAAAAAATTAGGGATTCTAAAATTCTGTGATGAATTTACAAAAGTTTATGGCATGTAAACCTGTCTAGGGTTATTTTATGCATAGGGTTTAAGGAATCACATTTATTGTACATTCATATTTACTTTTTTTGTGAAGTTGTTTCATAGGAGGTTTATTTTTGGGGAAGGGGGATATTTGCATAATTCAAACAGTTCTGAACTCCATTTACACATCTCTATATAACTAATGTGATTAAATAACAATCACTTAAATAAATAAATAAAATAACCTCAAATTAGAAAATCAAATGGGAATGCTAAACTCAAGTTGGTTTATTTAATGCCAAATCAGTAAACAAAAAAAAGTTTCAAGTTGCACAATAATCTTATTATAATGGAGATTATGTGTTTTTCTGTCTGTAACCGAAACTATATTACTACTAAAGTCACAATTCCCTTAGTTATTTACGTCACATTCACCGTGATTTTAGTTTTATTCAAACCCCAATTATCAATAAAATTGTTTTCCATCATTATTACTGTTGAACATATCTACATTGTATTTACCTCGTACCTCACAAACCGAAGCTCATGGGTGGCAGGTGAAAAATTGCGTCGATCCCGTCGGCATTCCCCCTCAAGGGGGTGCCTCAGGCGCTGGGCAATAAACCCATCCCTGCCCCTTTAAATCAAGGGGACAGGTATTGCCTGGGGGGATAGCCCCCTGGGATCGACGCTATTAACTTGTAAAGATCCAGGGCTGAAGCCACTGGACCCTGGCGTGGGCCAGATCTACGAATAACATGCAATTGTATTTATATATATACAACAAAATAGCGGTTTACAGCGTGAACGGGAAGGCTAATTTGCATATTGATATTATAATTGTTATTTTAATAAATAATGTGCTTAGTATTATTCATTTCTAATTATTTAGTTTTAACTTAATGAATATGACCAAAAATCTCCGGGATACATCTTAAAAGAAATCCATTAACAAGAAGAAATAATTGTAATTTTATTCTTTACTTCATATTTTAACTAAATAGTTAAATTAGGAAAATTTAGCAATGAAAAACGAGATGAAAGAGTAAGCTTCAGTTCTATTTTTAGATTATACCCCACCCAGTCTAAAATCTTTTTATCTGCATTCTTATTTAGTTTCATTGGCCTTTCTAATTCAATATAACATTTTATTACATTAAAACTTAAATACTT
>CM042170.1:7383885-7451385 GCA_023376005.1 Doryteuthis pealeii
TAACCCTAATAATACTAGGATTGATAATTTGTTGTCCTCATCTTATATACACGTTTTGGCTGATGTGCCCTCCTATCGGAAATTGGGTTATCTGCCCTATTAGTTCCTGGAATCACAGGCCAGGGGCAGACCCTAAAATTCAGCAGAACAGACCCGGCAGGCAAAGGGTACAGTACTAGCTGATACTAACAGAAGAATAGAACTACAGCGACTTTACCGGACAACTTAGAGACATTGCAAAGACCTATACAACTAAAATAAGTGTATTTGAATCTCCTTGTATTAAATAAAAATATATCCCCGCCAGGAGAAATCCTCTGGCAATGTAACAGAAATAAAGTAAACAAATAGTAACGTTACAAATATGACTGTATTTATGAAGGAAAGGTGCAAGGCAATTATAAGAGTTTATAATTGGGTTAACAGTTTATTCTGGGTTAGTAATAATGTGTTAGAGTATACATTTCTTATGTAAATGTCTTTAAGAGTAGTGTAATTGTCTTTCAGAGTTGCCAGAGGATTTCTCCTGGCGGGGATATATTTTTATGTAATACAAGAAGTTTCAAATACACTTATCTTATTTGTATAGGTCTTAGCAATATCTCTAAGTTGTCCGGTGAGACGCTGTGGTTCTGTTGTCTGCTTGTGTCGTAGTTGT
The DNA here is from genome assembly GCA_023376005.1 of Doryteuthis pealeii. Taxonomy (NCBI): domain Eukaryota; kingdom Metazoa; phylum Mollusca; class Cephalopoda; order Myopsida; family Loliginidae; genus Doryteuthis; species Doryteuthis pealeii. The sequence continues at coordinate 7,384,544 of CM042170.1, forward strand.
GTTTCTCACGGGTGCCGGCTCTGGTCTTACCTGGTCTTACCCTCGTGCCTGCCGGCTCTGTTCTGCTGAATTTTAGGGGTCTGCCCCTGGCCTGTGATTCCAGGAACTAATAGGGGCAGATAACCCAATTTCCGATACTCCAACCTTCTTCAGGTGTTTCTTGTGGAACTCTGGAGCCTTTGTGGAACTTCAAACTCAACCATTTATTAAATCCATTGGGATAGACTGTAATATTAATATCGAGGTTATTTAATATTATTAATTATTATTGTTTTTTTTTTTTTTACAAAAAACAGAATTTAAAAAAAAATTAAAGAAGAAAATAGTTTCAACAACATTTGAAATTTTTTACGAACTTGTAAAAAACAAAAATCCTGGAACAATTTTTTTTTTTTTTGGTGGGGAGGGGGTCAGGCTAACAAATAATTTTTTTTTTTAATAAATAGAAAACCAAACAATTGCATTTTTTTACCTCCTCCCCAATATCTATTATTATACAAAGTGAATCAATGATTGTTTGCTAAAGGCTTTTTTCCTATTTAGTTTAATGACACAAAATTCATATCAAAATATTCCATAGTTTTAGTTATCGAGGTTAATGTGTTGTAAGACATAACAATAACAAACTATTTTGTATCATTTTCACAGCACAAACTAGAAAGGAAGTTGGCTCTGGAACTTACCAAATCATTATGGGAAGTAATTAAACCTATTGACGAAATAAGAAATATTGTTTCACCCTTTATACATACATTCAAATCTGTAACGACGATGGTGAAAAATACGAAAACAATTTTTGAAAAGGCAAAGAGAGCGTAAGTATTGATTGAATTTCATTTAGATATGTTACACAGAAAAAAATTAAAAAATAATTTTAAAATTAAAAATAATTTTAAAATAATTAAAAATAAAAATAATTTTTAAATAATTTTAAATAATTTTAAAATTTAAAAATAATTTTTTTAAATTTAAATTTTTTTTTTAAATTTAGAAATAATTGAAAAATAAAAAATAAAAATAATTTAAAAATAATTTAGAATAATTTAAAAATTTAAAAATAATTTAAAAAATCTAAAAATTTGAAAATAATTTAAAAAATTTAAAAATAAAAAAATTTTTGAAAATGCAAAGTAAAAAAAATAATTAAAAAATGCAAAAAAATTCTAAAAATTTAATAATAATTTTAAAATAAAAAGATAAAAATAATTTTAAAATAATTTTAAATAATTTTAAAATTTAAAAATTAAAAAAAATTGAAAATACAAAGAGAGCGTAAGTATGGATTGAATTTCATTTAGATATGTTACATAATGTTACATATGCTATACAGAAAAAAATATAATGAGAAAGAAAGAAAGAAAGAGAGAAAGAAAGAAAGAGAGAAAGAAAGAAAGAAAGAAAGAGAAAAAGTAAGAGAGGATGAGAAAGATAGAGAGAGGAATAAGCACTCGAAAACAATAATGGGTAAGCCGAGAGTTTTGCTCGAAAACTGAAAGACCATCGTCGTAAGCGAAGATGGCACGATAATGATTATAAAAAAGCCTATTTAGGTACCCGATACAAGGCCAATCCTTTTGGTGGCTCTTCTCATGCTGAGAGAATTGTTTTGGAAAAAAGTTGGTGTTGAAGCCAAACAGCCCAACTCTCCAATGTGTGAGAGTACAGCTAATTAAAAACGGCAAGAAAATCACAGCTTTTGTACCAAATGATGGTTGTTTGAATTTTATTGATGAAAATGACGAAGTCTTGGTAGCTGGATTTGGTCGTAAAGGTCAACGCTGTGGGGGTGATATTCCTGGTGTCCGATTCAAATTTGTGAAAGTGGCTAAGGTATCTTTACTGTCCCTTTTCAAGGGAAAGAAAGGTCAAGGGAATAAAGGTCAAGGGAAATAAAGGTCAAGGTCATAAACTGTTGACTTTTTTAGATATAAGGTGTGTGCTAGACGCCCGCTTTCACTTATAGACTCGGCAAGAACCATATGATCTCTCTTGGCCAATCACTGGCAGTACTCTGCTGCTGATACAATACTTAAACCGACAGTACTCGTATTTACATGTGTCCTACTTTCACACGATATGGCAGAAGGCCGTTTTATGTGGGGACCACCCACAATTCGGGTGGTAGGTAGAAAAATTGCGTCGTTCCCTTCGGCATTCCTCCTCAAGGGGGCGCCTCAGGCGCTGGGCAATAACCCTACCCCTTTAAGTGCAATGAGGTAGGTATTGCCTGGAGGGACGGCCCTCTGGGATCGACGCTATTAATTTAGCATCCCACCGGTCCAGAGGCCGAAGCTCTCTAGACCCCCGTCCTGAAAGACGAGTAGCTGGGACTTAAACCAACAGTACTGGCCATAACTACTTTGATTTTCGTGGACGACGGACATTGTGATTAAATCACTGGACCTTTAACAATACGCAGGATAGGACTTATTCACTTACCAAAGGATTCCATAACTCAGGACTTACTTACTTTAAGCCGTTTTCAACTGGCCAAGGATGGCATTTAAAAACTTAACATAAACATGTATAACAAATCACAATAAAAGAAAAAAATGCTAATCTGATTCAGTCGATGATGAAAAGATGGGAAGAAATAAAGATATATATATATATATATATATATATATATATATATATATACATATACATATATATATATTATTAATGTGTATAGTTGGCACTAGTATACTAGAAAAAGTAATATTAATCCAACGTTCAGTGTTATTAGAAGAGTGCTCAATATCTGTGATAGAGCGTTGATAGTTCAATGAAGTAACAAATAAAAGTTTTAGCTTTTATTTATTTATTTGGGAACGTTCGTCAGGTAAACGAAATGTTTTTTCTTTTTAAATGACAGAAATGGTGTAAATGGTCAAATGTGTGCGTTTTTTTAACTGTATTCTCGTGTTTGCGTGTTTACGTGATGTGGAAAATGGAGACAATTATATCATCACAGCCTTCATACATTCCCACGCGCACGCGCATGACACCACACACATACGCACATACAAAAATACGCCCACACGCGCGTGGACACAATCATATCATCACAGCCTTCACGCATTTCCACGCGCACGCGCATGACATCATACACACACGCACAAACAAAAACATGCACACGTACAAGCAAAAAAAACAAAAACATTCCACATCACATAAACACGCAAACAATTAAAAGAAACGCACACATTTGACCATTTACACCATTTCTGTCATTAAAAAAAACAAAAACATTTCGTTTATCTGATGAATGCTTTCAGCAGGAAACCATTGGTTGTAATATCGTTCCCAAATAAATAAATAAAAGCTAAAACTTTTATTTGTTACTTCATTGAACTATATATATATATATATATATATATATATATATATATATGAAATATAACATTTTGAAAAAACATATGATGTTTGTTATGTGATTGCTGACAGGCCTGTTTCGACCAAAACGATAAGTTGGTCTTCATCAAAGAGCGACATAGACGAGAAGAAAATATCCGTTAAAAAGACTGTTTACAAAACGAACGCTGATATCAACCGCTGAAAATTTTTTGAAAATGCATGTTCTGTTTTAAAAAATAAAAATAAAATAAATTTTATTTTTAATTAAAAATCAGAAGCATTATAGTTCATGGTAAAACTCAAAAGAGTTTATTGTAAAAATTGTAAAAATATATAAAAAATGTAAAGTGGGTATCAAAATAGTATAGTATATATATTTCATATATATATATAGTATATATATTTTGATACCCACTTTACATTTTTTATATATTTTTACAATTTTTACAATAAACTCTTTTGAGTTTTACCATGAACTATAATGCTTCTGATTTTTAATTAAAAATAAAATTTATTTTATTTTTATTTTTTAAAACAGAACATGCATTTTCAAAAAATTTTCAGCGGTTGATATCAGCGTTCGTTTTGTAAACAGTCTTTTTAACGGATATTTTCTTCTCGTCTATGTCGCTCTTTGATGAAGACCAACTTATCGTTTTGGTCGAAACAGGCCTGTCAGCAATCACATAACAAACATCATATGTTTTTTCAAAATGTTATATTTCATACTGTCGGATTAATTTCCATATATTTTTCATATATATATATATATATATATATATATATATATATATATATATATAATGTCTTTTTAAAAGTTGGGCGTTATTACGAAGCATTAAAAATATATAAATAAATGAACTCGATATTATGGAGTATTGGATTCACTTATTTTTTATTATTATTTTTTGTCATAAATTTTCAGGTTCGGTAGATACTCTTTATCAAATGAATGTTATTCCTGTTTAACGGCTTTTTTGTCTCTGTTGTTATCGACAGCGGCAGCGTCTGTGAAATATTTATAATAACGGAGAATTCCGATGTCTGCGTTCAATCCCTTCACGTGTGTTTGTAATTTTAGAATCCATTTAGTTTCTGATTGTTTTCTAGATTGCGTTGTTGGAAATGCGTGTTCTATTAAAATGCATTTGAGGTGTGTAAGGTTGTGTGATAGGGTGTTAAAATGAAGTGCTATTGTACTATGCGGGGATTTGAGATTTATAGTGGATTTGTGGTTATTTAATCTTAGTCTAAAAGATGTAGATGTTTCTCCCACATATCCGCTATTTCTGCATTGTGTGCAGTATATATAATATATGATGTTAGCGCTATCGCATGTTAGGTGTGACGGATGGATTGTTATGTTTGTGTAGGGTATTTTTATTTCGGTTTTCGTATGTATGTGGCTGCATATTTGGCATCTAGGCTTGTTGCATCTTTTATTACCTTTCCGTATGGTGTTATGTAAATCTTTTCTGGATGCGGTGAGGATGTTACGTAGATTGGGTGGTTGTTTTTTGCGTTGATGGGCGGGGTTTTGAAGATGGACTTTGTTGTGGGGTCGGTTTGTAGGGTTTTATATTGTTCAGTGAGTAGCTTAGTCAGTTTGTGCATGTGTCGACCGTGGTGAAATACCATAGGGATTCGGTCATTAGTTTGGTGTGGTTTTTATCATTTGATAAAGGGTATCTAACGAACCCGAAAATTTATGACAAAAAATAATAATAATAAAAATATAAGTGAATCCAATACTCCATAATATCGAGTTCATTCATTTATATATTTGTAATGCTTCGTAATAACGCCCGATTTAAAAAAAAACATATATATATATATATATATATATATATATATATATATATATATTTCAAGAACTTATGCTTTGAAGAAGACCCACAAACTTTTGCAAAAAGGTGCTATGAAGAATTGATAGAATTACCAAAGGAATTGATTCCATTGTTCAAATAGTATATTTCAAGATGAGGAATTCTATTTTGATTTCATACAAATATATATATATATATATATATATATATATATATATATATATATATATATATATATATATATAGAGAGAGAGAGAGAGAGAGAGAGAGAGAGAGAGAGAAAATTAAATCAAGATTATTGTACTTTTTACATAAGAAATACCGTTACACTCTTTGTACATACATTTAAATCTGTAACAACGCTGGTAAAAAAAAAAAACGAAAATAGTTTTTAAAAAGGCGAAGAGATCGTAAGTATGGATTGAACTTCATTAAGTTACATATGTTACATAATGTTACATTGGCCCTTCTTTTCACCATCTTATTTTATTGTTGTACTCCTCCTGTTACTATGGTGGTCCTTGTTGTGATATATATATATATATATATATATATATATATATATATCCGAAATATTAAGAATAAAGTGACAGGTTAACAAACAACATCATAGTTACCATCTTTTTTCTTTACACTTGCATTGTGACAGCCTTCAAAACCAACTAACAAACCAATATAAACACAATGCTCCAAGCAAATTACAAAACCCTTTTATATATACTATTTCTCTGAATGTTTGAGATGAGGCTTGAAGATTAGTATTATCTGCGTTATTCGGACTATTGTCCCCATCTTCATTGTTATTTGTACAACGTTTCGGCCGATATACCCTCCGGCCTTCTTCATCCATCTATACAGTTTACTATGGAAAAAGAACAAGACAATAAATTGTCCTTCCTAGATGTGTTAATAACTCGCACAGAGCAAGGATTCAGTTCATCCGTGTATCGTAAGCCTACCTTCACTGGACAGTATCTCAACTTCAATTCCCACCATCCATATAATGTAAAGAAAGGTATCGTCCGTTGCTTACAACATCGAGCAAAAGCCATCAGCAGTGATGAAGTATACCAGAAGGAAATGGACAGCTTAAGAGAGACCCTCCGTCGTAACAATTATCCCGAGAGCATAACATCGGCTATGAGAAATCTGGATCGCAGGACAGAGGATGATACCCGAAAACTCACCACAGTCTGTCTGTCCTATGTGAAAGGCTTAGCTGAAAAGATTCAAAAGATATGTAATCCCTATGACATCAGGACAACATTCAGGAGTGACTCAAGTCTTCGTAAACATCTCGTCCGAGTCAAGCCCTCAACAGAATATAACATGACCAAAAATTGTGTGTATTCCACTCCATGCAGCTGTGGCAAAGAATACAAAGGTGAAACATGCTGCCCACTGAAAGTAAGACTAGAAGAACATCGTAAAGCAGTGGTCCGAGGAGAAATAGAAAAGTCGGGTATGGCTGACCATATATGGAATGAAAAGGGAAACCATCTGCCCTTATGGGATGAAGTTAGAATAATAGATAGAGAAGAACATTGGAAGAGAAGACGCCTCAAAGAATCAGCACATATGATAGGCTGTACTGGGCTGTTAAGTAGACCTAGCATAGAAATGAATACAATATGGGAACCCATAATTAAGAAGGCCAGATCAGATTGAGAAAAAAAACAAAAAAAAAACACAATATGAGTCTAGGTAAAAAATCATACATAAGTAAAAATAGGTAGATATTCTAGCCAAATCAAGACATTAGGTTTATAAGTTCCCAAAATTCACACTCAATTGTCCAATTGGACACATGGCCGAGTGGATTAGGCAGTTAGGTTAAAAGAGTTCTAAGTGACAGTTATCTCTGGTACCAAGAAATACCTGAAGAAGGCCGGAGGGTATATCAGCCGAAACGTTGTACAAATAACAAAGAGGTAATACCTCTTTATCAAAAGAATTGAACTGAAGCAACAAAAAAAATTCATTTGGGAAGAAATGTCATAGCTGGACTGCTTCAGTTCAATTCTTTTGATAAAGAGGTATTACCTCGAAAATTCAAGAAATAATAAAAATACAGGTCAACACACAACACCATTGTTACCGTATTATTATTTTTTATTTATTCCAAACTGCATTGTGATAGCCTTCTAAATCAACCTCCTAACCAATACATATACAATGCTTCAAGCAAATTATGAAACTCTTATATATATATATATATATATATATATATATATATATATATATATATATATTGAAAAAACAATATTGGAATTATTTAAATTATATCACCAGAGGTTCAAATTTCGGATGTAATAAGGATCCCGACTCTGCGAGTTTATCATCATTGCAGATTCCTGTTGTTGGACTTGTTATATTTTTTAAACTTTCATTTGTAACCGGAACATTTTCCTGAACTTTTTGATATTTCCTATACATTTTTACTGCAAACTCTTTTGAGCTTTTTTATGATAAAAATGCTTATAATTTTTAAAAATGAAATTTATTTTATTTTTAACAATAAATACGTATTTTTAAAATTTTTTGAAAATTCCGGTACTGATCGAGAGCGTTCTGTGCCTCGTAATTAATGATATATTCATTTCGTTTTTCCGCTTACAATGTTGCTTTGATAAAGACATATTCGAAACAGATTTCTGTCAGCTAAACTTTTAACATCTTGTTTTTTCTACAAAACTTTCTACATATATATATATATATATATATATATATATATATATATATATATATATATATATATATATATAAAATACTACTCTGATGACGGTCGGTAAAATCTGTGTACGGAACATTTTATGCATTTTGTCTATTATTATTATCATCATCATTTCAACTCCATCTGATTATTTTAATAATGATAATAACGTAAATCTGTATACATTTTGATAAACAGACCGAAACACATGTGTAAGTGATATCGATTAAATTAATTTTTATCCATCTACATTTCTTTTCTTTACTCATTTTTTCCTCATATATATCACTACATAACTTCTATTAAAAAACATCTGCAATCTCTTAAATATATATTTTTAATCCTTTTTTTTTTCAGTATTGACACAGGCAAGGCACAAATTCAAAAATTATTTGGCCATAAATTTCACTGGAAGTTTCCAACCAGAAGACGACCAGAAGTCGAACCGTGTGGTGATGGGGCTTTCCCAACATTATCTGGGGGAGCGTTTAAGACAAAAGGAGTCGATCTTCTTTTGAAGCAAAACAGCAGAGTGAGTGCTAAACATCGGATTTATAGAAAAATCCAAATTATCAGGTCGACGATTACAAGGGTACTACTTTTGAGAGTATGAAATTTATGCATGACTCGACGCCCAATATCTAGTAAAATAGTAATCCACTTTACCATTGAGGGTCGACGATTACACGGGTACTACTTTTGAGTGTATGAAATTTATGCAAAAATCAAAATTATCAGAAGGTTAGAAGTCCAATTTCCAGTAAAATAGTAATCCACTTTACCATTGAGGGTCGACGATTAGACGGGTACTACTTTTGAGTGTATGAAATTTAGGTAAAAATCAAAATTATCAGGTTAGAAGCCCAATTTCTAGTAAAATAGTAATCCATATTACCATGGAGGTTCGACGATTACACGGGTACTACTCTTGAGTGTATGAAATTTATGCAAAAATCAAAATTATCAGGTTAGAAGCCCAATATCTAGTAAAATAGTAATCCAAGTTACAATTGAGGGTCGACGATTACACGAGTACTACTTTTGAGTGTATGAAATTTAGGCAAAAATCAAAAATTATCAGGTTAGAAGCCCAATATCTAGTAAAATAGTAATCCAAGTTACAATTGAGGGTCGACGATTACACGAGTACTACTTTTGAGTGTATGAAATTTAGGCAAAAATCAAAATTATCATTAGAAGCCCAATATCTAGTAAAATAGTAATCCAAGTTACAATTGAGGGTCGACGATTACACGAGTACTACTTTTGAGTGTATGAAATTTAGGCAAAAATCAAAATTATCAGAAGGCTAGAAGCCCAATTTCTAGTAAAATAGTAATCCAAGTTACAATTGAGGGTCGACGATTACACGAGTACTACTTTTGAGTGTATGAAATTTATGCAAAAATCAAAATTATCAGGCTAGAAGCCCAATATCTAGTAAAATAGTAATCCAAGTTACAATTGAGGGTCGACGATTACACGAGTACTACTTTTGAGTGTATGAAATTTAGGCAAAAATCAGAATTATCAGGTTAGAAGCCCAATATCTAGTAAAATAGTAATCCAAGTTACAATTGAGGGTCGACGATTACACGAGTACTACTTTTGAGTGTATGAAATTTAGGCAAAAATCAAAATTATCAGAAGGCTAGAAGCTCAATTTCTAGTAAAATAGTAATCCACGTTACCATTGAAGGTCGACTATTACACGGGTACTACTTTTGAGTGTATGAAATTCATGCAAAAATCAAAATTATCAGAAGGTTAGAAGCCCAATTTCTAGTAAAATAGTAATCCATATTACCATTGAGGTTCGACGATTACACGGGTACTACTCTTGAGTGTATGAAATTTATGCAAAAATCAAAATTATCAGGTTAGAAGCCCAATATCTAGTAAAATAGTAATCCAAGTTACAATTGAGGGTCGACGATTACACGGGTACTACTTTTGAGTGTATGAAATTTAGGCAAAAATCAAAATTATCAGAAGGCTAGAAGCCCAATTTCTAGTAAAATAGTAATCCACGTTACCATTGAAGGTCGACTATTACACGGGTACTACTTTTGAGTGTATGAAATTTATGCAAAAATCAAAATTATCAGAAGGTTAGAAGCCCAATATCTAGTAAAATAGTAATCCACGTTACAATTGAGGGTCGACGATTACACGAGTACTACTTTTGAGTGTATGAAATTTATGCAAAAATCAAAATTATCAGAAGGTTAGAAGCCCAATATCTAGTAAAATAGTAATCCACGTTACAATTGAGGGTCGACGATTACACGGGTACTACTTTTGAGTGTATGAAATTTATGCATGAATTGAAATTGACTTAGCATTAGTAGAAGACGAAATGCCAAACAATCTTTTTTATAAAAAATCAATTCCCTTGTAAATCAAAGATACTGGATTGATAGATAGATAGGTAGGTAGGTAGGTAGGTAGGAAAAGACTCGGATATATATATATATATATATATATATATATATATATATACATATATATATATATATATATATATATATATATATATATATATATATTCTTTATTCTTGGTGCAGCCATACAGCAGTACTGACACGATAACGTCCTGGAAGAACTGTCTCTTTAACTTGTCTGTGAGATTGGACCTCCATATGATCGATAATTTATTTATAGCGGCCCATGCTTTTCCTATACGTGCATTAACGTCGTTTTCTGTGGAGGAGATGTTACTGCCTAAGTATCTAAATTGTTCTACAGAGTTTAGGAGTGAATAAACTAAATGGAAGCTGCACAAGAATGCTGCGGGTGATCATGAACAAGATGTGGAAACAGCACCCTACCAGAAAGCAGCTGTACGGCCACCTACCACATATCACCCAAACCATCCGAGTGAGACGGACAAGACACGCGGGACACTGCCGGAGAAGCAAGGACGAACTCATAAGCGACGTCCTCCTGTGGAAGCCAGCACATGGACAAGCCAGCGTGGGCCGACCAGCAAAAACGTACGTTGATCAGCTCTGTGCGGATACAGGATGCTGCATAGAGGACCTCCCGAGAATGATGAGCGATAGGGCCGGATGGAGAGAGATTGTCATGGATATCCGCGCTGAAAGAGCGACGATGATGATGATGATGATGATATATATATATATATATATAGAGAGAGAGAGAGAGAGAGAGAGGAGAGGGAGAGAGGAGAGGGAGAGAGAGATAATCATTTATAAATGCCTCCACCCGGTTATTCTTTTTTCACAAATGGTTAATTTTCTTCTAAATCATAATGTAATATGGATGGGCTTTATTTATAATTCATTGGATCCTTTCCGTTCTACTAAGGACGATGGCGTAGTGTCCAGAAAAATAAATAAATGAATAAATAAGTTATAAAAAAAAAATAAAAAATGAAAATTTATCTGCATCTGCGCAGTTGACTCTGCAGGCCAATTCTTGAGTGACAGGCTTTGGTGCACTGAATGCACACAAACTGTGAAGCTTTCTGTGGCTGCTGGCCTTTTCTCTCTTTCTGGTCCTCTTTTCTGTCGAGGCTACTCTCCTATCTGCCTCGCCCTTCTCCGTGAGTTTAAGAAAGCTTTATTCGACTTGAAATAATGTTACATTTTACTGACGGCTTATATACTTTTGTAGACACCAAAGAGTTCTCCAAAAGGGAGGTAATGATAAAATAGGGAAGATAATAAGAGTATTTTCGGGATTCGAAGGAGCTCTTATTTCTCCGTAGTTGTAGGCAAATTGTCGAACAAAGAAGGAACAAATACGAAAGTAATTGCAGACACTTGTATTAACAAAATGACATAAATATTTTGGCAAATTTTATTGGTATTTGCTACAAGTCTTATCTGAGAGTTAAGCAGAGTTCTTGGAGTAATGGTGATAACAGGGGTATTCTGTTCGTTGGTAGGGAATGTTGATAAGACGCTTCGTCTCGGTAGTTTCTCATCCTTAAGTCAGTATGCTATTGTACCCGCCTTTTAACGTTGCTGATACAATGCCTTAGAAGTGAGCTGGTTGTAGAGTTCTGTGATAAGTGGGCCCTGTTTTGGACTTGGTGTTGAGAGCTTTTACTTTTACGTCTCTCCTCCAGTAACTGCTTTGCGATAAGGGAAGTTTAGGGACCGCTATTTACGCGATTACCCTCAGTGAGTGCTCCGTGATAAGTAAAGTTTTTGGTTTTGGCGCCAACATACGATGTTGGCAATTCGCCCCCTAGCGGCAGGGGGAGATAATTAATTTCCAATAGTAACTTTCAATTACATATTACATATAGATACCAATATTTTATTATTGAAAAGAAACATTTTGTTTTTCTTTCTTTTATTTATTCAGGTCTACAGCCCGGTATCTGGATTAGTCAGTATTCGCAAAGATGGCGAGGTCCTCATTAAACCGGACGCCGAATATTACCTAACGTTTGAACTCATAATTGCCAATGTTGAACCCATTGATGAGATCAAAAAAGAGGAATTCTATTTACAGAAAGGAAAAGTGTTAGGCCATGCACGAAAATCACTGTGTCAACCAAATTTTATTCATCTTGCTGTGAGGAAAAGACAATCAGGACATAGAAAGGACGAGGAATACGAATACGTTGATCCGACCATCTATCTTGAAAGGCTAATGCCCAGACCCCAGTGGGTCACTGAATGTAGTGATTTCAAATTCACCCATATTGGACAGGTAAGTAGATATTTGCCATACATCCCACTTGCGTGACACAAGGACATTTTATGTAGGTCCACCCACGAACCGAAGCTCATGGCTGATAAGCACAAAAATGCGTTGATTCCGTCGGCACTCACCCCTCAAGGGGGTGCCTCAGGCACTGGGCAATAGACCCAACCCTGTCCCTTTAAGAGGGCAGGTATTGCCTGGGTGTGGCCCCTTGGGATCAACGCTGTTAATTTTACTTTTCCGGTCCAGAGGCTGAAGCACTCTGGACCCCCTGAGGGGCTGGTAAGTATTTTACTAAACTCACTCAGAAAATTTTATAGGAATAATCACCTCTACCACCCATCCTACAAAAAAGTTATTATATATACTAGCAAGAATATGCACCCCACGGGCGTAAGTATTTAAGTTTTAATGTAACGAAATATATTGAATAAGAAATTATGGTAATCCTTAACTTTTTCCTCGTAAATTCCTACCATAGAAGAAACTGAACCCTCATTTTATGTCTGTGTTTTTCCAATAAATGTTTTATTTTTCTTGCACCAGTTATTTTACAATACTAAATATATTTTCTTTATTTGTTAAAGAATAAAGAATAGAGAAAATATATTTGATATTGTAAAATGACGGGTGCAAGAAAAATAAAACATTTATTGCAAAAACACGGACATAAAATGAGGGTTCAGTTTATTTTATGGTTGGAATTTACGAGGAAAAAGTTAGGATTGCCGGATCTGTACCAATACTCTCGAAGGACTTATACGATTATCAGTAACTGAGGACACTTTAGTAACCAAAGGATTCACATTATCGACGGACTCTTTATCAAGGATCCAATTCCACCAGATAAGCCCTTCTGCTATGAGACCAAGAAATGACCCTTAAAAACGTAACACATATCTATCTATTGCAGTCTTTACATATCTATCTTTCTATATATTGCAGTTTTTCTATTTATATATTGCAGAATTTTTCTATCTATCTATCTATCTATCTATCTATCTATCTATTATATATATATATATATATATATATATATATATATATATATATATATATATATAATATATATATGTATGAGTAGTGGTCTTATCGTTACAGATATACGCTTGTTTAAACAAGCGTCTATCTGTAACGATCAGACCTATTCCAACAGACATACGTGGTATCAACTGATATTAATCGAAAACTCGATTAATTCAGCGGATGTAACCTTGACGATTCAGATGATGAAACTCGAGTAGGTTACTTTATATCTATATGTATATATACTAGCTAAAGTACCCGGTCCATGACCGGACTAAAATGAAATTTGGATCACCAGGGAGTGAGAGAGAAAGTGGAAGACAGTAGTTAGAGAGGGGGTAAGAGGAAAATAATTCTTGAAACTAAAATCATTGAGAATTTGTATATTTCAGGATTTGTATTTTCTGTTTTATAGTTTTAAATTATTTCATATTATTATACAACAAATTGAAAGTATTCGTTTGAATATTTGTTTGTTATTGTTTTAAATTTTTTGTACATGACAACAATTCACATTTAGTTCTTAATTGCATGTTGAGTTTAAAAAGAAGCTGAGAATCGAAAATTTAAATTCTTCGTATTGCAATATCTATTTTTGCTAAAACCTAAGATAGTATTATAGGGACCACCAAATGATCAGTTTAGGCCATCTTGAATAAAACGGAAATATTTTGTTATTATTTATAATTAATTGATTTTTCATAGAATTTTTAAAAATTCTTATCGTAACTTGTTTTTAGCTACGTTAATTTTCAGTTGATTTAACAGTGCAAAAATGAAAACATTGTTTTTCAATCATAATTTTCATTATTTCCGTAAGCTGAAAAAAAGTTAAAAAATCATCAGGAGTTTATTTAATGTTTTTTCTTTCAAATGGAAAAATTTTTTTCAAGAAAATATTAATTTTTCTGCAAATTTCATAGTGTTAAATATAAGGGGGGGGGTAAATTTCACAGGGTAAAATTGGTGGTACCTAGTATTTTTAAAAACATTGTTTAAAAACGTTTTGGTGGACCTGATTATCTGGACTCCCCCCCACCATCTATTTTTTTCCTTCAGTTGATTATTATCGATTACACACCAATCTATCAGATTGAAAAAAAAATTCTTAAAAGTTCTTTATTATTTGAGTATTCACGGGTGCTCATTTCCTCGTATAAGTTTATAGTAAATTGATCCCCCATATCGGAACCGCTTGAACGGAACCCAAATTATTTATTTATTTTCCCATTAAACTACCCCCCTACCCCCCCCCCCCTTAGTTAAAATTAAGTTTTATTACAAAATTTATATTAATTACAAAACATCAATTTTCATAAAAGTTCAAATGTCACTTATGAAATCTCTATTTAAACATGCCAATTTTTCAGAACTGAAAAGTTGCACTATAAACTCAGCGATGTTTATTGACTTCACAATAAAGAGTAAAATCATAAAACTTAAAATTTAATTTGTAAGGCAAATTCTGAGGAATATTTTAAATTGTATTTTGAATAATAATTTAAATGTTGGTTGTTAGTTGTTTTGTTTTATCAACTTTTCGGGTAATTTACTAACGAATCATGTCATTTTGATAAACAAAGCGCTTACAATTTTTCGTACTTACATATAATTTTTTTTAAAAATGTTCCAATAACTGGATATTGTCAGATAAACTTGAAATAAATTTCGTCTTACAAATAATTGACTACTTATCTCCAGTCGGGCCTTCGACTAAAGATAAAACACCGGATTTTGTCCGTATTAATAACCTTTGTTTTTGTTTTTTTATCGTGGTTTGATAAAATAATTAGTTAACGAACCAAAAGAAAAACAGTTTCTAAGGAAATTCGTCAATCTTATTGTTATTTTTAACCCTTTAAAACTCTAACAATAAAAATTAAATAAATAAATTAAAGAATTAAAAGTCATTTTATTCGAATGAAAATCTTAGTTTAATTTATACAAATATGTAACCGTACTTACGACGTAAACTGATTTTCATGATACTGTTTAAAATATTTTTTTAATAATGTAACCGTAAAGCGTGCATTTTGATTTTCTACAATTTTTATGCATTACAAAAATTAAAATTAAAATGAGTGTACTGTACAATTTAAGAATATGGACAAACTCGCTGTAAAAAATAATTTAATCTATAAAAACACATACAAATTACATATTCAGAAAGATACGTAGTATTTTTTTTTTTAACTCGCTGTAAATAAAAAAAAATCTATAAAAACACATACAAATTACATATTCAGAAAGACTATTTCATCTTATTACTAAAGATATAAATATTTTAAAGATTTGATCCTAAATAGGTAAGAGATTCCGATCTGACTGATATAGACTGCACTGCTTGTATCGCAATAATCATAGGCAGCGTGGCTATCCGAAGCCATTTTCTAATTTTTTAACTCGCTGTAAAAAATGATTCAATTGATAAAAACTCACACAAATTACATATTTTGAAAGAGTATTTTCTTATCTTTCTAACGATATAAAAATTATTAAAGATTGGACCATAAATAGGCCATAAATTCGGAGCTGAACGGCTTAGACTGCAAAATTAATTCATTAAAATCAAAACTTCGCTGCTGTTATCGCTTTAACAATAAGCAGGCAGAGACAATATTTTATTATCAGGAGGGGCTGATATACGGACAGTTCCGCAAATTGGGTGATTTTGGATTAATTAATCGATTAAATCCCTTAATCAGTAAAAATCAATAACCAAATTTGGAGTTTTTCTTAGTTAGAACGATATCAATGTGTATGCAAGATTTTGAATCTGAGTGACCTCCCGTTTTATATGGGGGAATAAGTGCTTAATTGGAGTCGTACCTAATTTTGAAAATTAATTAATTAATAATGAATTAGGCGGGAATACCTATTAAATGTATGGCTAAACAAATCGAGAAAAATCAATCTCTGTATGTACATTTCGGCCTATTAGGCCTCATCGGCAGAGCTATAGATCGGAAGTTTAATAGGTATTCCCGCCTAATTCATTATTAATTAATTAATTTTCAAAATTAGGTTTGACTCCAATTAAGCACTTATTCTCCCAAAAATTATCGGCAAAAAGCCATTCAAAACAAACCGTGTTTACAACTTATCATATCGTCGTGTAATAAAAGTCACTAGAAGTGGAATATTAACCTACTCTAAACAAATCATAAAATCTAAGAAGTCCGTTTAGTCTAGAGGTTATGGGATCAGCCTGTCAGCTTGGCAGTCCGGTTTCAAATCACGCACAGGGCGGTCTTCCGATCTATAGCTCTGCTGATGAGGCCTAATAGGCCGAAATGTACATACAGTGATTGATTTTTCTCGATTTGTTTAGCCATACATTTAATAGGTATTCCCGCCTAATTCATTATTAATTAATTAATTTTCAAAATTAAGTACGACTCCAATTAAGCACTTATTCTCCCAAAAATTATCGGCAAAAAGCCATTCAAAACAAACCGTGTTTACATATATATATATATATATACATATATATATATATATATCAGTCTGTTCAATATGTATGTATGTATTTATCTTTGCATTGCAGTCATTTCATATCTATCTATTTATCTATCTATCTATCTATCTATTTATTGCAGTCTTTACATACCTATCTTTATATATATTGCAGTTTTTCTATTTATATATTGCAAACTTTTTCTATCTATCTATCTATCTATCTCTCTCTCTCTCTCTCTCTCTATATATATATATATATATATATATATATATATATATATATATAAACACACATATATACATCAGTCTGTTCAATATGTATGTATGTATTTATCTATACATTGCAGTCATTTCATATCTATCTATCTATCTATCTATCTACTAGCATACTACTATTATGTACTAAAATACTTTTTCTTAATTCTTTTAAGGTTTTTGACACATCCTCAGTGACTGGCAAACCGTTTAAAAGTGCTAAGGCTTTTAAACGCGCGATTACCAAACAATCGAAAACTGTCAGACCAATGCCGGACCATAGCGCCCCCTTTCGGCCATCGGATTTTGATGCAGATATGGCCAAGGAGATAACGCAAAAATTGCAAAAAACGACCGATAAATCGAAGACTGAATCCATGTTAGTCTTACTTAAGTATTTATGCATTGGACGATGATTGTTGCTATAAAAATGCATTGGACAATAATTTTGATATAAAAATGCACTGGACAATGATTTTTACTATAAAATGCATTAGACAATGATTTTTGCTATAAAAATGCATTGGACAATGATTTTTACTATAAAAATGCATTGGACAATGATTTTACTATAAAAATGCATAAGACAATGATTTTTGTTATAAAAAGGCATTGGACAATGATTTTCACTTTAAAAATGCATTAGACAATGATTTTTGCTATAAAAATGCATTGGACAACGATTTTTACTATAAAAATGCATTGGACAATGATTTTGACTATAAAAATGCATTAGACAATGATGTTTATTATAAAAATGCATTGGACAATGATTTACTATAAAAATGCATTAGACAATGATTTTTACTATAAGAATGCATTAGACAATGATTTTTACTATAAAATGCATTGGACAATGATTTTTACTATAAAAATGCATCAGACAATGATTTTACTATAAAAATGCATTAGACAATGATTTTTACTATAAAAATGCATTAGATAATGATTTTACTATAAAATGCATTAGACAATGATTTTTACTATAAAAATGCATCAGACAATGATTTTACTATAAAAATGCATTAGACAATGATTTTTACTATAAAAATGCATTAGATAATGATTTTTACTATAAAATGCATTAGACAATGATTTTTACTATGAAAATGCATTGGACAATAATTTTTACTATAAAAATGCATCAGACAATGATTTTACTATAAAAATGCATTAGACAATGATTTTACTATAAAAATGCATTGAACTATGATGTTTACTATAACAATGCATTGGCCAATGAAGTTTACTATAAAAATGCATTGGACAATGATTTTTGCTATAAAAATGCGTTGGACAATGATTTTTGCTATAAAAAATGCATTGGGCAATGATTTTACTATAAAAAGTGTATTGTTTATTCAATTTAAGCATTTATTCTATTGTTTACTCATTTTTATTTTATAAAAACACAAACTGTGGGTGGTGGAAATCATGCTGTCACAAAATAGTTTTGCTACTGTTTTTATAAAAAAGAAGAAAAAAGTTGATAAAACTTCCACTTGTGAGGATGATAGAAGAAAAAAAAAAGATTCAGTCTTTCTTCCAAGCTTGCGTTATTATTTCTTATTCCCATTCATTGCCTGAATAAAAGGTGGGGATAAAAAAGCTAGTCTCACCGATCCATTATTATTGTATTGCAAGTTGAATCCCTACGTAAAAAAGACATTGCGTTTATCCAGCTGATAGTAGGTGTGGCGCTCCAGACACTGTGAAAAGAAAAATTAATATGCCAATATCATTAAAGCATGGGGAGATGAATCCACAGCAGTTTCGGAGACATTGTGCCCAAGCTTGAACTCATGCAACATAAGAAGGCGAAGGTCATGTTTAGGCATGTTCATCTTTGAAGGCCCCTATTTTTCAAAAATACTTTCTATCTGAAAATAAATTAAATTCTATTTTTGAGCACACATTAATTATTATATATGCAAACATTCACCTGAAATAAACAACAAATTCTATGTTAAAATGACATTTCAAAACCGAGCACTTCAATCGGCCTGTATGATTCAAAGTTATTTGAAGAACATACAACTCCGACAAGGGTTGAGGGACAAAACATTTAATAGGTATACAGCACGTGGATATGATGAGATACATACAGTACATAGATACACATATAAGTTAATAAAGAGGTACATATTCAATAGAAGATAAACATAAAAGCTACAGACATGAAACTGAAGTAGTCCATGCTGAGAAATCACTTACAGTAATGTAAGGGGGGCCAAAGCCCCACTGAGAAGGAGGTAGACATAAGTCTAACCCATAGTGTCTCGTTGGTGGAGCAGCCAGGAAAGAGGAAGAAACATGTTCATCTTTGGAGGCCCCTATTTTTCAAAAATACTTTCTATCTGAAAATGAATTAAATTTTATTTTTTAGCACACCAAAATTCACCTGAAATAAACAACAAATTCTATGTTAAAATGACATTAGAAAACCGAGCACTTAAAAACGGCCATTATTTTTGTGACAACCTAATACATACACACAACTAATACATACACACAACTGCCCCTTATATATACTAGCAACAGAAAACACCCTCCGGGCGTCGTAAAGATTAATTTTTGAAATACATTGCCTCAGTGGGTGGGAGTTAAAAATTCAATGTCAGAGGGTTTGTATCATAAGTAAGACAAATCCTCATATTTATCAAAGGAGTAAAAAAAAAAACTAAAACAATTTGAAATGAAAACTGAACCCCGTCCCTCTCAAATAAAATGTTGCGTGCATGTAATAATCAAACAATTATTTTGAATATTTTCCACATCAATTTTACACAAAATCATAGGTATTTGTTTATTTGTAAACTTTTTAGTTAACTTCTTGTTACTGTAAAAAAAAAAGTACGAGAGTAAAAAAAAACAATTTTTAAAATTGCTTACTCAAATTTTGGGTGTATATAGCATAAGAATATTGTGACGTAAGCTATGACGTAGAGCTATGACGTAGTTTTGGTTACAGACAGAAATACAGACAATCTCCATTATTAATATTTGTATATATAGATAGATGATGGGGGGGTCAATTTCCAGTTACATGTCAATTTTTATGCTGCCTGGCCTTAATTTATCACTTGATGACCTTTGCCGTATTTCTTTCTTCTTTTCAATACAGGAAAAACGACCTAGACAGTTTCTCGATTGCCAAGATTCTGGTTCTTCTTGGAAGTACGTCTACATCCGAACTTTCTAATCGGCTGCAATCGATTATCGATGAATATGTTTATTTTCAAAATAATATTCCCGCCAAACAAGTGGACGCCTACTCGGAATCTCAACTCCAAACTGTGCTCTCACATTACGGTCAACCAAGTGACAATGGAGACCGGTTTAGCCTGATACGACAACTAAAGAGTCTTCCGGCGAAATGTAAGTAAATATTCAGATAACAATAGTATACTGAGAAATACCAAATACTATATTATTCAACTTGGTGTAAAGTTTTTAAGTGCCATCCTTGGCCAGTTGAAAAGGGCTTAAAGAAAGTCCTGTGTTATGGAATCCTTTGGTAAACGTATAAGTCCTATCCTGCGTATTGGTATAGATCCAGTGATTTAATGTCCATCGTCCATGCATGTTACAGTAATTATAACCAGTAGGGTCGGTTAAGTATTGTATCAGCCTCAGAGTACTGCCAATGATTGGCCAAGAAATAGATCACATGATCTCGCCTAGTCTATAAGTAGGGGCGATGATCTCAACACTTGGTATTCTTCCAAATTCTTCGTGTGTGTGTTTATGTATATGTATGTGTCTCTGTGTGTTTGTGTGTGTATGTGTTCGTGTGTGTATGTGTATTCAAGTAACAAGTAATGTTATTGCTGTGGAGGACTGTAAACACATCGTTTGACCACTTTATATATATATATATATATATATATATGTATATATAAAAGTATATATATATATATATATATATATATATATATATATATGCTGTAGATAGAAGGAAAGTGGTCAAGAAATGATCAACTCAAAAAAAGTCACAGGGTGATACGTTTCGTCTGTATTCACAGACTTCCTCAGTCATCTGAGACTTTATTAAAGCAAAGCATACGTTTAAATACACGTGGCGGTGGCGGCGCCGGGGAGGTCAAGGGGGTGAGTGTGTAGTGATGTGAGATAAGGAGGAGCGGGGAATTTTGGGTAGGATGGGGTCGCTGAGTCAGTTGAGTGGAGGGGTAGAGGATGTTTGTTTGAAGTGCTGGGTGGTGACAGTGGTTGATGGGTCAATTGGTGTGGGCATATATTGATTTGACAAAATGAAATGCATGCGTCATCACATGATCTTCACCTTCCATTTTTGCACATGCATTGATCACGTGTTTGACTTTCGTAAACAAACGCGCATATAAAAATTAACAGTTAATAACATCATATTCACACATTCACTATACACTTAACATCATTTTGTCCCTCACATAAACATTACTTAACAGTGTCCTGAAGATGGTACAATATACCGAAATGCTTAAGTATTGACACATAAAATTGTTTCCACTGATCATAAAATCCTGTGTTTGTTATATTTTTAAAATATTTTTTTCTCATATATATATATATATATATATATATATATATATATATATATATATATATATACTAGCAAATATATGCACCCTCCGGGTGCAAGTATTTAATTTTTAATGTAATAAAATATTATATCAAATTAGAAAGGCTAATGAAACTAAATAAGAATACAGATAAAAAGATTTGAAACAGAGGGAGTATAATAAAAAATGGAACAACTGAAACTTACTCTTCCATCACTCTCGTCTTTCATTGTTATTTTTTCTAATTTAAGTATTTAGTTAAAAGAGGAAGTAAAGAATAAAATGACAATTATTTTTTCTTGTTAATGGATTTCATTTAAGATTCATTGAAGAGATTTTTGCTTATATTGATTAAAATAGAACCAAACAGTTAGAAATCGATGATACTAAGCACATATTTATTAAATTCGATTTTTTAATATTAATATGCAAATTAGCCTTTCCGTTCACACTGTAAACCGCTATTTTGTTGTATATATAAATATAATTGCATGTTGTCAGTATGTAGACATAGTTAACAGTATTAATAATGTAAGACAATTTTATTAATAATTGAGGTTTAAATATAAATAAAATCATGGAGAATGTGATGTAAATAACTATGGGAATTGTGACTTGAGTAGGAATATAGTTTCGGTTACAGACAGAAAAACACACAATCTCCATTATAAGATATAAATATATATATATATATATATATATATATATATGGTATATGATTCCAATATATATATTGGAATCATTTTATGAAAACATTTTGTCGTTTTTGCCCTGCCTATCGTTGGTTTGCTAGTTTTCGCTCAGAAGTTAAATCTTCGTAACAACTATGAGCTTTTCTTAATTACATTGTTAAAATGACGCCTTATCCAACGTAGGGTCAGGTCGATTGCGTCGCCATAGCGACCGCAAGATTAGAAGTGTCTAAACACATTCTTACTTGTCAAAACGGTTTTTTTTTTCAGATAAATTCATGGCTAATATAAGGAGATCAGTTATTCAATTATTTAGGGAATTTATAGAGATTTCAAAAATCGGTTTACAGTGCTAGTCTTTGTTAATCAAAAGTTGAAGTTGATGGGCATGCTGAGGTGGAATTAGGGCCAGTTCCTTATATATATATATATATATATATATATATATATATATTATATATAATGGAGATTGTGTGTTTTTCTGTCTGTAACCGAAACTATATTACTAATCGAGTCACAATTAACATAGTTATTTACATCACATTCTTCATGATTTTATTTATATTTAAACCTCAATTATTAATAAAATTGCTTCACCGTTTTATTAGTGTTGTCCATATCTACATACGAATAACATGCAATTGTATTTATATATAGAAAAAATAGCAGTTTGCAGTGTGAATGGGAAGGCTAATTTGCATATTGATATTAAAAATGTGATTTTATTAAATATATGCTTAGTATTATTGATTTCTAACTGTTTGGTTTTATTTTAATGAATATAAGCAAAAAACTCTTCAATGAATCTTAAATGAAATCCATTAACAAGAAAAAATAACTGTCATTTTATTCTTTATTTTCTAATTTAACTAAATTGTTAAATAAGTAAAATTCAGCAATGAAAGACGAGAATGATGGAAGAGTAAGTTTCATTTCTATTTTTCTATTATCTGTTACATATCTTTTTGTCTGCCTCTAATTTAATACGATATTTCATTACATTAAAACTTAAATACTTGCACCCGGAGGGTGCATATATTTGCTAGTATATATATATATATATATATATATATATATATATATATATATATATATATATGAGTATGAAAAGGTGGAATGAAAACATCACACAATGCTGTTAAAGAGAAAACAATTTATAATATAATCATAGCTGATACTGATCAATATTTCGATTTTACAAAAATCATCATCAGAGCTCATTCACTCCCGTAGTTGTTTGGGTCGGAGAAGAATGTCAAATCAGTTCACAAACAAAAAACCTTAATACTGAAAAAAAGAACGAAAGTCTTCTCCGACCCAAACAACTACAGAGTGAATGAGCTCTGATGATGATTTTTGTAAAATCGAAATATTGATCAGTATCAGCTATGATTATATTATAAATTGTTTTCTCTTTAACAGTATTGTGTGATGTTTTCATTCCACCTTTTCATACTCATATTGTCGGATTCATTTCCTTTCTTTTAACTTATATATATATATATATATATATATATATATATATATATTTACGGGTACTACTATGTGAACATAGCGTAAGTAGTTAATCCAAGAGAGCTCAATATATTGTGAATATAGAGCATTAATAGTTGTAAAAGAAGTTGTTTCCCGATCGCGGTTTCGGTGTTATTCCAACACCTTCATCAGGAGAATTGAGTGTAATTTTTTTTTTCTGGTTACTTTATATGGCTAGACTGATATCCTTCTATTTCTTCCTGAAGATAATCTAAGTAGGCTGCTAGTTTGTAGTGGGGGTTCAATTCCTCCTATTTTGACCTATTTGGGTAGTAGCGCGCTGTAACATTATACTTTTATTACATCTTACCGCTATCTTCAACTTACTCTATTGACCTTTGTGGGGTCAGTTAGTTTAGAGTATGGCTAAGCTTTTTTTAATTTATTTCTTTATTTCTTCTAGTCGTTTTTCTTTGTCACTGCTATATCTTAATTTACTGTATTATGCCCTTATTGATTAATTATATCCTATTGGTATTCTAATACATTGCGTAATCTATGCATACATTTTCCTAGGAACTCATCCTTTTTATTAATTAAGTCATTTTTATTTGGGAATCTAATTATTTCTAATTTTTCCTGTAGACACACACACACACACACACACACACACACACACACACATATATATATATATATATATATATATATATATATATATATGTAGTATATTAAGAAAAATTGAAAAAACACAGGTTTAAATGAGTTAAGTTTATTGGCCGACGCTGCAGTGTTTCGATCTATTAATTAGATCATCTTCAGGGCATTTGTTGGGATATGGAAGGTGATAATTTTTTTAAATCACAGAATAACGAGAAAAGCGAGTAATAGTCCTTGTTTATCGGTCTGCTTAAAATTTGAAGTCTGAGAAAAAAGAACGTTGAAAAAATGGACGATTTGAAATATGACGTCAAATATTCTTTTTTGCGGTGTGAGTATTAGAGTGTGTAAGTATTTGTATCGAAAAAAACATTGTGCATTTTTTATGTGTTTATGAATGTGTGGTTGCGCGTATATATATATATATATATATATATATATATATATATATATATATATATATAACACTTAACTTACACCCCCTTCTTAAGAAATGATAGACTCTCCAAATTTGATAAAAACATACATAAAAGAACTAAAAAAATGAACTAAAAACCAAATTACGTAACCCCATGATGACGACTGGCGAAACAGTCGAAAGCGCTCGGGATATAAGTATGAGAAATATTATATACCAATTGGATCCAGACTAAAAAAAGATCGCAAGAAGACTGGGAAAAAAATACAAATCCAAAGAATGAAGAAAGAATACTCAATAAACAAAAAACTCTTGCTGTCAAAATACACAACATTTATTATATCTTATTATAATGGAGATTGAGTGTTTTTCTGCCTGTAACCGAAACTATATTCCTACTCAAGTCACAATTCTCT
Source organism: Doryteuthis pealeii (assembly GCA_023376005.1). Classification (NCBI taxonomy): domain Eukaryota; kingdom Metazoa; phylum Mollusca; class Cephalopoda; order Myopsida; family Loliginidae; genus Doryteuthis; species Doryteuthis pealeii. Next base: position 7,410,069 of record CM042170.1, read on the forward strand.
TAGTTATTGACATCACATTCTCCATGATTTTATTTTTATCTAAACCTCAATTATTAATAAAATTGTCTTACATTATTAATACTGTTAACTATGTCTACATACTAGCAACATACAATTATATTTATATATACAACAAAATAGCGGTTTACAATGTGAACGGGAAGGCTAATTTGCATATTAATATTAAAAAATCGAATTTAATAAGTATGTGCTTAGTATTATTGATTTCTAACTGTTTGGTTTTATTTTAATGAATATAAGCAAAAATCTCTTCAATGAATCTTAAATGAAATCCATTAACAAGATAAAATAACTGTCATTTTATTCTTTACTTCCTCTTTTAACTAAATACTTAAATTAGAAAAAATAACAATGAAAGACGAGAGTGATGGAAGAGTAAGTTTCAGTTGTTCCATTTTTTATTATACTCCCTCTGTTTCAAATCTTTTATTATACTCCCTCTGTTTCAAATCTTTTTATCTGTATTCTTATTCAGTTTCATTAGCCTTTCTAATTTAATACAATATTTTATTACATTAAAACTTAAATACTTGCACCCGGAGGGTGCATATATTTGCTAGTATATATAAGTGTATTTTGGCAGCATTTTTTCTTTTAAACATGTTTCATTAAACTGCACTGACGATTCTTGTCGGACAAGTTTTTGTTCGATTCTTTCTAATTTTCTGGCCATCTTTTTAATGTCAGGGTGGAACTGGTGTAGCAATCCACCAAAGGTTTCATTACGAGCGCTTTCGGGTATTAGCGCAATGAGAAATGCAAACAGTCTCGTCCAGGATTTGAACTCGGTCAGCACTATCTATTTTGCATGACCATAACCCTTACAAAACGAGCACCAGTTTTAGATATAAGCGATATAAAGGATTACGTAGGGCCCCGTGACTACTAGGGTCACCGGGTCCATTTTCTATTACGATAAAAACCATTATTCGAATCGCCTCTATAAGACTAATATAATTTCACTCAGAAGAGACGCCGTGTGCAACACTCGGCTTTTCACCTGTTAAAATTAATTTTAAGATAGGGGTGAGCGGGTAGTGGCGTGGCTACCCTGTGTCAATAGTGGACTATCTCTTCTTGTCTCCAGCCTAATCTCGATCCGGTCCAATTGGATTAAAAATATTTTTTGCTGAGACGGGCGGTAAATGAGCGTATAACTCGTTAGACTTGGTGTTTTAGAAGAAGTTTCGGACCATATGACCTTTAGGCACCCCTTTTGCGATCCCGTTTCATAAGGACTTTTTTTCATTTACACCGCCAAAATACGGTTGTTTGTTAACAGATGATTTTAGAGGGTTTTTTTTTCATTATAAAACTAACCCCTAACCCTAACCCTAACGCCTAACCCTAACCCCTAAGATCTAGATAGGGGTGTAGTTAGTGTGACACACACGTAAGACAGATAGTTTTGTAGATAGAAACAAGAGTATTAATATATAGACAATACATTTCTAAATCCCTAGCAGATTAAAATACTACAAGTGAGTTACCATGCCCGCTTTTTCAAAATCGAAATAGCGTTAATTCTTGTGATCAAACCAACTGCATAGTCTGTCTGTCGCTCTGTAATTGAAAGTGGGACACACACGTACGACAGATAGTTTTGTAGATAGAAACAAGAGTATTAATATATAGACAATTTATTTCTCTCTCTCTCTCTCTCTCTCTCTCTCTCTCTCTCTCTCTCTCTCTCTCTCTCTGTCCTCCTCCTACTACTACTACTACTACTACCCCGGCAAATACACACTAGCTCTCTCTCTCTCTCTCTCTCTCTCTACTACTAATACTACTACGCCCGGAAAATGCACACTAGTTCTCTCTCTCTCTCTCTCTCTCTCTCTCTCGCTCGCTCTCTCTCTCTCTCTCTCTCATTGAAAGTGTGACACACGCGTAAGATAAATAGTTATATAGTTAGAAACAAGGGTATTGATATATAAACAATTTATTTCTCTCTCTCTCTCTCTCTCTCTCTCTCTCTCTCTCTCTCTCTACAACTACTACTACTACTACTGCTACTACCTCCGGCAAATACACACTAGCTCTCTCTCTCTCTCTCTCTCTCTCTCTCTCTATCTATCTATCTATCTATTTACTACCTCCGACAAATACACACTAGCCCTCTCTCTCCTCTCCTCCTCCTCCTCCTCCTACTACTCCTACTACTACTTCCGGCTAATACACACTAGCCCCCTCTCTCCTCCTCCTCCTTCTACTACTACTACTCCTACTACTACTTCCGACAAATACACACTAGCTCTCTCTCTCTCTCTCTCTCTCTACTACTACTACTATTACTACAGCTACTACTACTACTACCTCCGGAAAATACACACTAGCTCTCTCTCTCTCTCTCTCTCTCTCTCTCTCTCTCTCTCTCTCTCTACTACCTCCGACAAATACACACTAGCCCCCTCTCTCTCTCTCCTCCTCCTCCTACTACTACTACCACTACTCCTACTACTACCTCCGGCAAATACACACTAGCTTAACATTATCACTGAAGGCGCGTTATATAATGGTTATTGTTGTATGAAATGGACACGGCGAGACGATTTTAAATCCTGGGCGCGGCTGTTTACATTTTTACATAATAGAAAAGATATGAATCAAATTCTTTTCCCTGTTATTTTAGTTATGAGTAAATAATAGGGCTGACTGTGCTCTTTAACCTTAGTATAACAACCGGTCAAGGAGAAGGAAACTGAATTCAAACTAAAAAGTTCTTATTAGTCAAAACTACTTTAAGGGCTTCTCCATTCAACCCCTTCCTAAAAAAATTGCGATCTTCTTTGTAAATTATTTATTAAATTTTGAAGATGATGTTCTATTTTATATTTAACTTGTATTTACTAACAAATATTTAGAGTATTTACGGGGGTTCGAAGGAGCTCTTATTCTCCGTAGAATGGCTATTTCGGAAGAAGACTGAAACAAATACGAAAGTAAAATGCAGACACTTGTAAAAATTACATAAATGTTTTTGCGAATTTTATTGGTATTTTCTACCAGACTTATCTGAGTTTAAGTAGTGTTCTTGGAGTAGTGGTGATAATAGTGGTATTCTGGTCGTTGGTAGGAAATGTTGATAAGACGCTTCGTCTCGTCCTTCAGTCAGTATGTTATTGTACTTGCCTTATAACGTTTGCTGATACAATGCCTTAGAAGTGAGCTGGTTGTAGAGTTCTGTGATAAGTAAGGTAGGGGATACTATTTCAGAAGCTTCTCGCCCGGGTAACAGTTCCTTTAAAATGACAGTGGACAGGGCCCTTCTCAAGTAGACTATGTGGGTCCTCAGCCTTCTGGTAAGTTCGCTGTCGAAACAACCTTCAGAAAGTATGCTGTGAAAAAACGCCTCCGTTCAAGTCGACGGTCATTAGATAAGTGAAGTTTGATTCTGGCGTTAACCTCCTGTTGGCGATTCGCCCTCTAGCAACAGGAGGATATTTTTGCTCATATTTATTAAAATAAAACCAAGCAATTTGAAATCAATAATATATTATTATTTATTAGAATTAGATTTTTAAGATCAATATGCAAATTAGCCTTCCTGTTCACACCGCTATTTTGTTGTATATATAAATGCAATTGCATGTTCTTAGTATGTAGATATGTCCAACATATCTAACACCGGTTTCGACCGGGGGTCCAGTGAGCTTCAGCCGTTGGACCTTACATGTTAATAGCGTTGATCCCAGGGGGCTAATCCCAGGCAACACCTGCCCCTTCGATTTAAAGGGGCAGGGCTGGGTTTATTGCCCAGTGCCCGAGGCGCCCCTCTTGAGGGGGAATACCGACGGGATCAACGCAATTCTTCCACCCGCCACCCATGAGTCTCGGCTTGTAGGTGGTCCCATATTAATAGGACCTTGTGCCTAACCCGTACACGTGGGGTACGTGGTTAATATCTAGTATGTTGATATAATCAACAGTTTTATAATGTAAAACAATTTCATTAATAATTGAGGTTTAAATAAAATCATGGAGAATTTGACGTTGATAACTAAGGGAATTTTGCCTCGAGTTATAACATAGTTTCGGTTATAGACAGAAAAACACATAATCTCCATTATAATAAGATTTATTTGTTTATTTATTTATTCTTTTGATCTTCATGTTCTACAGTCTGTGCAGGCATGCACAATGCCATCCCCCAGAATTTTGGACAGATCTGCATCCCTGACAGAGATTGTTCCGGTCTAAACTGCAGCATCTCTCTCAACTACGGCAAACTGCTCACGGCAATAAATGTTCGTTTCTGGTGGGACAAGGACCTTCAAAAAAGCTTTGTAAGAGTTGGAGACAACACAAAGCCCGTCGAAAACGGTAAGTTACATTTACCAATCCTTTTTAACAAATACATTTACGAGGGTGACTCAAAAAGTAATGTCATTTTCTTTATTTCATGTGAAGCTTTTTTTTTATTTAGAAAACTAAGGCCTATATTGAGACCCTAACGAGGCTCAGAGTATAGAATCCGACGATCTTGCCAATCGACAATTTCCTCCTTAGAGGGTGAGTCACAAAGTAATGCCATTTCTTTATTTCATGTGAAGTTTTTTAAATATAAAATTAAGGCCTGCCTTGAAACCCTAACGAGACTCAGAGCAAGGATCCGACGAGTAAGACCCAACTTGCCAATCGACAATTCCGTCCTTCAGCATGACAATGCTCAAACACACACAAGCAACAGGAAAAGGGAGAAAATCGCCTCATTCGGAGGGACAACTATACCGCATCCTCCATACTCACCAGATCTAGCGCCTTCAGGCTATCATCTCTTCGGCCGAATGAAAGATGGTTTGAGAGGCAAATATTATTCCAGTGACGAGGAAGTGAAATCTGCAGTGAAGAAGTGGCTCAAAGAACAGTCAACAGAATTTTACGGGGCAGGTATACATACTCTCATTCGAAGGTAGAACATTGCTATTGAGAGAAACGGTGACTATGTGGAGGAGTAGGGATATATATATATAATATATATATATATATATATATATATATATATATATATAGCGCTAATACCCTTGGGAAAGGTATGAATCCATATATTCTCCCTCCAGCTATGGGTTAAATAGTAGGGCAGACTGGGCCCTTCAGCCTTGGGTAGGTAACCAGTCTAGGAGAGGGATAACTCTGAATTCAAAATTCCTAAGGTCGGTCGTTGATTGGGTTTGTGGCAACCCTTGATGCACCAATTCTTTCCTATCGACTGTGCCAAAAAGTGTGGATGGTCCAACACAAGCCTTCACCACTATAAACAAATCACTGTGTGGGTGTTCATTGTGTGTGTGAACCCTCATGCGTCGAAAATCGACGAGAGAGTCCATAAATATATTTACCAACCTCTCCGCATTAGTAGGATGCGACACAATATCAAAAAAGAAAAGCGTAGTAAAGCTGGTTGATTCGTTTTACGGCATGTCAACAATGATCGGGTTATTTAAAGCCGTAGTCAGATGCATATTTTTACAAGCAATTATATGGCTGAAAATCCGTCGTCGTCGTCGTCAAAATAATCTTTTCTGACTGCCGTCTCACGTAAGCCCAATGCTTCTCTGCTTGTCACCCTCTACTCGCTTTGGTTATTTATCGGCATATTACCCAAACATCCGGGCACATCAGTCGAACCTCGCGTCCATCCAGTGCCTAAATCGCATTTGTTTTTGTATGCGGGAGGGCGTGGGTTCGATGTCTTGCTCTTTTTCTTTTCTCGTTCTCCGTCACACAAATCGTCCAAGATGAAATGCAAAATTTTCAAATCCTGATTATCTAACCCTTACCCGCCGAATTCTTTACCTCAAACTAGATAATTGAGCATTCTGTTTTTTTTTATTTTAAAGAAAGAAAGGGAAGAAAAAGGATATGCTACTTGATAAAATAAGAAAGAGAGATGGGGAAAGAGAGAGAGAGAGGGGGTGAGCGTGCGAAAGTGATAACGCTAATCTATTGAAATCGAACATAATGAAAAGATTTTTTAAAAATGAAAGAAAGAAGAGAAAAAAAGTGGGAGAGAGTGTTAAATCAAGATTATTATACTTTTTACGTATTGAACTATTTTGCAATGGCTCAAACGTTTTGATAATTAAATTGTCATCATCATCATCATGTCGCGCATGTAGCACGGGTATCCATGACAATCTTTCGCCAACCCTCCCTATCATTCATTACACCTGGAAGCTCCTCTGCGGAGCAGCCAGCATCTTCACATAACTGGTCAATGTATGTCCTTGCTGGGCGCCCCACACTTGCATGTCCATGTGTTGGCTTCCATAGGAGGACGTCGCTTATGAGTTCATCCCTGCTTCTCCAGCAGTGTCCTGCATGTCTTGTCCGTCTCACTCGGATAGTTTGTGAGATGGGGGGCAGGTGACCGTACAGCTGTTTCCTTGTGGTGTGCTGTTTCCACGACTTATTCAAGACTGCACGCAGCATTCTTGTGCAGCTCCCATCTAGCTTATTCTCAAGACGGTTTGTCAGGGTCCAGGTGGTGCAGCCATACAGCAGCACCGACACAACCACAGCCTGGAAGAACTGTCGCTTCAGCTTGCCAGGGAGATACTGTGGTATATATACAGGTCCTGCTAGTTAACATTAATTTTTCGATGAAACTGTCAACTTCAAACACCGTAGCTTTTCAACAACAACAAAAATGATAGAATCAAAATTCTAAATACACGAGGCGCGTGTTCTAATGGTAAGAGTCGTAGGAAATGGGCTCGTCAACGCGAGTTCAATTCCTGGACGAAGCTGTTGGCATTTCACATAGCGCTAATATCCTTGGGAAAGGTATGAATCCTACTCTCCCTCCAGCTATGGATAAATAGCAAGGCAGACTGGGTTCTTTAACCATGGCTATGTAACCAGTCTAGGAGAAAGAAAACTCTGAATTCAAACCTGTTAAACTCCGCTTAAGAAATTGACCTTGTGTCACATCCTGTTCGGGTGGAGGGGTTGGTAAATATATATAAATACATGTCTGCCCCAAAATTCAAGATTAGGAATATGCACGTTCAAAAATAGCCAAAACATGACCCTTATAGGCCGCCAAAATGGGGTATTTAAGTTTTTTTTCTTTTTGTTTTTTAAAAAAACTTTTTTGTTTATTAATGTTTATTTTTCTTTTTTCTAAAGGGCTGGGCTAGCTCAGTCGGTAGAGCGTTCGGCTATAAACTACAAGGTTCAAAGTTCAATACCGGCCCTCGCCAACTCAGTGTATGAGTAGCACAGGGATCTGTCCGGTAAAGTAAGGAGCTGATGGCAAAACGCAAATCTCATTGGTCGAGCGCTAGTGAAAAGGGGATGGACTCCCTCGCAGATTGACTGATACTACCTTTTTTACTTTCCTTTTTCATAATGTGTACATTTTTGGCGATGAATTTATTTTATTTTTTATTTTTTTTAAATTTGAGCTTTACTGTTTCAGATGTGTTGATAAAATAGAACGAAAGCTGACATATATTTTGGTGAACATTTTCAAGTAATTACCCGGACTACATAAATATCTTGACTACTAGTAATTGTTGACAATAGGTTTCTAATAAAGTAGTAATTGGTCGCCATTTGAGTCAGCGTTTCCCCACCACCACCCCGAAAGGGTAATTAGGTCGCGAATATTGTACCGGAAAAACAAACGCTAAACCCTGCATGCCTTTAGAGAAGGGAAAAAAACCCAGGGCATGGCTGACGATAAGAAGGAAAGAGAGAAAGAGAGAGAGGGGGGGGAGAGAGAGAGGAAGAAAGAAAGAAAGAAAGAAAGAGAGAGTGGGGAGAAAGAGAGAGAGGGAGGAAGAAAGAAAGAGAGAAAGAGAGAGAGGGAGAAAGAGAGAGGGAAGAAAGAAAGAGAGAGAGAGAGAGAGGGGGAGAAAGAGAGAGGGGAAGAAAGAAAAGAGAAAGAGGAGAGAGAGAGAGAGAGAGAGAGAGAGAGAGGGGGGAGAAAGAGAGAGAGGAAGAAAGAAAAGAGAGAGAGTGAAAGAGAGGAAGAAAGAAAGAGAGAAAGAGAGAGAGGGGAGAAAGAGAGAGAGGGAAGAAAGAAAAAGAGAAAGAAGAGAGAGAGGGGAGAGAGAGGGGGAGAAAGAAAGAGAGGAAGAAAGAAAAGAGAGAGAGGGTGAAAGAGAGAGGAAGAAAGAAAGAGAGAAAGAGAGGGGGGAAAGAAAGAGAAAGAGAGAGAAGAAAGAAAGAGAGGAAGAAAGAAGAGAAGAAAGAAGAGAGGAGAAGAGAGAGAGAGAGAAAGAGAGAGAAAGAGAAGAGAGAGAAGAGAGAGAGAAGAAAGAAGAGAGAGAGAGAGGGAGAAGAAAGAGAGAGAGAAGAAAGAGAGAGAAGAGAGGAGGGAGAAAGAGAGAGAGGAAGAAAGAAAGAGAGAGAGAGAGAGGGGAGAAAGAAGAGAGGAAGAAAGAAAGAGAGAGAGAGAGGGAGAAAGAGAGAGAGGAAGAAAGAAAGAGAGAGAGAGGAGGGGAGAAAGAGAGAGAGGGAGAGAGAGAGAGAGGAAGAAAGAAAGAGAGAGAGAGGAGAGAAAGAGAGAGGAAGAAAGAAAAGAGAGAGAGGGAGGGGAGAAAGAGAGAGAAAGAAAGAAAGAGAGAAGAGAGGGAGGGGAGAAAGAGAGAGAGGAAGAAAGAAAGAAGAGAGAGGGAGAGAAAGAGAGAGAGGAAGAAAGAGAGAGAGGGAGGGAGAAAGAGAGAGAGGAAGAAAGAAAGAGAGAGAGAGAGAGAGAGGGAGAAAGAGAAGAGAGAGAGAGAGAGAGAAAGAAAGAAAGAGAGAGGGGGTGGAGAAAGATGAAAAAAAAAAGATGAGAAACAAACAAAAGACTGTGATGAAGATAAATAAAATTTATGAAATAGATAAAATTTCATATAAAAAAAAAAGCATATACCCTACAGGTAGTTGGTTGGCTGGTTGGTGGATTTTAACGGCATATCAACCCGTCTGGGGTTATGTCATGCCTAACAGTTAGAAAGTAATATATGTTGTGTATTTATATTTATACTTTTGTAGTAATTGGTTTTAACAATGTGTTAGCATCATTGGGGATCATGTTGTATGTTATTGATTAGGTTCATGTCTATATTCTATGGTATATCAACACGTCTGGGGTTATGTCATGCCCAACAGTTAGGAATTAATCTATGTTGTGTATTTATATTTATACTTTTGTAGTAATTGGTTTATCAATGTGTTAGCATCATTGGGGATCATGTTGTATGTTATTGATTAGGTTCATGTCTATATTCTATGGTATATCAACACGTCTGGGGTTATGTCATGCCCAACAGTTAGGAATTAATCTATGTTGTGTATTTATATTTATACTTTTGTAGTAATTGGTTTTATCAATGTGTTAGCATCATTGGGGATCATGTTGTATGTTATTGATTAGGTTCATGTCTATATTCTATGGTATATCAACCCGTCTGGGGTTATGTCATGCCTAACAATTAGAAAGTAATATATGTGTATTTATATTTATACTTTTGTAGTAATTGGTTTTATCAATGTGTTAGCATCATTGGGGATCATGTTGTATGTTATTGATTAGGTTCATGTCTATATTCTATGGTATATCAACCCGTCTGGGTTATGTCATGCCTAACAATTAGAAAGTAATATATGTTGTGTATTTATATTTATACTTTTGTAGTAATTGGTTTTATCAATGTGTTAGCATCATTGGGGATCATGTTGTATGGTATTGATTAGGTTCATGTCTATATTCTATGGTATATCAACACGTCTGGGGTTATGTCATGCCTAACAATTAGAAAGTAATATGTTGTGTATTATATTTATACTTTTGTAGTAATTGGTTTTATCAATGTGTTAGCATCATTGGGGATCATGTTGTATGGTATTGATTAGGTTCATGTCTATATTCTATGGTATATCAACACGTCTGGGGTTATGTCATGCCTAACAATTAGAAAGTAATATATGTTGTGTATTTATATTTATACTTTTGTAGTAATTGGTTTTATCAATGTGTTAGCATCATTGGGGATCATGTTGTATGGTATTGATTAGGTTCATGTCTATATTCTATGGTATATCAACACGTCTGGGGTTATGTCATGCCTAACAATTAGAAATATATATGTTGTGTATCTATATTTACACTTTTGTAGTAATTGGTTTTAACAATGTGTTAGCATCATTGGATCATGTTGTATGGTATTGATTAGGTTCATGTCTATATTCTATGGTATATCAACACGTCTGGGGTTATGATATCTAAAAATCTATGTCCTGATTATCTGATGTCGCTTATCTGCTGAATTCTTATTTCTTATGAATGCCGTTACCCCAGCTAATGGACCATTCCGTTTTTTCAATATAATAAGAAAGAAAGAAAAAATGAAAGAGAGTAGGGGAAAGATAGAGAGAGTGGGTGAGCACGCGGAAGCGATATCGCTAATCTGTTTCAATCGAACATAATGAAAATACGAAAAGAAGGGAAGAAAGAAAAAATGAGAGAGAGAGAGAGAGAGAGAGAAATCAAGATTATTATCTTTTTACATATTGAACTATTTCGCAATAGCTCTTAAGTAAACATATCAAATGTTGTAATAATTAAATTATCAATACTGTGGTATATCCATAGTAGGGGAAAGATATAGAGGGTGGGTGAGCGCACGGAAGCGATAGCGCTAATCTGTTTCAATCGAACATAATTAGAAGATAAAAAGAAGGAAAGAGAGAAAAATGAGTGAGTGAGAGAGAGCTAAATCAAGATTATTGTACTTTTTATATATTGAACTATTTCGCAATAGCTCTTAAGTAAACATATCAAATGTTGTAATAATTAAATTATCGTTCTGTGGTATATCCATAGATCCTACTAGTTCAATATCAATGGATCTGCAAGACTAGATATCTAACCATGTTAATAACTTGACTAAAAATATTTGGTAATCTGAACATTAGTTACATAAATGAGAGTAGCATTTGTTTGTTTCACTTTGGGGGAGCCGTTTGTTTTGGTCAGCCATTTTCATTTCACCGTAAATCTACACTGAAAATACGAATTTGTTCGAATCAATACAACTGCATGTTTTAACATGAAAATATCATAAAATGTGTTCTTAATTGTGCTTGCGCATTATTTGAAATGGACATAATTGTTATTAAGAACACATTCTATGATGTTTTCCTGTTAAAACATGCAGTTGTATTGATTCGAATAAATTTGCGCCCAAGATTTTTGAAAATTATTTGTTCGCGAAACTATATACCTGAATCCAGAAGTTATTTTGTTGACCTCTCACCTGACCAGGATCGACCCAAAATTATTTTAATATGGGGAGCCACGCACGAACTAGAACTTATGAGATCATCATCACGTTGCGCATGCAGCACGGATATCTATGACGATCTCTCGCCAACCTTCCCTATCATTCATCGATTCTGGGAGCCTCTCCGCGCAGTCAGCATCCCTACATAGTTGGTAAATGTAGGTCCTGGCTGGGCGGCCCACATTAACGTGCCCATGTGCTGGCTTCCACAGTAGTACGTCGCTTACGAGCTCATCCCTGCTTCTCCAGCATTGGCCTGCAGGCCTAGCCCGTCTTACTCGTATAGTTAATGAGATGGGGGGCAGGTGGCCATACAGTTGCTTCTTTGTGGAGTGCTGCTTCCACGACTTATTCAGGACCGCTCGCAGCATTCTTATGCAGCTCCCATCTAGCTTATTCTCAATGCGCTTCGTTAGGGTCGCTTCGTTAGGGTACAGCCATACAGCAGTACCGACACAACCACAGCCTGGAAGAATCGTCTCTTTAGCTTGTCAGGAAGATCGGATTTCCATAGGACTGATAATTTGTTGGTGGCCAACCATGCTTTTCCTATTCGAGTGTTAACATCGCTTTCTGTGGATATGAGATAGTTAGAGCAAAAAATGCGTTGTTCCCGTCTGTATTCCGTTTTGGGTCGCCTCAGGCACCGGGAAATAAACCCAGACCCGTCACTTTAAACCTACGGGGCAAGTGTTGCCTGGGAGGATGGCTCTCATAATTGAATATATATATTTACCAACCCCTCCGCACGAGCAGGATGTGACACAAGGTCAATTTCTTAAGCGGAGTTCAACAGGTTTAAATTCAGTTTTCCTTCTCCTAGATCGGTTGCCTAACCAAGGTTAAAGAGCCCAGTCTACCCTACTATTTATCCATAGCTGGAGGGAGAGTAGGATTCATACCTTTCCCAAGGGTATTAGCGCTATGTGAAATGCAATTACCACGTCCAGGATTTGAACTCGGAGGGCCGTGACTTTAACCATTACACCACGCGCATAACCGAATAGAGTCATCATCCGTTAAATTATAATAAGTAAGGCTTTGTTGGGAGCAATGCTGCTGTGCAAACAGCAATCATTGTATGAATTTCTTACCGCAGATGTTTCTTCATTCTGGACAAGGACTATCTATCTATCTATCTATCTATATATATATATATATATATATATATATATAAAGGAAAAGTTGACTTACCGGTGAATTTGGTCACGATGGTTAGTAAGTGTGGAATTCAGGGGGGTAAGTCAGCGATATAACAAATACAAAGTGCTCAATACCAAGTAGAGCAAATTTATTATAAAATGGGTACAAGAGATAACCTACTCGAGTTTCACTATAAGGATCTTCAGTGGATTTAATCCTGAAGATCCTTATGGTGAAACTCGAGTAGGTTATCTCTTGTACCCATTTTGTAATATATATATATATATATATATATATATATTTATATATATATATATAAAGGAATTTGCATTCATTTTTGTCCGGAGGGAACTTCGAAAATAAAAACAATTAACGACAAAGTATATATATATATATATATATATATATATATATATATTAAATATCACCAGGGCTTGGTTTTTGAGCAAAAATGATAGAGATTTGATTTATTCGTGAAGATAATTAAAAAATAAAAATTTAAATGATTACAGCATGGATTTTTTTAAAAAAATACTTTAGATAGTAGACATTAACATTTCTTTTCGGAGTAGTTGGATCAATGCAAGGTCTTTTTTTTTTTTGACTCACGATTCGGTAATAATGGATCTGCGGGACTAACTTTTAAAAAAAACTGCCTCTAGCCAGGCGACGCCGGGTAGCCGCTGCTAGTAAGTAAATCATAAAATAAAAGCTTCATAACGAAATTGCTCTGAATAACAACGTCATTGCCAACAAATACCGAGCAAGAAACAATTAGGAAAATTACTGTACTCGCTCGACTATGAATTGATGTCATATATTGGCCAATCCTTGGTTTTTTTTACCAAATTTATTACTTTATGACATCTGTGGGCATATAAGTAGACGCCAACAGTTTCAATCAACTAATCAACCCACAGATTAAACACACAAAGGGATTTACATTTTTAAACAGGAAATCATTCATTTACCCCATGTTTCGTGTATAGGTCGAGTTGAGTTTTTTTTTTTTTGTCCATCGTCCTGCTGCTAATTAGTTTCAACTTAAACAAGTCCCGCTAAAAAATATCGTTTTTTTTTTTGTCAACTTAACAAAATTAAGTAGTAACGAGCCTTTACTTAACTTGGTTGGTTTTTACGGCATGTCAACCTTTACTGGGTGATTATATGCGGAAGATAGTTGGCTGGTTGGTTGGTTGGTTGGTTGGTTGGTGTTGTAACTCAAGTGTCAAAGTCAAAAGAGAAATAATAGAAAGAAACACAACGAGTACACAGGATATAGATGTTTACTAAGCAAAGATACAAGGTGAACAGAGTATTTAGCAATTGCTAGGTTGAATCAACAAGATACATATATATATATATATATATATATATATAAATATATATGTGTGTGTGTGTGTTGTGTGTGTGTGTGTGTGTATATAAATATATATATATATATATATATATATTATATATATATGTATGTATGTATGTATGTAGTATGTATATCCGGAGGTGGGATACCAATTAATTTGGTATTAGGATGATTCTAAGCTGGTCCTTTTTTCCAACGGTAGAATGTTAGAGAGTTCAGGTCCGTTTTGAGAGCTCAATGTTTAGTTTTTATAAACAGAGAAATAGAATTATTAAAGACAAAAGCTTAAAAATCGGAAAAGAAGGAAAAATAAGGGAAAGAAAGAAGAGAAAAGAGAAAAAGAAAGAAATAAAGAATTTCGACGGAGATTATAAGACTTTTTTTTATATTTTGAACTATCTATATTTTATATTTATTTCATTCATATATTTATATATTCTATATATTCTCTTATATACTATTTCTCTGAATGTTTGAGATGAGGCTTGAAGATTAGTATTGTCTGCGTTATTCGGACTATTGCCCTCGTCTTCATTGTTATTTGTACAACGTTTCGGCCCCGGCCTTCTTCAGGTATTTCTTGTCGGACTTGGGAACCTTCTCGGACTCGGGAACCTTCTTTTCGAACTCGGGAACTTTCTTGTCGTAATCGGGAGCCATTGATTGGTTGATTGGTTGGTTGGTTGCTGTTGTAACTCAAGTATCAGAGTTAAAAGAGAAACAATAGAAAGAAACACAACGAGTACTCAGGATATAGGAAAGAGTTAGGTTCAAAGTTCCGTGATGGCTCCCGATTACGACAAGAAAGTTCCCGAGTTCGAAAAGAAGGTTCCCGAGTCCAAGAAGATTCCCAAGTCCGACAAGAAATACCTGAAGTAGGCCGGAGGGTATATCGGCCGAAACGTTGTACAAATAACAATGAAGATGGGGACAATAGTCCGAATAACGCAGATAATACTATTCTATTATATATTTTATTATATATTCAATATTATCATCAAATAGAGATATAATATATTATCATTATATATTTTACCATATATTTTATTTATATATTTTATTTTTATATTCTATTTATATATTTACTTTATACTTTGGACTATTTTGCTAGATTTTAAGTAAACATATCAAACGTTGGAATAGTCATCATTGCAATTATAAGGAAAGAAAGAAAGAAAAGACGTCAGAGAGAAAATGAAAAGAAATAAAGAAAGAATGAGAGAGAGAACGGTTTAGAAATAGGAAGTGATAGCACTTTTCGTCTGTTTCAATGAAATAGAAATAAGCAGAAAGAAAAAAAAGAAAAAGAAAAGAAAAATAAGGAAAATATGTAAGAGAAAAAAGAAAGAAAGAAAGAATGAGAGAGAAAACGGTTAGAGATAGGAAGTGATAGCACTTATCGTCTGTTTCAATGAAATAGAAATAAGCAGAAAGAAAAAAAAAGAAAAAGAAAGAAAAATAAGGAAAATATGTAAGAGAAAAAAGAAAGAAAGAAAGAATGAGAGAGAAAAACGGTTAGAGATAGGAAGTGATAGCACTTATCGTCTGTTTCAATGAAATAGAAATAAGCAAAAGAAAAAAAAGAAAAAGAAAGAAAAATAAGGAAAATATGTAAGAGAAAAAAGAAAGAAAGAAAGAATGAGAGAGAAAACGGTTAGAGATAGGAAGTGATAGCACTTATCGTCTGTTTCAATGAAATAGAAATAAGCAGAAAGAAAAAGAAAGAAAAAGAAAAAAAATAAGGAAAATATGTAAGAGAAAAAAGAAAGAAAGAAAGAATGAGAGAGAAAACGGTTAGAGATAGAAGTGATAGCACTTATCGTCTGTTTCAATGAAATAGAAATAAGCAGAAGAAAAAAAGAAAGAAAAAGAAAGAAAAAAAGAAAATATGTAAGAGAAAAAGAAAGAAAGAAAGAATGAGAGAGAAAACGGTTAGAGATAGGAAGTGATAGCACTTATCGTCTGTTTCAATGAAATAGAAATAAGCAGAAAGAAAAGAAAGAAAAAGAAAGAAAAATAAGGAAAAATGTAAGAGAAAAAAGAAAGAAAGAAAGAATGAGAGAGAAAACGGTTAGAGATAGGAAGTGATAGCACTTATCGTCTGTTTCAATGAAATAGAAATAAGCAGAAAAAAAGAAAGAAAAAGAAAGAAAAATAAGGAAAATAATAAGAGAAAAGAGAAAAAAGAAAGAATTTCGCCGGAGATTATTAGACTTTTTATAGTTTGAAATATTTATATTTTATATCTATTTTATTCATATATTTACATATTTTATATATTATCATCAAATAGAGATATAATATATTATCATTATATATCTTATTATATATTTTATCTATATATTTTATTTATATATTTTATTTATACATTTACTTTATATTTTGAATTATTTTGCTAGATTTTAATTAAACATACCAAACGTTGGAATAGTCAAATTATAATGCCGTGGTATATTTTATATATTCTATTTTATATTTTATTATATATTCAATATTATCATTAAATAGAGATATAATATATTATCATTATATATTTTATCATATATTTTATTTATATATTTTATTTTTATATTTACTTTATATTTTGAACTATTTTGCTAGAGTTTATAAGTAAACATATCAAATGTTGGAATAGTCAAATTATAATGCCGTGGTAGATCCATACTTACCGGCATACATAATTCAACAAAGGTATAATTAAACGAATGCATAATTAACGAAAAAAAATATAGTGAATATTTTCTTTCACTATGTCATTATGTTGCGGCGTAGAAAAATGTTAGAGAAAGTTAATAATGATTCAATTAAATAATTTCAGGATATTATAATTAGAAATAATGATACCATACATATATATATATATATATATATATATATATATATATATATATGTGGTGTGTGTGTGTGTGTGTGTGTGTGTGTGTGTGTGTGTGTATTTGGGCAGCATTCTTTCATTTATACATGTAGAATTAAACAAAAGGCACATCTGTTTAACAATTTTTTTTTTTATCTTTTCTAATTTTCTGGCCAACTTTTTAATTTTTGGGTCACCCCACCGAAAGAAAAAAATACCAAAAATCAGGGAATTAACCGAATTTAATGAAATTATCAGTGTTGATATATTAATGAATAAAAGATATAATGCACCAGTTATTTTATTTAAAAACTTTTACATTTTTTTCATGTCAATTAACTTTGAACCATGTATCTTTGAGATATGTGGTTCAAAGTTAACTGACCTGAAAAAATATAAAAGTTTTAAAATAAAATAACTGGTGCATTATATCTTTTATTCATTAATATATCAACACTGATAATTTCATTAAATTCGGTTAATTCCCTGATTTTTTTATATATTTTTCTTTCGGCAGGGTGACATACGATGGTCGAATTTAGTTCGATTTAACTAATATTTCTATGGTTTCAAGTAAATATTCATATCTAATACTAGTCATTTGTTATCACACCGTTATAGTGTTTCAAGTAACTTATTATAATGGAGATTGTGTGTTTTTCTGTCTGTAACCGAAACTATATTACTACTTAAGTCACAATTCCCTTAGTTATTTACATCACATTCTCCATGATTTTATTTTAACGTTTTTAATAATTAATAAAATTGTTTGACATTATTAATACTGTTAATATCGATAGATTCATATGCCCATATCTGAAGGTCGAATTACTTACTCCCTCTTTTAGCCGTACCCACTTGTACGGATCGAGCACTCACAAGCGCACCGATTATGTGGGACCACCACAAGCCGCAGAAAACTGTGATGCAATATGGAGCAGACCTACATGGATCGAGTACTTCCAGAAACAGCTCTTCTCTCGCGACGCGTCAGTCGATCCCGTCGGCTCATATTGATTCCCCCGCATCAATCCGACCCTGGAGGCGGCGCTGCCGCCTCGCGCACCTGCGATCTCGCACACATTAAACATTGTNAAGGCAACACTGCCCTTGATTTAAAGCGGCAGGGCTGGGTTTATTGCCCAGTGCCTGAGGCGCCCCCCTTGAGGGGAATGCCGACGGGATCGACGCAATTTTTCACCCGCCACCCATGAGCTTCGATTTGTGGGTGGTCCCACGTTAATAGGGCCTGTGGCCTGACCCGTACAAGTGGGGCACGTGGAAAATATCATGTAGATATGGTCAACAGTGGCTTCGGCCTCTGCACCATTGATATAATTAACAGCGTCGATCCAGGGGCCATCCCCCAGGCAACACCTGCCCCTTGATTTAAAGGGGCAGGACTGGGTTTATTGCCCGGTGCCGAGGCGCCCCCTTGAGGGGAATACCGACGGGATCGACGCAAATTTTCACCTGCACCCATGAGTCTCGCTTGTGGGTGGTCCACATAAATCGGCCTTGTGCCTGACCCGTACAAGTGGGGTACGTGGAAAATATCATGTAGATATGGTTAACAGTATTAATAATGTCAAACAATTTTATTAATTATTAAAAACGTTAAAATAAATCATGGAGAATGTGATGTAAATAACTAAGGGAATTGTGACTTAAGTAGTAATATAGTTTCGGTTACAGACAGAAAAACACAACAATCTCCATTATAATAAGTTACTTGAAACACTATAACGGTGTGATACAAATGACTAGTATTAGATATGAATATTTACTTGAAACCATAGAAATATTAGTTAAATCGAACTAAATTCGACATCGTATGTCACCCTGCCGAAAGAAAAATATAATAAAAAATCAGGGAATTAACCAAATTAATTAAATTATCAGTGTTGATATATTAATGAATAAAAATATAATGCACCAGTTATTTTATTTTAAAACTTTTATATTTTTTTCAGGTCAGTTAACTTTGAACCACATATCTCAAAGATACATGGTTCAAAGTTAATTGACATGAAAAAAATGTAAAAGTTTTTAAATAAAATAACTGGTGCATTATATCTTTTATTCATTAATATATCAACACTGATAATTTCATTAAATTCGGTTAATTCCCTGATTTTTGGTATTTTTTTCTTTCGGTGGGGTGACCAAAAATTAAAAAGTTGGCCAGAAAATTTAGAAAAGATAAAAAAAAAATTTGTTAAACAGATGTGCCTTTTGTTTAATTCTACATGTATAAATGAAAGAATGCTGCCCAAATACACACACACACACACACACATACATATATATATATATATATATATATATATATATATATATATATATTATGTATGGTATCATTATTTCTAATTATAATATCCTGAAATTATTTAATGAATCATTATTAACTTTCTCTAACATTTTTCTACGCCGCAACTAATGACATAGTGAAGAAAATATTCACTATATTTTTTTTCGTTAATTATGCATTCGTTTAATTATACCTTGTTGAATTATGTATGCCGGTAAGTATGGATCTACCACGGCATATAATTTGACTATTCCAACATTTGATATGTTTACTTATAAACTCTAGCAAAATAGTTCAAAATATAAAGTAAATATAAAATAAAATATATAAATAAAATATATGATAAAATATATAATGATAATATATTATATCTCTATTTAAGATAATATTGAATATATAATAAAATATAAAATAGAATATATAAATATACCACGGCTTATAATTTGACTATTCCAACGTTTGTATGTTTAATTAAAATCTAGCAAAATAATTCAAATATAAAGTAAATGTATAAATAATATATAAATAAATATATAGATAAAATATATATATAAGTATATAATATAATATATATTCTTAATTTGATGATAATATATAAATATGTAAATATATGATAAAATAGATATAAAATATAAATATTTCAAACTATAAAAAGTCTAATAATCTCCGGCGAAATTCTTTCTTTTTCTCTTTTCTCTATCTATTTCCTTATTTTCTTTCTTTTTCTTTCTTTTCTTTCTGCTTATTTTATTTCATTGAAACAGACGATAAGTGCTATCACTTCCTATCTAACCGTTTTCTCTCTCATTCTTTCTTTCTTCTTTTTCTCTTACATATTTTCCTTATTTTTCTTCTTTTTCTTTTTTTTCTTTCTGCTTATTTCTATTTCATTGAAACAGACGATAAGTGCTATCACTTCCTATCTCTAACCGTTTTCTCTCTCATTCTTTCTTTCTTTTTTTTTTTCTACATATTTTCTTATTTTTCTTTCTTTTCTTTCTTTTCTTTCTGCTTATTTCTATTATCATTGAAACAGACGATAAGTGCTATCACTTCCTATCTCTAACCGTTTTCTCTCTCATTCTTTCTTTCTTTCTTTTTTCTCTTACATATTTTCCTTTTTTTCTTTCTTTTTCTTTTTTTTCTTTCTGCTTATTTCTATTTCATTGAAACAGACGATAAGTGCTATCACTTCCTATCTCTAACGTTTTCTCTCTCATTCTTTCTTTCTTTCTTTTCTCTTACATATTTTCCTTATTTTTCTTTCTTTTTCTTTCTTTCTTTCTGCTTATTTCTATTTCATTGAAACAGACGATAAGTGCTATCACTTCCTATCTCTAACCGTTTTCTCTCTCATTCTTTCTTTCTTTCTTTTTCTCTTACATATTTTCCTTATTTTTCTTTCTTTTTCTTTCTTTTCTTCTGCTTATTTCTATTTCATTGAAACAGACGAAAAGTGCTATCACTTCCTATCTCTAACCGTTTCTCTCTCTCATTCTTTCTTTCTTTCTTTTTTCTCTTACATATTTTCCTTATTTTTCTTTCTTTTCTTTTTTTCTTTCTGCTTATTTCTATTTCATTGAAAAGACGATAAGTGCTATCACTTCCTATCTCTAACCGTTTTCTCTCTCATTCTTTCTTTCTTTCTTTTTTCTTTACATATTTCCTTATTTTTCTTTTTTTTCTTTCTTTTCTTTCTGCTTATTTCTATTTCATTGAAACAGACGATAAGTGCTATCACTTCCTATCTCTAACCGTTTCTCTCTCATTCTTTCTTTCTTTCTTTTTTCTTACATATTTTCCTTATTTTTTTTCTTTTTCTTTCTTTTTTTCTGTTATTTCTATTTCATTGAAACAGACGAAATGCTATCACTTCCTATTCTAACGTTTTCTCTCTCATTCTTCTTATCCTCCTGACGTTTTTTCTCTCCTAATTCCATGATGACTATTAACGTTTGATATGTTTACTTAAAATCTAGCAAAATAGTCCAAAGTATAAGTAAATATATAAATAGAATATAAAAATAAAATATATAAATAAAATATATGGTAAAATATATAATGATAATATATTATATCTCTATTTGATGATAATATTGAATATATAATAAAATATATAATAGAATAGTATTATCTGCGTTATTCGGACTATTGTCCCCATCTTCATTTTATTTGTACAACCGTTTCGGCGATATACCCTCGCGGCCTACTTCAGGTATTTCTTGTCGACTTGGAATCTTCTTGGACTCGGGAACCTTCTTTTCGAACTCGGGAACTTTTCTTGTCGTAATCGGGAAGCCATCACGGAACTTTGAACCTAACTCTTTCCTATATCCTGAGTACTCGTTGTGTTTCTTTCTATTGTTTCTCTTTAACTCTGATACTTGAGTTACAACAGCAACCAACGCAACATCAACCAATCAATGGCTCCGATTACGACAAGAAAGTTCCGTTCGAAAGAAGGTCCGAGTCGAGAAGGTTCCAGTCCGACAGAAATACTGAAGAAGGCCGGGGCGAAACTTGTACAATAACAATGAAGGAGGGCAATAGTCCGAATAACGCAGACAATACTAATCTTCAAGCCTCATCTCAACATTCAGAGAAATAGTATATAAGAGAATATATAGAATATATAAATATATGAAATGAAATAATATAAAATATAGATAGTTCAATATAAAAAAAGTCTTATAATCTCCGTCGAAAATTTCTTTATTTTTTCTTTTTCTCTTTTCTCTTCTTCTTTCCCTATTTTTCCTTCTTTTCGATTTTTAAGCTTTTGTCTTTAATAATTCTATTTCTCTGTTATAAAACTAAACATTGAGCTCTCAAACGGGAAAAGCCTGAACCTTAACATTCTACCGTTGGAAAAGGACCAGCTTAGAATCATCCTAATACAATTATTGGTATCCACCTCCGGATATACATACATACATACATACATCATACATAATATATATATATATATATATATATATATATTATATTATATACACAACACACACACACACACACACATATATATTATATATATATATATATATATATATATATATATATGTATCTTGTTGATTCAACCTAGCATTGCTAAATACTCTGTTCACTCTGTATCTTTGCTTAGTAAACATCTATATCCTGTGTACTCGTTGTTGTTTCTTTCTATTATTTCTCTTTGACTTTGACACTTGAGTTACAAATCCAACCAAACCAACCAACCAACCAACCAACCAGCCAACTATCTTCCGCATATAATACCCAGTAAAGGTTGACATGCCGTAAACCAACCAAGTTAAGTAAAGGCTCGTTACTACTTAACTTTTGTTAAGTTGACAAAAAAAACGATATTTTTTAGGCGGGAACTTGTTTAAGTTGAAACTAATTAGCAGCAGGCGATGGACAAAAAAAAAAAACTCAACTCGACCTATACACGAAACATGGGGTAAATGAATGATTTCCTGTTTAATGTAAATCCCTTTGTTGGTTTAATCTGTGGGTTGATTAGTTGATTGAAATGTTGCGTCTACTTATATGCCACAGATGTATAAAAGTATAAATTTGGTGGGGGCAGGTCGTGCCGGGGGGGATGGCCCCTGGGATCGACGCCGTTAATTATATCAATGGTCCAAAGGCCGAAGCCACTGTTGACCATATCAACATAGTATTTACCGCGTACCCCACTTGTACGGGTCAGGCACAAAAGTCCCTATTAACGTGGGACCACCCACAAGCCGAAGCTCATGGAGTGGCAGGTGAAAAATTGCGTCGATCCCGTCGGCATTCCCCCTCAAGGGGGGCGCCTCAGGCGCTGGGCAATAAACCCAGCCCTGCCCCTTTAAATCGAGGGGGCAGGTGTTGCCTGGGGGGACGGCCCCCTGGGATCGACGCCGTTAATTATATCAATGGTCCAGAGGCCGAAGCCACTGTTGACCATATCAACATTCGAATAACATGCAGTTATATTTGTATATACAACAAAATAGCGGTTTACAGTGTGAACGGGAAGGCTAATTTGCATATTGATATTTAAAAAATCGAATTTAATAAATATGTGCTTAGTATTATTGATTTCTAACTGTTTGGTTTTATTTTAATGAATATAAGCAAAAATCTCTTCAATAAATCTTAAATGAAATCCATTAACAAGAAAAAATAACTGTAAGTTTATTCTTACTTCCTCTTTTAACTAAATACTTACATTAGAAAAAATAGCAATGAAAGACGAGAGTGATGGAGGAGTAAGTTTCAGTTGTTCTATGTTTCAAATCTTTTATCTGCATTCTTATTTAGTTTCATTAGCCTCTCTAATTTAATATAATATTTTATTACATTAAAACTTAAATACTTGCACTCTGTTTCAAATCTTTTATCTGCATTCTTATTTAGTTTCATTAGCCTTTCTAATTTAATATAATATTTTATTACATTAAAACTTAAATACTTGCACTCTGTTTCAAATCTTTTATCTGCATTCTTATTTAGTTTCATTAGCCTTTCTAATTTAATATAATATTTATTACATTAAAACTTAAATACTTGCACTCTGTTTCAAATCTTTTATCTGCATTCTTATTTAGTTTCATTAGCCTTTCTAATTTAATATAATATTATTACATTAAAACTTAAATACTTGCACTCTGTTTCAAATCTTTTATCTGCATTCTTATTTAGTTTCATTAGCCTTTCTAATTTAATATAATATTTTATTACATTAAAACTTAAATACTTGCACCCTACGGAGGGTGCATATATTTGCTAGTAATGATAATCACTGGTAAATAATGATAGATTTAAGATGGACAAGAAGTGTTATGACAAACAGGAATATTTTTAGTTTATTTATGTGTTGGTTGTTCTTAACTGGTTTCGACCTTTGGTCATTGTCTAGTGAAAAGAAAAAAAAATTGTTTTAGAAAATTGCTGATCAATAAAGTATATTTTTTAAAAATGTAAATATAAATTTTTTTTTGAGGGGGGGGGGTATCTGTGAAATTTTAAAATATGGTTGAAATCTAACATGTGTGAGAAAATAGCGCTTCGATATATATATATATATATATATATATATATATATATATATATATATATATATATATATGGGAGAATATTGTCGGCTGAAAATAGCTAGATTTGTTTTATATATATATATATATATATATATATATATATATATTTGTTTTATATATATTTGTTTATATATATATTGTATATAATTTGTTTATTATTATATATATATATATATATATATATATTGTTTATATATATATTTATATATATATATATTATATATATATATATATATATATATATATATATATATATACCAGTCTAGAAATATTGTTCAATATTAGCTCTGAATATGATATAAAATATTTTCATTTTAACAGCATTGTGGGTTTTCATATCCTTTTATCTATACTCATACCGTCGGATTGATTTCTTATATATATATATATATATATATATATATATATATATATATATATATATATATATATATATGTGTGTGTGTGTGTGTGTGTGTGTGTGTGTGTGTGTGTATGGTGAGTCTAGTTCTCAATGTATATATATATATATATATATATATATATATATATAATGTGTGTGTGTGTCTATAATATATATTTTGGGAAGATTTTGTGTGAATCATGAGAGTGAAATAAATAATAAACTCTGTTAGGTGTTATGTGTTAGTTTCGTTTTATTTCATTCAATATTTCGATGGGATTATCACTCTTTCTCAAGAATTATATATATATATATATATATATATATATATATATATATATATATATATATACCGAAACGCTATTTTCTCCCACATGTTAGATTTCAACCATACTTTTAAATTTTCTCAGATCCTCCACACAAAATATTAATCCACTGTAAAAGAATATTCGCCGACTTTCGGAATCACCTATTATTTTCCATTCTAACAACATCTTCAAACAACGATTAGGTTTTTTCCATATCGCGCCCAGTTTAGCAAAAATAATACACTACTAGCAAATGTACTCGGTCCATGACTGGACTATATATAAAGATTTGACCATAAATAGGCGAGAGATTCTGAGCTGAACGGCTTAGACTGCGATTTTATTTACTAAAACTAAACTAAACTGCTGGTATAGTTATAATAGAAAGCAGGTAGCGAACAATATTTTATTATCAGCAGCAGCTGGTATACGGACAGTTCCGCAAATAGGTTGATTTTGGTTTAATTAATTAATTATATCTCTTAATCAGTAAAAAATCAATAACCAAATTTGGTGTGTTTCTTAGTTAGAAGAATATTAAGGTGTATGCAAGATTTCGAATCTGTTTGACCTCCCGTTTTGGAGTTATACGTCGACACGTACATACCAAACTTCCTTTTATATATATCGTCGGTATCAGCCATGCAGCGAGGGAGTTTATCCCCTTTTCACTAGCGCTAGACCAAGGAGATTATTTTAGCGTCTGAGGTGGAGCGCTACACCTACCATGATTGCTGACGGATATAAAGAATGAAAAATATAAAAAATAAAACCTTTTTTGCATTTATTCTTACAATTAAGCCATTAAATTCAAACATTTTACACTACATTACAAAATGAATAATCTTGGGTAGCCTATTCATTTTGTAACGTAGCGTCAAATATTCGAACCGTATTTAACATTCATTATGTAACAATTTGTTGATAAGAAATATTTATCTTCTTCTTATTATTATTTGCACCTTTTGAGTTTTCACATCAGCATTAGCTGATGGTCTTTCACTGGAGTCTGAGTGCAAGTCTCCTCAGGTCTCCAGGACTCTTCTGGGTATTCTGACAGATTGCAGCAGTGCAGTGTTCTGAATGGTTTCAATCCTTCCTCTGATTTCCAAACTTTCCAAACCCTTTTCTAATCCTTTTGGGGCCGTTCCAAGTGCACCAACTACAATTGGTATCACCTTCACTTTCATATTCCATAACTTTTTCAGTTCTGGCAAGGTCCAGATATTTGTCCATTTTTTCATTTTCCTTTAGCTTCACCCTGTGATCTGCTGGAACTGCAAAATCCACCAGTTGACAAGTTCTTTCTTTTTTGTTAATCAACACTAGGTCTGGTCTTCTTGCTGGGATAAGGTGATCCGTTTTTATTTCAAAGTCCCAGAGAATTTTATGCATTTCGTTCTCAAGAACAGATTCTCGTTTATGCATATACCATTTTGTTGTATGGTCAAAATTGTGTGCTTAATTCCCAGTGGATCACCTTCCCAACCCAGTCGTGTCTAGTTTTGTATTCTCGTTGTGCTAGTTTGCTACATTCGCATAGTACATGGTTTACAGTCTCATCTCTATTACCGCAAAGTCTACATTTACTATTTTGTTGGGTCTTATCAATTTTCGCTTTGATGTAGTTTGTCCTTATGGCATTATTTTGTGCAGCAATTATAAGTGATTCAGTTTCTCTTTTGAGGTTTCCCTTTCTTAACCATGTCCAAGTCTTTTCATGTGCAACCTCTTCTATTTGTCGTTTGAAGCGTCCATATAATTGTTTTTCTTTCCATTTTTGTTTTCTAGTCTTTGTCGTTTTTCTGTTTGTCCATCTGTCGTTTCTACTATTGTTGACCGCCATAAGTAGTTTGTCTTTGCTCTTCCTTGTGTAATCTTCAAGTTGTTGGATTGTGGTTTCTACGCATTCCTCTATGTTGTCAAGACCTCTTCCCCCTTCCTTTCTTGACACATACAATCTATCTCTATCATCTCTAGGGTGGAGAGCCTTGTGCATGGTCATTAATTTTCTCGTCCTTTGGTCTATCTGTCTGAGTTCTTCTTTTGTCCATTTTAAGAATGGTCCTGAGTATCTTATAATGGGGACAGCCCAGGTATTAATTCCTTTGATCAGATTTCTGCTGTTAAGTTTCGTTTCTAGAAGTTTTCTAGTTCTCCTGAGATATTCTTTTTTAACTTTTCCTTTCATTTCTGCTTGCATGATATTGTCCGCTTCTAAAATTCCTAAGTATTTGTAACTTTCATTTTCATCAAGTGATTTTATGGTTTCCTGATTTGGCAGTTGTATTCCATTCATTAGTTTTCTTTCACCCCGTTTTATTACTAGCATAGCACATTTTTCAATTCCAAATTCCATCCCTATATCCTGGCTATATATTCTAATAGTTTGTAATAGGCTCTCCAATTCTTTTTCATTTTTTGCAAAATTTTTGATGTCATCCATGTACATAAGGTGGTTTATCTTTTCTTGTGAGTTAGTGAATTTGTATCCCAGTATATATAAATATGTAAACATTTGTATTTTCAGTATATGGTTGAGCGGCATCATTGCAATGATAAAGAGCCTTTGTTATTATTATTATTATTATTATTATTATTATTATTATTATTATTATTATTATTATTATTCCTTTTGAGTTTTCACATCAGTGTTAGCTGATGGTCTTTCACTGGAGTCTGAGTGACAGCAAGTCTCCTCAGGTCTCCAGGACTCTTCTGAGTATTCTGGCAGATTGCAGCAGTGCAGTGTTCTGAATGGTTTCAATCCTTCCTCTGATATCCAAACTTTCCAAACCCTTTTCTAATCCTTTTGGGACTGTTCCAAGTGCACCAACTACAATTAGTATAACTTTCACTTTCATATTCCATAACTTTTTCAGTTCTCTGGCAAGGTCCAGATATTTGTCAATTTTTTCATTTTCCTTTAGCTTCACCCTGTGATCTGCTGGCACTGTAAAATCTACCAGTTGACAAGTTCTTTCTTTTTTGTTAATCAACACTAGGTCTGGTCTTCTTGCTGGGATAAGGTGATCCGTTTTTATTTCAAAGTCCCAGAGAATTTTATGCATTTCGTTCTCAAGAACAGATTCTCGTTTATGCATATACCATTTTGTTGTATGGTCAAAATTGTGTGCTTAATTCCCAGTGGATCACCTTCCCAACCCAGTCGTGTCTAGTTTTGTATTCTCGTTGTGCTAGTTTGCTACATTCGCATAGTACATGGTTTACAGTCTCATCTCTATTACCGCAAAGTCTACATTTACTATTTTGTTGGGTCTTATCAATTTTCGCTTTGATGTAGTTTGTCCTTATGGCATTATTTTGTGCAGCAATTATAAGTGATTCAGTTTCTCTTTTGAGGTTTCCCTTTCTTAACCATGTCCAAGTCTTTCCATGTGCAACCTCATCTATTTGTCGTTTGAAGCGTCCATATAATTGTTTTTCTTTCCATTTTTGTTTTCTAGTCTTTGTCGTTTTTCTGTTTGTCCATCTGCCGTTTCTACTATTGTTGGCCGCCATAAGTAATTTGTCTTTGCTCTTCCTTGTGTAATCTTCAAGTTGTTGGATTGTGGTTTCTACGCATTCCTCTATGTTGTCAAGACCTCTTCCCCCTTCCTTTCTTGACACATACAATCTATCTCTATCATCTCTAGGGTGGAGAGCCTTGTGCATGATCATTAATTTTCTCGTCCTTTGGTCTATCTGTCTGAGTTCTTCTTTTGTCCATTTTAAGAATGGTCCTGAGTATCTTATAATGGGGACAGCCCAGGTATTAATTCCTTTGATCAGATTTCTGCTGTTAAGTTTCGTTTCTAGAAGTTTTCTAGTTCTCCTGAGATATTCTTTTTAACTTTTCCTTTCATTTCTGCTTGCATGATATTGTCCGCTTCTAAAATTCCTAAGTATTTGTAGCTTTCATTTTCATCAAGAGATTTTATAGTTTCCTGATTTGGTAGTTGTATTCCATTCATTAGTTTTCTTTCACCTCTTTTTATTACAAGCATAGCACATTTTTCGATTCCAAATTCCATCCCTATATCCTGGCTATATATTCTAATAGTTTGTACTAGGTTCTCCAATTCTTTTTCATTTTTTGCAAAAAATTTAATGTCATCCATGTACATAAGGTGGTTGATCTTTTCTTGTGAATTACTAAATTTGTATCCCCCGGTACATTTTTTAATTATATGGTTTAGCGGCATCATTGCAATAATAAAGAGTAGTGGTGATAATGAGTCTCCTTGGAAGATACCTCTTTGGATTTTTACTTCTGCCAGGGATTGTTTTCCAGCTTTTAATTGAACTCGCCAGTTTTCCATGGCTTTTTTAATGAAGTTTATAATGTTGTTGGAAATTTTATACATTTGTAGGCATTCTAAAATCCAGGTATGTGGGACCATGTCATAGGCTTTTCTGTAATCGATCCAGGCCATTGCAATATTTTTCCGTTTATTTTTTACTTCTTTAAGAATGTCGTTTATTTTTGACTTCTTTAAGAATGTTTACTTCTTTAAGAATGTTTATTATTATTATTATTATTATTATTATTATTATTATTATTATTATTATTATTATTTTGGCAGATCAAATGGTTTCTATTCAAGGTAATGTGGACGAAGGTGTTCATCATTCGTCTGTAAAGGTCGACGTGTCATTACAGTCAGTCGGGAAGAAGGTTTTCATGAACGCAAAAGCCACAGTCTGTGTCCGGGGTCGATTCAGTGAATGCGGTCTACGAATGAAGCTCTTGAAAAATTTGGCTTTTTACAAGAACCCAGAACCTATTTCAGCTGGTAAATCGTCCAAAATTCTTTAAATGACCCAAAATTCTTTAAATCACAAAAATTTTTTAAAATTATCCAAAGTTCTTAAAATCATCAAAATTTCTAAAAATCATCAAAAATTCTTAAAATCATACAAAGTTCTTAAAATCACACGAAATTCTTTAAATTACCCAAAATTCTTTAAATCATCAAAAATTCTTTAAATCATCCAAAATTCTTTAAATTACCCAAAATTCTTTAAATCACCAAAAATTCTTTAAATCATCCAAAATTCTTAAAATCATCAACAATTCTTTATATCACCCGAAATTCTTTAAATCACCCAAAATTCTTTATATCACCCAAAATTCTTTAAATTATCACAAATTCTTTAAATCACCCAAAATTCTTTAAATCACCAAAAATTCTTTAAATCATCCAAAATTTTTAAAGTCATCAAAGATTCTTTATATCACCCGAAATTCTTTAAATCACTCAAAATTCTCTAAATCACCCAAAATTCTCTAAATTACCAAAAATTCTTTAAATCACCCAAAATTCTTAAAATCACCCAAAATTCTTTAATTCATCAAAAATTCTATAAATCACCAAATGTTCTTTAAATCATCCAAAGTTCTTAAAATCATCAAAATTTCTTTATATCAGCCAAAATTCTTTAAATCTCCTAAAATCACTTAAATCACTCAAAATTATTTAAATCATCCAACATTTTTAAATCACCCAAAATTATTTACCTTTCTTTTTCTTTGTAAAACAAAGAAAAAAAGGGGATTTAAATAATTTTGGGTGATTTAAAAATTGTTCGTTCTTTCTTTCTTTCTTTTCATTCCCCCTTCTCTTTTTTCATCCTTCTATTTTTCACTTTTTCTTTTTACTTGTCATCTTTCTTTCTTTATTTATTCATTTATTTATTCATTCATTTTCGTTCTTTGTTTCATCTTTCTTCCCTTAAATCATTT
This sequence comes from Doryteuthis pealeii, assembly GCA_023376005.1. Taxonomy (NCBI): domain Eukaryota; kingdom Metazoa; phylum Mollusca; class Cephalopoda; order Myopsida; family Loliginidae; genus Doryteuthis; species Doryteuthis pealeii. The sequence continues at coordinate 7,440,536 of CM042170.1, forward strand.
TTTCTTTGTTTTAATCACCCGTTCTTTCTCTATTCTTTCTTTCTTTTCTTCCTTCTTTCTTTCTATTTATCCTTTTACTTGCCACCTCTCTTTCTTTGTTTGTTTATTTTCGTTCTTTATTTTATCTTTCTTCCTTTTTTCTTCTTTGTTTTAATCACCTGTTCTTTCTTTCTTTTTTTCTTTTCATATATTTTCTTTCTTTTCATCCTTTTTTCTTTCATTCTTTCTTTCTTTGCTTTTTCTTATCTTTCTTTCTTTATTTATTTATTTTCATTTTTTCTTTCCTTTAAACCGTTTTTTGTTGTTGTTTTAATCACTCATTCTTTCTTCTTTTCTTTCTTTTTTCTTTCTTTTCATTCCTCTTTCTCTCTTTTCAATTGTCTTTCTTTTAATTCCTCTTTGTCTATTTTCATTTTTCTTTCTTTTCATTCCTCTTTCTCTCATTTCAGTTGTCTTTCTTTTCATTCCTCTTTGTCTTTTTCATTTTTCTTTCTTTTCATTCCTCTTTCTCACTTTTCAGTTGTCTTTCTTTTAATTCCTCTTTGTCTTTTTTCATTTTTCTTTCTTTTCATTCCTCTTTCTCACTTTTCAGTTGTCTTTCTTTTAATTCTCTTTGTCTTTTTTCATTTTTCTTTCTTTCTTTCTTTTCATTCCTCTTTCTCACTTTTCAGTTGTCTTTCTTTTAATTCCTCTTTGTCTTTTTTCATTTTTCTTTCTTTTCATTCCACTTTCTCTCATTTCAGTTGTCTTTCTTTTCATTCCTCTTTGTCTTTTTTCATTTTTCTTTCTTTTCATTCCTCTTTCTCACTTTTCAGTTGTCTTTCTTTTAATTCCTCTTTGTCTTTTTTCATGTTTCTTTCTTTTCATTCCTCTTTCTCACTTTTCAGTTGTCTTTCTTTTAATTCTTCTTTGTCTTTTTTATTTTTCTTTCTTTTCATTCCTCTTCTCACTTTTCAGTTGTCTTTCTTTTAATTCCTCTTTGTCTTTTTTCATGTTTCTTTCTTTTCATTCCTCTTTCTCACTTTTCAGTTGTCTTTCTTTTAACTCTTCTTTGTCTTTTCGTTTTTCTTTCTTTTCATTCCTCTTTCTCACTTTTCAGTTGTCTTTCTTTAATTCCTCTTTGTCTTTTTCATTTTTCTTTCTTTCTTTCTTTCTTTCTTTCTTTTCATTCCTCTTTCTCTCTTTTCAATTGTCTTTCTTTTAATTCCTCTTTGTCTTTTTTATTTTTCTTTCTTTCTTTCTTTCTTTCTTTCTTTCTTTTCATTCCTCTTTCTCTCTTTTCAATTGTCTTTCTTTTCATTCCTCTTTGTCTTTTTTCATGTTTCTTTCTTTCTTTCTTTTCATTCCTCTTTCTCTCTTTTCAATTGTCTTTCTTTTCATTCCTCTTTGTCTTTTTTCATTTTTCTTTCTTTTCATTCCTCTTTCTCACTTTTCAGTTGTCTTTCTTTTAATTCTTCTTTGTCTTTTTCATTTTTCTTTCTTTTCATTCCTCTTTCTCTCTTTTCTTTTGTCTTTCTTTTAATTCCTCTTTGTCTTTTTTCATTTTTTTTTCTTTTCATTCCTCTTTCTCTATTTTCAATTGTTTTTCTTTTCATTCCTCTTTGTCTTTTTTCATTTTTTTTCTTTTCATTCCTCTTTCTCACTTTTCAGTTGTCTTTCTTTTAATTCTTCTTTGTCTTTTTTCATTTTTCTTTCTTTTCATTCCTCTTTCTCTATTTTCAATTGTCTTTCTTTTCATTCCTCTTTCTCTATTTTCAATTGTCTTTCTTTTCATTCCTCTTTGTCTTTTTTTATTTTTTTTCTTTCTTTCTTTCTTTCTTTCTTTCTTTTCATTCCTCTTTTCTCTTTTCAATTGTCTTTCTTTTCATTCCTCTTTGTCTTTTTTCATTTTTCTTTCTTTTCATTCCTCTTTCTCACTTTTCAGTTGTCTTTCTTTTAACCCCTCTTTGTCTTTTTGCATTTTTCTTTCTTTCTTTCTTTCATTCCTCTTTCTCACTTTCAGTTGTCTTTCTTTTAATTCCTCTTTGTCTTTTTCATTTTTCTTTCTTTTCATTCCTCTTTCTCTTTTTTCAATTGTCTTTCTTTTAATTCCTCTTTGTCTTTCATTTTTCTTTCTTTTCATTCCTCTTTCTCTCTTTTCAATTGTCTTTCTTTTAATTCCTCTTTGTCTTTTTTCATTTTTCTTTCTTTTCATTCCCTTTCTCTTTTTTCAATTGTCTTTTCTTTAATTCCTCTTTGTCTTTCTTCATTTTTCTTTCTTTTCATTCCTCTTTCTCTCTTTTCAATTGTCTTTCTTTTAATTCCTCTTTGTCTTTTTTCATTTTTCTTTCTTTTCATTCCTCTTTCTCTCTTTTCAATTGTCTTTCTTTTCATTCCTCTTTGTCTTTTTTCATTTTTCTTTCTTTTCATTCCTCTTTCTCACTTTTCAGTTGTCTTTCTTTTAACCCCTCTTTGTCTTTTTGCATTTTTCTTTCTTTCTTTCTTTTCATTCCTCTTTCTCACTTTTCAGTTGTCTTTCTTTTAATTCCTCTTTGTCTTTTTTCATTTTTCTTTCTTTTCATTCCTCTTTCTCTTTTTTCAATTGTCTTTCTTTTAATTCCTCTTTGTCTTTCTTCATTTTCTTTCTTTTCATTCCTCTTTCTCTTTTTCAATTGTCTTTCTTTTAATTCCTCTTTGTCTTTTTTCATTTTTCTTTCTTTTCATTCCTCTTTCTCTTTTTTCAATTGTCTTTCTTTTAATTCCTCTTGTCTTTTTCATTTTTCTTTCTTTTCATTCCTCTTTCTCTCTTTTCAATTGTCTTTCTTTTAATTCCTCTTTGTCTTTTTTCATTTTCTTTCTTTTCATTCCTCTTTCTCTCTTTTCAATTGTTTTCTTTTAATTCCTCTTTGTCTTTTTCATTTTTCTTTCTTTTCATTCCTCTTTCTCTCTTTTCAATTGTCTTTCTTTTAATTCCTCTTTGTCTTTTTCATTTTTCTTTCTTTCATTCCTCTTTCTCCTTTTCAATTGTCTTTCTTTTAATTCCTCTTTGTCTTTTTGCATTTTTTCTTTCTTTCTTTCTTTCATTCCTCTTTCTCATTTTTCAGTTGTCTTTCTTTTAATTCCTCTTGTCTTTTTTCATTTTTCTTTCTTTCTTTCTTTTCATTCCTCTTCTCACTTTTCAGTTGTCTTTCTTTTCATTCCTCTTTGTCTTTTTTCATTTTTCTTTCTTTTCATTCCTCTTTCTCTATTTTCAATTGTCTTTCTTTTAATTCCTCTTTGTCTTTTTTCATTTTTCTTTCTTTCTTTCTTTTCATTCCTCTTTCTCACTTTTCAGTTGTCTTTCTTTTAATTCTTCTTTGTCTTTTTCATTTTTCTTTCTTTTCATTCCTCTTTCTCTATTTTCAATTGTCTTTCTTTTCATTCCTCTTTGTCTTTTTCATTTTCTTTCTTTCTTTCTTTTCATTCCTATTTCTCACTTTTCAGTTGTTTCTTTTAATTCCACTTTGTCTTTTTCATTTTTCTTTCTTTTCATTCCTCTTTCTCTATTTCAATTGTCTTTCTTTTCATTCCTCTTTGTCTTTTTTTATTTTTCTTTCTTTCTTTCTTTCTTTCTTTCTCTTTTTCATTGTCTTTCTTTTCATTCCTCTTTGTCTTTTTTCATTTTCTTTCTTTCTTCTTTTCATTCCTCTTTCTCACTTTTCAGTTGTCTTTCTTTTAACTCCTCTTTGTCTTTTTTCATTTTTCTTTCTTTTCATTCCTCTTTCTCTATTTTCAATTGTCTTTCTTTTCATTCCTCTTTGTCTTTTTTCATTTTTCTTTCTTTCTTTCTTTCTTTCTTTCTTTTCATTCCTCTTTCTCTCTTTTCAATTGTCTTTCTTTTAATTCCTCTTTGTCTTTTGAATTTTTCTTTCTTTCTTTAATTTACAGACACATTTATCCATGATGAGATTGAAAAAGTAAAATCAATGACATTAAAAGAGTTAATGCAACGAGCAGTCGATGCCAACCTTGATCGATCTCTTCTTATGAAAATTGACAAAAACATTCGTGGTGCGCTCTCAAAAATGGTAAATATTTTTACAATATTCTCTGAATTGTCAGTCATGAAGTAATTTCAACATAGAAATTGTTAATTACTCCGTTCACCTTGTATCTTTGCTTAGTAAACATTTTTCTTATCCTTAATACTGGTTGTGTTTCTTCCGATTATTTATGTTAACTTTTATACTTGAGTTACAATATACATCCTTGTAAAAGTTAATTGAAACAACTACTTGCTTTCCTTTATTTAACCATTCGGTCAGTTTTAGACCCACTGGAGTGACAGGATGTATTCGATTTATTTTTTCTTTGATTTTTTTTTACTCAGATTAGGTCATTTGCAGTAATAGATTCATATCACTGCTCACAAATTAATTGAAACAACTTATTTAGTTTCCTTTATTTAACCATTCGGTCAGTTTTAGACCCACTGGAGTGACAGGATGTATTCGATTATTTTTCTTTGATTTTTTTTTTACTCAGATTAGGTCATTTGCAGTAATAGATTCATATCACTGCTCACAAATTAATTGAAACAACTTATTTAGTTTCCTTTATTTAACCATTCGGTCAGTTTTAGACACACTGGAGTGACAGGATGTATTCGATTTATTTTTTCTTTGATTTTTTTTACTCAGATAAGGTCATTTGCAGTAATAGATTCATATCACTGCTCACAAATTAATTGAAACAACTTATTTAGTTTCCTTTATTTAACCATTCGGTCAGTTTTAGACCCACTGGAGTGACAGGATATATTCGATTTATTTTTTCTGATTTTTTTTTACTCAGATAAGGTCATTTGCAGTAATAGATTCATATCACTGCTCACAAATTAATTGAAACAACTTATTTAGTTTCCTTTATTTAACCATTCGGTCAGTTTTAGACCCACTGGAGTGACAGGGTGTATTCGATTTATTTTTCTTTGATTTTTTTTCTTACTCAGATAAGGTCATTTGCAGTAATAGATTCATATCACTGCTCACAAATTAATTGAAACAACCTATTTAGTTTCCTTTATTTAACCATTCGGTCAGTTTTAGACCCACTGGAGTGACAGGGTGTATTCGATTTATTTTTTCTTTGATTTTTTTTCTTACTCAGATAAGGTCATTTGCAGTAATAGATTCATATCACTGCTCACAAATTAATTGAAACAACTTATTTAGTTTCCTTTATTTAACCATTCGGTCAGTTTTAGACCCACTGGAGTGACAGAGTGTATTCGATTTATTTTTTCTTTGATTTTTTTTTCTTACTCAGATTAGGTCATTTGCAGTAATAGATTCATATCACTGCTCACAAATTAATTGAAACAACCTATTTAGTTTCCTTTATTTAACCATTCGGTCAGTTTTAGACACACTGGAGTGACAGAGTGTATTCGATTTATTTTTTCTTTGATTTTTTTTTTACTCAGATTAGGTAATTTGCAGTAATAGATTCATATCACTGCTCACAAATTAATTGAAACAACTTATTTAGTTTCCTTTATTTAACCATTCGGTCAGTTTTAGACACACTGGAGTGACAGAGTGTATTCGATTTATTTTTCTTTGATTTTTTTTTTTACTCAGATTAGGTCATTTGCAGTAATAGATTCATATCACTGCTCACAAATTAATTGAAACAACTTATTTAGTTTCCTTTATTTAACCATTCGGTCAGTTTTAGACACACTGGAGTGACAGAGTGTATTCGATTTATTTTTTCTTTGATTTTTTTTTTACTCAGATTAGGTCATTTGCAGTAATAGATTCATATCACTGCTCACAAATTAATTGAAACAACTTATTTAGTTTCCTTTATTTAACCATTCGGTCAGTTTTAGACCCACTGGAGTGACAGAGTGTATTCGATTTATTTTTTCTTTGATTTTTTTTTACTCAGATTAGGTCATTTGCAGTAATAGATTCATATCACTGCTCACAAATTAATTGAAACAACCTATTTAGTTTCCTTATTTAACCATTCGGTCAGTTTTAACACACTGGAGTGACAGAGTGTATTCGATTTATTTTTTCTTGATTTTTTTTTTACTCAGATTAGGTAATTTGCAGTTAATAGATTCATATCACTGCTCACAAATTAATTGAAACAACTTATTTAGTTTCCTTTATTTAACCATTCGGTCAGTTTTAGACCCACTGGAGTGACAGAGTGTATTCGATTTATTTTTTCTTTGATTTTTTTTTCTTACTCAGATTAGGTCATTTGCAGAATAGATTCATATCACTGCTCACAAATTAATTGAAACAACTTATTTAGTTTCCTTTATTTAACCATTCGGTCAGTTTTAGACACACTGGAGTGACAGAGTGTATTCGATTTATTTTTTCTTTGATTTTTTTTTTACTCAGATTAGGTCATTTGCAGTAATAGATTCATATCACTGCTCACAAATTAATTGAAACAACTTATTTAGTTTCCTTTATTTAACCATTCGGTCAGTTTTAGACACACTGGAGTGACAGAGTGTATTCGATTATATTTTTCTTTGATTTTTTTTCTTACTCAGATTAGGTCATTGCAGTAATAGATTCATATCACTGCTCACAAATTAATTGAAACAACTTATTTAGTTTCCTTTATTTAACCATTCGGTCAGTTTTAGACCCACTGGAGTGACAGAGTGTATTCGATTTATTTTTCTTTGATTTTTTTTTTTTACTCAGATTAGGTCATTTGCAGTAATAGATTCATATCACTGCTCACAAATTAATTGAAACAACCTATTTAGTTTCCTTTATTTAACCATTCGGTCAGTTTTAGACACACTGGAGTGACAGAGTGTATTCGATTTATTTTTTCTTTGATTTTTTTTTTACTCAGATTAGGTAATTTGCAGTAATAGATTCATATCACTGCTCACAAATTAATTGAAACAACTTATTTAGTTTCCTTTATTTAACCATTCGGTCAGTTTTAGACACACTGGAGTGACAGAGTGTATTCGATTTATTTTTTCTTTGATTTTTTTTTTACTCAGATTAGGTCATTTGCAGTAATAGATTCATATCACTGCTCACAAATTAATTGAAACAACTTATTTAGTTTCCTTTATTTAACCATTCGGTCAGTTTTAGACACACTGGAGTGACAGGATGTATTCGATTTATTTTTCTTTGATTTTTTTTTACTCAGATTAGGTCATTTGCAGTAATAGATTCATATCACTGCTCACAAATTAATTGAAACAACTTATTTAGTTTCCTTTATTTAACCATTCGGTCAGTTTTAGACCCACTGGAGTGACAGGATGTATTCGATTTATTTTTTCTTTGATTTTTTTTTTTTACTCAGATTAGGTCATTTGCAGTAATAGATTCATATCACTGCTCACAAATTAATTGAAACAACTTATTTAGTTTCCTTTATTTAACCATTCGGTCAGTTTTAGACACTGGAGTGACAGGTGTATTCGATTTATTTTTTCTTTGATTTTTTTTTTTACTCAGATTAGGTCATTTGCAGTAATAGATTCATATCACTGCTCACAAATTAATTGAAACAACTTATTTAGTCTCCTTTATTTAACCATTCGGTCAGTTTTAGACACACTGGAGTGACAGGGTGTATTCGATTTTATTTTTCTTTTGATTTTTTTTTTACTCAGATTAGGTCATTTGCAGTAATAGATTCATATCACTGCTCACAAATTAATTGAAACAACTTATTTAGTTTCCTTTATTTAACCATTCGGTCAGTTTTAGACACACTGGAGTGACAGGGTGTATTCGATTTATTTTTTCTTTGATTTTTTTTCTTACTCAGATTAGGTCATTTGCAGTAATAGATTCATATCACTGCTCACAAATTAATTGAAACAACTTATTTAGTTTCCTTTATTTAACCATTCGGTCAGTTTTAGACCCACTGGAGTGACAGGATGTATTCGATTTATTTTTTCTTTGATTTTTTTTTCTTACTCAGATTAGGTCATTTGCAGTAATAGATTCATATCACTGCTCACAAATTAATTGAAACAACTTATTTAGTTTCCTTTATTTAACCATTCGGTCAGTTTTAGACACACTGGAGTGACAGGGTGTATTCGATTATTTTTTCTTTGATTTTTTTCTTACTCAGATTAGGTCATTTGCAGTAATAGATTCATATCACTGCTCACAAATTAATTGAAACAACTTATTTAGTTTCCTTTATTTAACCATTCGGTCAGTTTTAGACACACTGGAGTGACAGGGTGTATTCGATTTATTTTTTCTTTGATTTTTTTTTACTCAGATTAGGTCATTTGCAGTAATAGATTCATATCACTGCTCACAAATTAATTGAAACAACTTATTTAGTTTCCTTTATTTAACCATTCGGTCAGTTTTAGACACACTGGAGTGACAGGGTGTATTCGATTTATTTTTCTTTGATTTTTTTTACTCAGATAAGGTCATTTGCAGTAATAGATTCATATCACTGCTCACAAATTAATTGAAACAACTTATTTAGTTTCCTTTATTTAACCATTCGGTCAGTTTTAGACACACTGGAGTGACAGGATGTATTCGATTTATTTTTTCTTTGATTTTTTTTTACTCAGATTAGGTCATTTGCAGTAATAGATTCCTATCACTGCTCACAAATTAATTGAAACAACATTTAGTTTCCTTTATTTAACCATTCGGTCAGTTTTAGACACACTGGAGTGACTTCTTTTTTATTCGTAGAACCAGAAATTTACATGATTTAAACTTTTTGAATTTTTTATTAAACTTTCAGTTTTCTAAGGTAAATGATATTATGTTTTAAAAATAAAATAATTGTTTTATTTTCTAAGTGAATGCATTTTTGTGTTTTTTTTTTTTTTGTTGTTCTTAATGAGAAAAATCCACAGCAAAATATTTTTCTCCAAAGAGAAACTGGTCTGTTCTTTATAGACGTAGCAGCTGAAATAAATTTATAATAGCCAAATGACGATTTGATGAGTTTTCTCACGGTGTAAATATTACTATTGATCTCTCCTATGGAGTTAATTCTATTAACTTAGTTACTCCTCGTTTCACGTCCTCACACCAAAATTTGAATGTCTGTATGCCTCCTAGAGTCAACACCTTCCTGACAATCTCCCACTATTGTTCAGTTTTACTAACCCATTCAACTTATATATATATGGTAAAGAATAGAGGGAAAGTGGACAAAACGAACAACTCAAACAAGTAGATGTTGGAGATATATTTCGTCCTGCCTTGAGGACTTATTAAACATCATTCGCTAATGAAACTTGTGTTTTTTCAATTTTTATATATATATATAATATATATATATATATATATATATATATATATATATATACTAGCAAATATATGCACCCTCCGGGTGCAAGTATTTAAGTTTTAATGTAATGAAATATCGTATTAAATTAGAAAGTCTAATAAGAAGGCAGATAAAAAGATTTGAAACAGAGTGGGGGTATAATAGAAAAATAGAAATGAAACTTACTCTTCCATCACTGCTGTCTTTCATTGCTGAATTTTACTTATTTAACTATTTAGTTAAATTATGAAATAAAGAATAAAATTACACTTATTTTTTCTTGTTAATGGATTTTATTTAAGATTCATTGAAGAGATTTTTGCTCATATTCATTAAAATAAAACCAAACAGTTAGAAATCAATAATACTAAGCACATATTTAATAAAATCACATTTTTAATATCAATATGCAAATTAGCCTTCCCGTTCACACTGCAAACCGCTATTTTTTGTATATATAAATACAATAGCATGTTATTAGTATGAAGATATGGACAACACTAATAAAAAGGTGAAGCAATTTTATTAATAATTGAGGTTTAAATATAAATAAAATCATGAAGAATGTGTTGTAAATAACTATGTTAATTGTGACTCGATTAGTAATATAGTTTCGGTTACAGACAGAAAAACACACAATCTCCATTATAATAATATATATATATATATATATATATATATATATATAATATATATGTGTGTGTGTGTGTGTGTGTGGATAAAAGGATATGAAAACACACAAGGCTGTTAAAATGAAAACATTTTATATCATATTCATAGCTAATATTGAACAATATTTCCATTTTCATTTTAACAGCATTGTGTTTTCATATCCTTTTATCTATACTTATACCGTCGGATTGATTTCCTTACTCTTAACACACACACACACACACACACACACACATATATAATATATATATATATATATATATATATATATTTAGTAAATGAAGAAAAACTCTAAACTTGCTTCATTACAATAATTTATTTCAACCGTATTAATACGGCATCTTCAGGTAATCACAAGAACATGACTCTTACTGAGAATTTCCCAAAGTAACATCTCTTTTATATCTATCAATTTAGGGGAGGGAGGGTTGGTGTCTTATTTTGGAATGGGTGGGGTTATTTTCTTTGAATGAGGCAGGGAGGTCTATGTTTTGGATGAGGTGTGGCTTAGCTTGGGGCATATTCCTTGGAGAAATAGTTGTAAGAGTGTATATACAAAATGAGCAGAATTTCAAGGCCAAAAATATTTTTTTTAAATTAAAATAATTAAAAAAATTTAAAACTTAACATTGAGCTCTCCTTATGGTCTACCTGCATCAGCTTGGTTAAACCACACATGGAAAGACCCTAACTACGGAAAAAAACTATATATATATATATATATATATATATATATATATATATATATCCCCTCTATTCTTTACCATATATATATATATATATAAGTTGAATGGGTTGGTAAAACAATAGTGGGAGATAATATTGAGAAATTAATATATATATAAGGGTTTTGCAATTTGCTTGAAGCATTGTGTTTATATTGGTTT
>CM042170.1:7456385-7501385 GCA_023376005.1 Doryteuthis pealeii
GGGAGCCATCAGGGAACTTTGAACCTAACCCTTATTTTATTCCACGGGTGTATCCTGTTCTCATTCCGCTAACCATAGCTGGGGTAGGAGTTGTGTTAATTAATTATTTTTCTAACTGCTTTAATTAACACAACTCCTATCCCAGCTATGGTTAGCGGAATGAGAACAGGATACCCCCGTGGACTGAATAAAGGGTTAGGTTCAAAGTTCCGTGATGGCTCCCGAATTCGACAAGAAAGTTCCCGAGTTCGAAAGGAAGGTTCCCGAGTCCGAGAAGGTTTCCGAGTCCGAGAAGGTTCCAGAGTCCGACAAGAAATACCTGAAGAAGGCGGGAGGGTATATAGGCCGAATCGTTGTACAAATAACAATGAAGATGGGGACAATAGTCCGAATGACACTAATAATACTAATCTTCAAGCCTCATCTCAAACAATCAGAGAAATGAAAGTCTCACTCGAATATTTCGATGAGGCTAACTAGTATCAGAAAAATGATAGTTGAATTGTGAAGAATTTTGAGTTCTGCATTTCAGCAAATATTTCTTCTGCTGTGGGGAGTTTGTAGTGTTCCCTTTTAATAGCTTTGCTTAAATCTTTTTGGTCATATAGTACCTAAAGGAATACAAGGGGATCGTCTGTTTTTTATAAATAGTAAGATGAAAAAGATATTCGGAACTCTTAAAATTCCTCGGTGATAAGCAAGTAATTTCGAATGAAAGAAGACGATAACAAAAGTTGAAGGTAAAGAAACATATATTCAAAGTGTACTAAAAGGGGTTGCAAATGTATGGCATTTGCTGGTCAGACTTATCTTGCTAAGGTTGAAGGAAATGTAGCACTAGAAATATTATTCTACTAGCTGGTGATAAGGAGCGCTTGAAAACGAGACTCGCCTAGTTGAATGCTCGAACGATAAGTAAAGGGGTTTAATTTTGGCGCCAATATCGTATATTTGCGATTCGCCCTCTGGTGACAGGGGGAGGGGAGATAATTCGACAAAAACTTGCAAATCGTCGTCAAAATTAGAACGGAAAATTTTGACGGCGATTTGCAACACGTTGTAGCGTTAGTTTCGTATTTGCCTGGGAGAGTTGTCTGCCCGGTTTAGTTTGCTGGTACCCGCTAGGGGGCTATAGTATTTAAGCGCCGGGTTCAAACCCTTTCGGCCTCTTTTTCTGGCCAGTAACTACGAGCCACATGGAGTAGACACGGTCTACTCCTTCTCGTTGGGGCTTTTGGTCCCACTTACATTACTGTAAGTTCTTCACCGCATGGACTATCCCTAGTCTCATGTCTGTACTTTTATATGTTATCTTGTACCATTCATGAATGTGTCTTTATCTTTATTTATGTACTCCTTGTTTATGTACCCTTTTACCTATGTACTTTGTATCTATCTTTTTACCTATGTACTCTGTATCTCGTCATATCCATGTGCTGTCGATATTAAATGTTTTGTCTGTTAACCTTCGTCGGAGTTTTGTATTCAAAGTATATAACTTTGAACCCTTCTTACAACGTCAAGCTAAATTTGGAAATTAGAATTCATTTTAAAAATTCAATTCAAAATACTTAAGCAAAGCTATTAAAAGGGAACACTACAAACTCACCACAGCAGAAGAAATATTTGCTGGAATGCAGAACCCAAAATTCTTCACAAATCTGGGCAATAAACCCAGCCCTGCCCCTTTAAATCGAGGGGGCAGGTGTTGCCTGGGGGGATGGCCCCCTGGGATCGACGCTATTATTATAACAGAACCGGTCCAGCGGCCGAATCTCACCGGACCCCCGGGCGAAACCGGGCGCGGACTGCATACTGTATTTACCGTGTACCCCACTTGTACGGGTCAGGCACAAAGTCCCTATTAACGTGGGACCACCCACAAGCCGAAGCTCATGGAGTAGCAGGTGAAAAAATTGCGTCGATCCCGTCGGCATTCCCCCTCAAGGGAGGCGCCTCAGGCACTGGGCAATAAACCCAGCCCTGCCCCTTTAAATCGAGGGGGCAGGTGTTGCCTGGGGGGATGGCCCCCTGGGATCGACGCTATTATTATAACAGAACCGGTCCAGCGGCCGAATCTCACGGACCCCGGTCGAAACCGGCGGGGGCTGCATACTGTATTTACCGCGTACCCCACTTGTACGGGTCAGGCACAAAGTCCCTATTAACGTGGGACCACCCACAACCGTAGCTCATGGAGTGGCAGGTGAAAAATTGCGTCGATCCCGTCGGCATTCCCCCTCAAGGGGGGCGCCTCAGGCACTGGGCAATAAACCCAGCCCTGCCCCTTTAAATCGAGGGGGCAGGTGTTGCCTGGGGGGATGGCCCCCTGGGATCGACGCTATTATTATAACAGAACCGGTCCAGCGGCCGAAGCTCACGGACCCCCGGTCGAAACCGGGCGCGGGCTGCATACGATATTTTACCCCACTTGTACGGGTCAGGCACAAAGTCCGTTTTAACGTGGACCACCCACAAGCCGAAGCCCATGGTGGCAGTGAAAAATTGCGTCGATCCCGTCGGCATTCCCCTCAAGGGGGGCGCCTCAGGCACTGGGCAATAAACCCAGCCCTGCCCTTTAAATCGGGGGCAGGTGTTGCCTGGGGGATGGCCCCCTGGGATCGACGCTATTATTATAACAGAACCGGTCCAGCGGCCGAAGCTCACGGACCCCCGGTCGAAACCGGGCGCGGGCTGCATTTATTTGTCTCATACCCACCTGTATGGACTGGGCACAAGGCTCCGTTTTAACGTGGGCCCACCCACAAGCCGAAGCTAATGGGTGGGAGAGAACAAAAATTGCGTCGATCCCATCGGCATTCCCCCTCAAGGGGGGCGCCTCAGGCGCTGGGCAATAAACCCAGCCCTGTCCCCAAAGGGGCAGGTATTGCCTGGAGGGATGGCCCCTGGGATCGACGCTATTATTATAACAGAACCGGACCCCCGGTCGAAACCGGGTGCGGCTGCATGATATTTACGCGTACCCCACTTGTACGGGTCAGGCACAAAGTCCCTATTAACGTGGACCACCCACAAGCCGAAGCTCATGGAGTGGCAGGTGAAAAATTGCGTCGATCCCGTCGGCATTCCCCCTCAAGGGGGGCGCCTCAGGCACTGGGCAATAAACCCAGCCCTGCCCCTTTAAATCGAGGGGCAGGTATTGCCTGGGGGGATGGCCCCCTGGGATCGACGCTATTATTATAACAGAACCGGTCCAGCGGCCGAAGCTCACCGGACCCCCGGTCGAAACCGGGCGCGGGCTGCATTTATTTGTCTCATACCCCACCTGTGTGGACTGGGCACAAGGCTCCGTTTTAACGTGGACCCACCCACAAGCCGAAGCTAATGGGTGGGAGAGAACAAAAATTGCGTCGATCCCGTCGGCATTCCCCCTCAAGGGGGGCGCCTCAGGCGCTGGGCAATAAACCCAGCCCTGTCCCCAAAGGGGGCAGGTATTGCCTGGGGGGATGGCCCCCTGGGATCGACGCTATTATTATAACAGAACCGGTCCAGCGGCCGAAGCTCACTGGACCCCCGGTCGAAACCGGGCGCGGGCTGCATACTGTATTTACCGCGTACCCCACTTGTACGGGTCAGGCACAAAGTCCCTTTTAACGTGGGACCACCCACGAGCCGAAGCCCATGGAATGGCAGTTGAAAAATTGCGTCGATCCCGTCGGCATTCCCCCTCAAGGGGGGCGCCTCAGGCACTGGGCAATAAACCCAGCCCTGCCCCTTTAAATCGAGGGGGCAGGTGTTGCCTGGGGGGATGGCCCCCTGGGATCGACGCTATTATTATAACAGAACCGGTCCAGCGGCCGAAGCTCACTGGACCCCCGGTCGAAACCGGGCGCGGGGCTGCATACTGTATTTACCGCGTACCCCACTTGTACGGGTCAGGCACAAAGTCCCTATTAACGTGGGACCACCCACGAGCCGAAGCCCATGGAATGGCAGTTGAAAAATTGCGTCGATCCGTCGCATTCCCCCTCAAGGGGGCGCCTCAGGCACTGGGCAATAAACCCAGCCCTGCCCCTTTAAATTGAGGGGGCAGGTGTTGCCTGGGGGGATGGCCCCCTGGGATCGACGCTATTATTTAAACAGAACCGGTCCAGCGGCCGAAGCTCACTGGACCCCGGTCGAAACCGGGCGCGGGCTGCATACTGTATTTACCGCGTACCCCACTTGTACGGGTCAGGCACAAAGTCCCTATTAACGTGGGACCACCCACAAGCCGAAGCTCATGGAGTGGCAGGTGAAAAATTGCGTCGATCCCGTCGGCATTCCCCCTCAAGGGGGCGCCTCAGGCACTGGGCAATAAACCCAGCCCTGCCCCTTTAAATCGAGGGGCAGGTGTTGCCGGGGGGATGGCCCCCGGGATCGACGCTATTATTATAAAGAACCGGTCCAGCGGCCGAAGCTCACTGGACCCCGGTCGAAACCGGGCGCGGCTGGATACTGTATTTACCGCGTACCCCACTTGTACGGGTCAGGCCAAAGTCCTATTAACGTGGGACCACCCACGAGCCGAAGCCCATGGAATGGCAGTTGAAAAATTGCGTCGATCCCGTCGGCATTCCCTCAAGGGGGGCGCCTCAGGCACTGGGAATAAAACCCAGCCCTGCCCCTTTAAATCGAGGGGGCAGGTGTTGCCTGGGGGGATGGCCCCCTGGGATCGACGCTATTATATAACAGAACCGGTCCAGCGGCCGAAGCTCACTGGACCCCCGGTCGAAACCGGGCGCGGGCTGCATACTATTTACCGCGTACCCCACTTGTACGGGTCAGGCACAAAGTCCTATTAACGTGGACCACCCACGAGCCGAAGCCCATGGAATGGCAGTTGAAAAATTGCGTCGATCCCGTCGGCATTCCCCCTCAAGGGGGCGCCTCAGGCACTGGGCAATAAACCCAGCCCTGCCCTTTAAATCGAGGGGGCAGGTGTTGCCTGGGGGGATGGCCCCTGGGATCGACGCTATTATTATAACAGAACCGGTCCAGCGGCCGAAGCTCACTGGACCCCCGGTAGAAACCGGGCGCGGGGCTGCATGATATTTACCGCGTACCCCACTTGTACGGGTCAGGCACAAAGTCCCTATTAAGTGGGACCACCCACGAGCCGGAGCTCATGGAGTGGCAGGTGAAAAATTGCGTCGATCCCGTCGGCATTCCCCCTCAAGGGGGCGCCTCAGGCACTGGGCAATAAACCCAGCCCTGTCCCTTTAAAGGGGGCAGGTGTTGCCTGGGGGATGGCCCCTGGGATCGACGCTATTATTATAACAGAACCGGTCCAGCGGCCGAAGCTCACTGGACCCCCGGTAAAAACCGGCGCGCGGGCTGCATACAAATAACATGCAATTGTATTTATATATATAAAAAATAGCGGTTTACAGTGTGAATGGGAAGGCTAATTTGCATATTGATATTAAAAATGTGATTTTATTAAATATGTGCTTAGTATTATTGATTTCTAATTGTTTGGTTTTATTTTCATGAATATAAGCAAAAATCTCTTCAATGAATCTTAAATGAAATCCATTAACAAGAAAAAATAACTGTAATATTATTCTTTACTTCCTATTTTAATTAAATAGTTAAATTATGAATAGGAGTAATGGAAAATGATGGAAGAGTTAGTTTCAAAGTTGTTCTATTTTTCAATCATACCCCCTCTGTTCCAAATCATGTTATCTGCATTTTTATTCAGTTTCATTGGCCTTTCTAATTTAATATATTTTATTATATTAAAACTTAAATACTTGCACCCGGAGGGTGCATTTATTTGCTAGTATATATATATATATTCTTTTTTTACAGATTTTGGAGCTGGGGGTTCCCTTGGCGTGGATATTCATGTCAAGCTTTGTTTCCTTAGCCTAACATCATCGGTAATGTATCTTATTATTATCTATTTTAATTTTACATTCTATCTAGTTATCACAACACATATCATTGTTGCATAGTATTCTTCTTCTTACTTACTTCTATATCTTCTTCTATTAAGAAATTAAAAAGCAGAGTCTTGCAGACTTCTATTAACCAATAATTCCTTTTTTACACAGGCGATGGCCCCAACAATGGCTTGATAAAGAAACTGAAACACTTTAGCATCAGCTAAATGAATATCACCCTTCAATGCAACTTTATTTCATTTTTATAAATTTGTATATATATATATCTTTATTATAATGGAGATTGTGTGTTTGTCTGTCTGTAACCGAAACTATATCCCTACTCAAGTCACAACTCATTTAGTTATTGACATCACAATCACCATGAATTTATTTTTTATTTAAACCTCAATTATTGATAAAATTGTTGTACCTTATTAATACTGTTGGATCTACATACTAATAACATGCAAGTATATTTATATATTCAACAAAATAGCGGTTTACAGTGTGAACGAGAAGGCTAATTTGCATATTGATATTAAGAATTTGATTTTACTAAATATATGCTTAGTATTATTGATTTCTAATTGTTTGGTTTTCTCTTAAAGAATCTGAGCAAAAATCTCTTCAATAAATTTTAAAAGAAATCCATAAACAAGATGAAAGAACTGTAATTTTATTAAATACTTCATAATCTAACTAAATAGATAACTTAGGACAAATGAAAGAGGGGAGTAATGGAACATGATGGAAGAGTTAGATTTAAAGCTGTTCTATTTTTCGATTATACCCCCTCGATTTATCATTTTCTAAATAGTTTCTAATTTGATATAATATTTTATTACATCAAAACCTAAATACTTGCACCCGAAGGGTGTATATATTTGCTAGTAAATATAATATACTAATCTTATTAGTAAACTTTTGCGGTAAGAAAAAAAAACGGGCAAATAATTTGTTAGTAAAAATATACTACCAAACTTCACCTGGGGAAAAAAGAAAAGACCAAGAGGGTCGCACCAACTAACAATAATTAATTAACACTATAACACTTGGCCAAAAGAAGAAAAAAAATATATTAAAAAAAAATATATAGAGAGAGAGACTGCTAGGATTGTTAAAAGCTAAAATGTAAAAAGTGCTCGATACCTAAGTAGAGCAAATAATAAAGTTAAACCCAATGAGTCAGATATACCTACTAATAGTTTCACTTAGTATACTGGGGTTTTCACTAACCCAAATCAATATAACGTTATATACCTTTCTTACTTCTTATTCTGGTCGTATTTCTTCTGGCCGGCTTTGGTTCTATCTTCTTGGCTTGGTCTAGCGTCTGGTGTTGACTTGTTATATCTTCTAAGGAGATTTCGGGTCTGGTTTCTGTTAGGGATCACTCCTTATCAGAAGCCCTGTGTTATTGTTAGTTTTTAGGTAATAAACACAAGACTTCGATTTACGTTGATGTTACTTTATTCGTAAATCCCCAAACCAGACAATCTGCGCAGGTGACAGGACGCGCATAGAAATGCGACTTACACCTCCTAACTGCTAACTGCTTTAAACTTACTATATCCTTAAACCGGAAGAGGGCCTTCTATGGGGTTCCGGTTCTCACGATCCATCCCCGCAAGGCAAGGTCAAGCGCTGTCACTCACTCTCAAGGCCATCAGCTGAACTAATCGCCATTATGATTCTACACTACCTTAAAAAACTATTAGGGATCCAATTATTATGTAACACTATCTCATTTGGCCGTCTTTTCTTCTAATCGTCTTTGGTATGTTAAGTTCTTCTAAGTCTCTTCTAACTTCTAGACTTCGTCTTGGTGATCGGTCGCACTTGGCTCATTTCTTCTTCCAATCAGTCCTGTTACCAAGGCACCCATTAATCACAAGACCGTGTTATTTTTCTTAAGCTTTTATTTCCTTAACTAAACATTTCATGTAACTAAATATCTGACTAACATAGCGCGCGTGAGTTCCAGTTAAAGCAGGGCATCCTCTCTGCCTGACGTCTAACTGAAAACTGGCGACCCCACCAGGTCCCACGTGACTTCACGTATTTTGGCGGGCTCTCCGAAATCTTCCATGGAAAGACCCGGCCATGATATGAAAAGGGTCACCCCTCAGAATTACAGGGGATTGACAATAATCTATTTGCAACCGCATAGATTATGTAACATCTTTTCATGATATTCATATCTTTTCTGTAATATTTAAGGAGTTCTATGAATGGTTTGTTTTTGTTTTACGGCATATCAACCTCAGTGGGTCATTTAATGCCGATAAAGTTTTGAAATAAATCAATTCTTAATGGATAATACAATTTTTTTATAAACACATTTTTCTATTTAACCCATAGATGGGATCCTTACAGGTACTACCACTCCGGGTTGAGTGGACCAGGGAGCAATGGTGATGAAGGGGTACTCCCCATTCTCCGAAACCTCCAAAACTGGAACCTCACCATCAGATAGAGTTTAACGTCATTCTCAGGACATGTAGACCCTCAGCCATCGCCTTCTAGCACCCATATGATAAAAAGGGGTTGGGGTTTGCTATATAATAATAGAATGTAATCTATACATATATAAAAGGTAGTTGTGTGTATATGTATGCCCGGATGAAACTTCGAAAATAAAACAATTAACGACAAAGTAAATATATATACACATTAAATATCACCAGGGCTTTGTTTTTGAGCAAAAATTATAGAGATTTGATTTATATTCGTGAAGATAATTAAAAAATAAAATTTAAATAACAGCATGGATTTTATTCATTTAATATTTTAGATAGTAGACATTAACATCTCTTTTCAGAGTAGCTGGATCAATGCAAGGTCTATAATTTTTTTACGTAGGGATTTAAATGGGGCATCCGACGAGGATTCAACTCATGATTCAATAATAATGGATCTGCGGGACAAGCCTAAAAAAATCCCCCCGACAGGGAAAGCGTGGTGGTATACTGGTTAGAGTCGTAGGAAATAGTTCCGAGTTCAATTCCTGGACAAAGCCACACTCCCCATACCGCTAATACTGTTGGGAAAGGTATGAATCCAACTATTCTCCCTCCAGCTATGGGTAAAAAGTAGGACAGACTGGCCTCTTTAACCTTGATTAGGCAACCAGTCTAGGAGAAGGAAAACTCTGAATTAAAACCTGGTCACTTCTAGAATAGGCTCAGGCATACTTAGTGATCTATTTCATTTTTTTTAAAAGCAACCACTATACCATGCGCCAGGTATATATATATATATATATATATATATATATATATATATATATCATCATCATCATCATGTCGCGCTTTCTGCGCGGATATCCATGACAATCTCTCTCCATCCGTCCCTATCGCTCATCATTCTCGAGAGGTCCTCTATGCAGCATCCTGCATCCGCACAGAGCTGATCAATGTACGTTTTTGCTGGTCGGCCCACACTGGCTTGTCCATGTGCTGGCTTCCACAGGAGGACGTCGCTTATGAGTTCGTCCTTGCTTCTCCAGCAGTGTCCCGCGTATCTTGTCCGTCTTACTTTGATGGTTTGTGTGATATGTGGTAGGTGGCCGTATAGCTGTTTTCTCGTAGGGTGTTGTTTCCACGTCTTGTTCAGGATCACCGGCAGCATTCTTGTGCAGCTCCCATCTAGTTTATTCTCTAGTCGCTTAGTTAAGGTCCAGGTGGTGCAGCCATACAGCAGTACTATATATATATATATATATATATATATATATATATATATATATATAAGGGGTTTAGGATTTGAACTCGTCTCGCCGTGCTCATTTCTTACGATGCCTGGTAAATATATATATATATATTTACCAACTCCTCCGCACGAGCAGGATACGACACGTCAATTTCTTAAGCGGAGTTCAACAGGTTTGAATTCAGAGTTTTCCTTCTCCTAGACTGGTTACCTAGCCATGGTTAAAGAACCCAGTCTGCCCTGCTATTTCACCCATAGCTGAAGGGAGAGTAGGATTCATACTTTTCCCAAGGGTATTAGCGCAAAGGAAATGCAATTACCACGAGTCCATTTCCCATGACTTTAACCATTACACCACGCGCTTCCTGGTAAATATATATAAGGGGTAAACTTATTTTTGCACTGGTGAATACTTCGTAGTTACTGTTACATAATTATTAGATCCCTAATATTTATGTACAGTAGTGTTGAAACAAAATGGCGTTTTAAGTGCTGCTGGCGGCCTTGAAGAGATGATTGACGGGGTTGACCTCAGTCCTGACCCTACCTTCCGGAGATAGCCGTGAGAACCGATAGAGAAGACCGTCTTCCGGTTTAGATTAGAAGTAAGTTTCAGTTAGAAGTAGCGGCCGAGCTGGAAAGGTAAGTCGCGTTACACGCGCTCCCGTCTTAATCTGCGCAGATGTCTGGTTGGGGATATCTTATTATAATGGAGATTGTGTGTTTGTCTGTCTGAAGCCGAAACTAAATCACTACTCAAGTCACAATTCCCTTAGTTATTGACGTCACATTCACCATGAACTTATTTTTATTTAAACCTCAGTTATTGATAAAATTGTTATACCTTATTAATACTTTTGACTTTATCTACGTTCTAATAACATGCAATTGTATTTATATATGCAACAAAATAGCGGGTTACAGTGTGAACAGGAAAGCTAATTTGCATATTGATATTAAAAGTTTAATTTTATTAAATATGCGCTTGGTATTATTGATTTCTAACTGTTTGTTTTTTTCTTAATGAATATGAGCAAAAATCTCTTCAATAAATCTTAAAAGAAATCCCTTAACAAGAAGAAATAACTAATATTATTCTTTACTTCCTATTTTAACTAAACAGTTAAATTAGGAAAATTTAACAATGAAAGACGGGAGTAAGGGAAAATGATGGAATAGTTTCAAAGTTGTTCTATTTTTCAATCATACCCCCTCTGTTCCAAATCTTTTTATCTGCATTCTTATTCAGTTTCATTAGCCTTTCTAATTTAATATGATATTTTATTATATTAAAACTTAAATACTTGCACCCGGAGGGTGCATACATTTGCTAGTAAAAATAAAATAAGATCAAAGTAAATCGGAGTCTTGTGTTATTACCTAAAAAACTACCAATGACACAGGGCTTCTGATAAAGAGAAATCCTCAATGGAAGACCAGACACGAAGTCCCCAAGACAAAGTCCAGACGCTAGACCTTAGAAGATATCCAGACGCTAGACAAGACCTTAGATGTAATCAAGCAATTATTATTAATCAAATCTTTTAAAAATAAATTGATAGATATGAACAGATTAGATAGACAAATAGATAAATAGATTGATAGATAGATAGATAGATAGACACACACACATACAACTAGACAAGACCTTAGATGTAATCAAGCAATTATTATTAATCAAATCTTTTAAAAATAAATTGATAGATATGAACAGATTAGATAGACAAATAGATAAATAGATTGATAGATAGATAGATAGATAGACACACACACATACAACTAGACAAGACCTTAGATGTAATCAAGCAATTATTATTAATCAAATCTTTTAAAAATAATTGATAGATATGAACAGATTAGATAGACAAATAGATAAATAGATTGATAGATAGATAGATAGATAGACACACACACATACAAATAGATAGATATAAACAGAGATAGATAGATAGATAGATAGATAGATAGATAGATATAGATAGATAGATAGATAGATAGATACATACATACATACATACATACAGATAGATAGATTGATAGATTGATAGATATGAACATATTTAGATAGATGGATAGATAGATAGATATGAACAGACTTAGATAGATAGATAGATAGATAGATAGATAGATAGATAGATAGATATGAACAGACTTAGATAGATAGATAGATAGATAGATAGATAGATACACATACATACATACATACATACATATAGATAGATTGATAGATTGATAGATATGAACATATTTAGATAGATGGATAGATAGATAGATATGAACAGACTTAGATAGATAGATAGATAGATAGATAGATAGATAGATAGATAGATAGATAGATAGATAGATATGAACAGACTTAGATATATAGATAGATGGATACACATACAGATAGATTGATATGAACAGAGATAGATAGATAGATAGATCGACACAATTACAGATAGGTAGATAGATATTAACAGACTTAGAAAGATAGATAGATAGACACACAGATAGATAGATAGATAGATAGATAGATAGATAGATAGATAGATATGAACAGACTTAGATAGATAGATAGATAGATAGATAGATATGAACAGACCTAGATATATAGATAGATGGATACACATATAGATAGATAGATAGATAGATAGATAGATAGATAGATAGATAGAAGGATATGTGAAAATTGATTTAACTGTTACATAATCCGATTGATTATGTTGTACATAAGTATGGGAATTTTTTTTATAGATTAGAATTAGTTTTTTTTTTTTAATTAAATAATCGATTAGACCAAAGATCTCCAGAGAAATAGAAGTAAGAAAGAAGTATGCAACAGTAACGATCTTGTGTCAGACTTGTGGTTCTTTTCTTTCAGGCTACCGTCACTCCATGGTTAGGGGCCAAAGTTTGGGGAGGCGTATCGATCAACATTATTTTTGCCGGTGGTGGATTAGATCTTGTGGGATATCTCCTCGAAACGCACTTTCCACTCACCGGAACAGTTGGATTCTCCAAATTTCCTCTTCACGTCAAGTAAGTATTTTTTTTTCAAATATTTTCGCTTTTAGATATACACAGCTACCTTGACTTACGAGTAACCAAAATTACAAGTTATCCGAGATACGAGTTGTCACTTTCTCTATTTTTTGCTTTGTGTTGAGAGCTAAATTTTGAAGTACGATCTAGCTTTAAATGCACCAGTACAGATCGCTAAAACACTTACGTTTCCAAATTGATCTATACAATTGGATATTATTCTATGTACTAGACATGAGACTTTAATGAGTTGTGGTGCACCTGAGCACTGTACACATACATGTATATTATTATTGTACACTATTCATGTTCCTGACACTAATACATGATTCTATGTACTAGACATGAGACTTTGATGAGTTGTGGTGCACTTGAGCACTGAACACATACATGTATATTATTACTGTACACTATTCATGTTCCTGACACTAATACATTATTCTATGTACTAGACATGAGACTTTGATGAGTTGTGGTGCACCTGAGCACTGTATACATACATGTATATTATTATGTACACTATTCATGTTCCTGACACTAATACATTATTCTATGTACTAGACATGAGACTTTGATGAGTTGTGGGTGCACCTGAGCACTGTACACATACATGTATATTATTATTGTACACTATTCATGTTCCTGACACTAATACATTATTCTATGTACTAGACATGAGACTTTGATGAGTTGTGGTGCACCTGAGCACTGTATACATACATGTATATTATTACTGTACAATATTCATGTTCCTGACACTAATACATTATTCTATGTACTAGACATGAGACTTTTATCAGTTGTGTTGCACCTGAGCACTGTACACATACATGTATATTATTATTGTACACTATTCATGTTCCTGACACTAATACATTATTCTATGTACTAGACATGAGACTTTGATGAGTTGTGGTGCACCTGAGCACTGTACACATACATGTATATTATTACTGTACACTATTCATGTTTCTGACACTAATACATTATTCTATGTACTAGACATGAGACTTTTATCAGTTGTGGTGCACCTGAGCACTGTATACATACATGTATATTATTATTGTACACTATTCATGTTCCTGACACTAATACATGATTCTATGTACTAGACATGAGACTTTGATGAGTTGTGGGGCACCTGAACACTGTACACATACATGTATATTATCATTGTAAATTAATTCTTTTTTATTAATCAATTATTACCAAGGGAAATACAGTGGTGCCTTGACTTATGAGCGTCCTGAATTATGAGTTTTCTTAGTTATGAGCTGTCACTCGGTTGATTTTTTACTTTGTGTTGAGAATTAGAATTTAAGGTACGAGCGATCTTCAAATTCCTTACATATATATTTAACATGTTTGTTCATATTTTTACATATATATTTAATATGTTTTTATATTCCTTACATATATATTTAACATGTTTTTTTATATTCTTTACATATACTAATAACACCCTCCGGGTGATGTAAAAATGAATTTTTCAACCAAATTGCCTGAGGGGTGGGAGTAAAAAATTCAATGTCAGCGAGTTTGTACCCTAAATAAATAAAATCATCAAATTCATTAAAGGATTAAAAAAAACAATTTGAAATATAAACTTTAAATATGTATTAAAATAAAACAAACTATATATAATATATAATACCAGTCAGGTATTTATGAAAACTTGTTTTAAAAAACAATGAGGACTGTCTAATGTTGCATGTTCAAATTTTGAGTGTATTTATTCTAAGTTATGACGATTTTGGGTAATGTGACGTAAGCAGTGACGTAATTTTTGTTACAGACAAAAAACGGAAGCGAATCTCCATTATTAATAGATATTAATACTCTTGTTCATAAAGACATTCTTTATGTAGAGCTTACATCTGGTAATAGACAGATTGGTCGCCACCAGCTGCGATGTGTGCAAGAATGATCTCAGTTGCTTTGGCATTGCCCCTTCCAGTTGGGAAAATTTGGCTCAGGACCGTCCTCGGTGGCGGCAGCATCTCCGTAGAGGAATGATCATGTCTGAATTCACCCTGACGCAACACCATGAAGCTAAGAGGTCTAAAAGAAAGAAGCGGCAACAAAACACCGGAACATCAACATCTTCAGGGATAGCCTTCAAATGCGACTTTGCATGTTCAAATTTTTAGTGTATTTATTCTATGTTATGACGATTTTGGGTAATGTGACGTAAGCAGTGACGTAGTTTTTATTACAGACAAAAACCGGAAGCGAATCTCCATTATTAATAGATATTTAATATATTTTCATATTCTAGTTCGATACCGGTCCTCGCCAACTCAGCGTATGAGTAGCACAGGGATATGTGCGGTAAAGTAAGGAGCTGATGGAAGGTGTGGCGCTCCACCTCAGATGCCAAAAAAACAATCTCCTTGGTATAGCGCTATTGAAAAGGGAATAGACTCTTGGTCTAGCGCTATTGAAAAGGGGATAGACTCCCTCACTGACAGGCTGATACCGACTTTAGGCCGCCCCGACGACTTTTCTTTACTTACATATACTAGCAAATATATGCACCCTCCGGGTGCAAGTATTTAAGTTTTAATGTAATAAAATATTGTATTAAATTAGAAAGGCTTATGAAACTAAGTAAGAATGCAGATATAAAGATTTGAAACAGAGGAGGTATAATTGAAAAATAGAACAACTGAAACTTACTCTTCCATCACTCTCGTCTTTCATTGTTATTTTTTTCTAATTTAAGTATTTAGTTAAAATAGGAAGTAAAGAATAAAATGACATATAGTTTTTCTTGTTAATGGATTTCATTTAAGATTTATTGAAGAGATTTTTGCTTATATTCATTAAAATAAAACTAAACAGTTAGAAATCAATAACACTGGACACATATTTATTAAATTCGATTTTTTAATATTAATATGCAAATTAGCCTTCCCGTTCACACTGTAAACCGCTATTTTGTTGTATATATAAATATAATTGAATGTTGTTAGTGTGTAGATATGGTTAACAGTATTAATAATGTAAAACAATTTTATTAATAATTGAGGTTTAAATAAAAATAAAATCATAGAGAATGTGATGTAAATAACTAAAGGGAATTGTGATTTGTATAGTAACATAATTTCGGTTACAGACAAACAAACCCACAATCTCCATTATAATAAGATATTTGATATGTTTTTTTAATATTCTTTACAGATCCAAAATGGACGTGGTAATTGTGCCGTTGAGACTTGAATTACAAGCATATGCTCAGCTGTATTTCCTTTTTGTATCAATTACGGTATATCGAGGAAACATCTGGACATATAAGACCTCAGCAATAAGAAGAAACATATTTCATTTGGATACTGCAAAGAGAACTGGCCACAAGCCACAAATCAATGCCCTCGCGCCAGACGGGCGCCAACGACGAAGCACATCTTCCGGGTGTCTAATTGAACAAATTTCCAAACGCAACCCTAAAAATCCGGCCTACCGACTTGAAGTGTTTGCGTTCAACGAATTCAGCGAGGTAAAGACCTTTTATGCGATTGGAACTCGTAAGGGGGGATCTGATGTCGCTGACTGGAGTGAAATGACAGGGTATAGTATATTAGTACCGGCTATGCTTCCAGGAGGGATACCGCTCTACTGGACCATAAAAGTAAACAATTCAGAAGGGCTTGAATCGCTAACATACTGCCAGCTACCAACTTACGATTCTACGATACCAACCGGCAGATTTGAACCAATGTACCCGTATACGAGTCGCTCCGATTTGCTCACTGGCATGGTGCTCGCGATAGACGACACCCCATTAGCTGACGGTCACAGTATAGCTGTTGGCTATACTCCGGGTATGGACGGAGACCAGTTTTTGAATTGGCAAGATCTGGTATTGACAAAGACAAAAGAACGCCCTGAAGTCTCGACAGAGTTGAAATATTTCACTGCCTCAAGAAAAGGTAAACTCACCTGGTCCAGCTTTGCTTCAGCAAACAAAGCGAATTCCCTGGAGTGCGCGAAGGCTTGCATAAAAACCGGCCCACGATGCGCGTCTTTCGATTATGAACCAACTTCCGGCACATGTGATTTTAATGACGTCATCGAAGGACCGGAAGTTCGAAGACGTATCAGTGGAACTTATGAACATTTCCAGCGACTGGATATCGGATATTCGAGTCACGTTACTTTTGATAAATTGTCCTTGCAACACTGTACCCCTTATTATATTAATGTGGCAGTAACCAACGAACTCGGGTATCGAAGTCTTTTAAATACCTACCCGATAATACCGGATTTCACTCCACCTGAACCGGGTATAATTGGCAACGCTACAAGTGATGAGGTCAAAGCTGATGAATGCCGGGCTGCTGTAACTCAACGATGCGTTAACGTTACGAACACACCAAATCACAGGTAAATAAGATTATTATCATTATGTATGTTCATCATCATCATCATCATCATCATGTCGCGCTGTTGGCATGGATATCCATGACAATCCCTCTCCATCTGTCCCTATCGCTCATCATTCTCGGGAGGTCCTCTGTGCAGCATCCTGTATCCGCACAGAGCTGATCAATGTACGTCTTTGCTGGTCGGCCCACACTAGCGTGCCACAGGAGGACATCGCTTATGAGTTCGTCCTTGCTTCTCCAACAGTGTCCCGCGTGTCTTGTCCCTCTCACTCGGATGGTTTTGGGTGATATGTGGCAGGTGGCCGTACAGCTGCTTTCTCGTGGGGTGCTGTTTCCACGTCTTGTTCAGGATCACCCGCAGCATTCTTGTGCAGCTCCCATCTAGTGTATTCTCTAGTCGCTTCGTTAGGGTCCAGGTGGTGCAGCCATACAGCAGCACTGATACGACAACGGCCTGGAAGAACTGTCTCTTTAACCTGTTTGTGAGATTGGATTCCATATGACCGATAATTTATTCATAGCGGTCCATGCCTCTCCTATACGTGCATTATCTATGTTAGGTATACCCAAAATGAGGCTAATCTGCGTTTTTGACAAAATGACTTTAGCCCCCCCCCTACAGAAAATAATTTACCAAAATTCAGGGAATTATCGGATTTTAATGAAATTTTCAGTGTTTATTTATCAATGAATGATCTTTATAATGCATTATTTATTTTATTTCAAAACTTTCTCATTTTTTTTCAGGTCACTTAATTTTGACCCCCCTTATGTTGGGGGCGTAACATTTTTTTCAAGTTAGTCTTATAGTTTTCTAATTACAGTATAAATAAAGAGCTAAAAGACCGAAGTTATGAATAGAAACAAAAAAAAACATTTTTACGGTGGATATTCTATGAGAAAATAAGTACCGAAAATCGAAAAATAAAATGTAAAAAAATAATAGATAATTAATTTTTTGGGGATTTCTTTTTTCTCATTTCGATAATTATTTAATTGGCTATTATCTTATAAAAGAGAAAAAATATACATCGATAGTTTTTGCTTAAAAAGGGGGGTACATTTTCAATCGAGTTTTTCTTCAAAAAGTATACTTTGATGTAATAAAATAAGGTTTGCATTAAATAGATATCTAGTTTTAGAATCTAAAAATATAACATTTTAAAATTAACATCAGGCTTTTCATATTTTAAATGAATTCTATATATTAATTTTTCATAGCAAAAATACTAAATTAAAGTTTTGAAATAAAATAACTAATGCATTATAAAATTCATTAATTGTTAAATCAATACTGAAAATTTCATTAAAATTGGATAATTACCTGATTTTTGGTAATTTATTTTGCAATCGCGAATGTTACATTAAAATTGTAAACAAGCGCGTAAAACCATTGAAAAATAGACAGAATGGCGGATCGAGTCGAAATTGACCAAAACAAATGGTTTTAAATCTATTAAAAATAAACTGCATATGTAATGATATTTTTCTTTTTTTAATGATGGTCATTATGTTACTACTTATCGATTTAGACAAAAGTTTAACTTTAAATAATAAATTTAATTTATCTTAATTCGTTTTTTAAAATGTAGCCAACGATTCTTTTGTGGGGTATACCTAATCTATCTATACGTTTAGACGCTTGTTCCTTAATCTTCCGACCGTTATCATCTTAGAACACCTTCTTATGGCCGAAATTTGATGATCCGTTTGTATCTCAAAATCACAGAGTGTTGTATACCCCTATCAAACATCACGTATATAGACGAGAGGGAGAGTTCAGAGAGAGAGAGAGAGAGAGAGAGAGAGAGAGAGAGAGAGAGAGAGAGAGAAAGAAAGAAAGAAAGAAAGAAAGAAAGACATATTTAGAGAGATGGGCTTCTGACTTCACTTCTCTGGTTAATTGTTCCTGGTTACTTCTTCTTCTTCTTCTTCTTCAGAATTCTTCTTCTTCTTCAGAATTCTTCTTCTTCTTCAGAATTCTTCTTCTTTTTCTTCCTCAGAATTCTTCTTTCAAATTCTTCTTCTTCTTCAGAATTCTTCTTCTTCTTCTTCTTCAGAATTCTTATTTCTTCAGATTCTTCTTCAGAATTCTTCTTCTTCTTCAGAATTCTTCTTCAGAATTCTTCTTCTTCTTCTTCAGAATTATTCTTCAGAATTCTTCTTCTTCTTCTTCTTCTTCTTCTTCTTCAGAATTCTTCTTCTTCAGAATTCTTCTTCTTCAGAATTTTTCTTCTTCTTCTTCTTCAGAATTCTTCAGAATTCTTCTTCTTCTTCTTCTTCAGAATTCTTCTTCTTCTTCAGAATTCTTCAGAATTCTTCTTCTTCAGAATTCTTCTTCGGAATTCTTCTTTTTCTTCTAATTCTTCTTCTTCTTCAGAATTCTTCTTCTTCTTTTTCTTCTTCTTCTTCTTCTTCTTCTTCTTCTTCTTCTTCTTCTTCTTCTTCTTCAGAATTCTTCGAAATTCTTCTTCTTCTTCTTCTTCTTCTTCATTCTTCAGAATTCTTCTTCTTCTTCAGAATTCTTCTTCTTCTTCTTCTTCTTCTTCTTCTTCTTCAGAATTCTTCTTCTTCTTCTTCTTCTTCTTCAGAATTCTTCTTCTTCAGAATTCTTCTTTTCTTCTTCTTCTTCAGAATTCTTCTTCAGAATTCTTCTTCTTCTTCTTCTTCTTCTTCTTCTTCAGAATTCTTCTTCTTCTTCTTCTTCTTCTTCTTCTTCTTCTTCTTCTTCTTCTTCTTCTTCTTCTTCTTCTTCTTCTTCTTCTTCTTCTTCTTCTTCTTCTTCAGAATTCTTTTCAGAATTCTTCTTCTTCTTCTTCTTCTTCTTCTTCTTTCTTCTTCATAGTTTTTAATTAAATAAACTAACAAGACTTGTGTATCTTGATCAAGCTTTTATCTAATATCCATGCTCCATCCATTCCACCATTCTGATCCAGCATAGAGAGACAATCACGTCCAAGCTCCTTGACTGTTGGGTCGAATATAATCCAACTCTGACTAAAACTATATCACGTGTCTGTCATGGCACGTTTTAAGGGATCAAAAGGTTATCAACAGTCATCGGTATTTTTCCAGAAACCCCTTGATTCTAAATCTGACAGACCTGAATTTAATTCCTAGCTACAGGGTCTGGTCACAATTTATGATTCCCATGAATTGTTATAAGAGAACCATGTGTCTCGTCCTCTAAAAATGTCATCCTTGATTTTTTTTTCACTAGAAATAATGTTACATAATCTATGCGGTTGCATAAGATTATTGTCAATCCCCTGTATTTCTGAGGGGGTGGCCCTTTTCACATCACGGGCGGGTCTTTCCATGGAATATTACAGAAAGCCCGCCAAATACGTGAAGTCACGTTGGACCTGGTTGGGTCCTGAGTTTCAGTTTGCACGTCAGGCAGAGAAGATGTATCTGCCCTAGCTGAAGCTTACCGCACACGCGCGTTGTGTTGTTAGTTAGAGAAATGTGTTAGTTAAGAAATAAAGGTTTACATAAATAATATGGTTTTTGTGGTTGATGAATGTCTTGGCAACAAGACTGGCATAGAAGAAATGAATCCAGGACGACCAACCAGCAAGAACAGAGAAATAGAAGACCGGACACGAAGTCCCTAATGTTACGTACTGACGTTTTCACAGTACCAATCGATACATGTTGTATACCCTTTTCTTACTTCTTGCTTCTAGTCGTCTTCCCTTCTGGCCGGCTTTGCTATTCTGATCGTCTATCATCTTGGTCTGGTCTAGCGTCTGGTGTTGACTTTCTTGGGGACTTCGGGTCTGGTTTCTGTTAGGGATCACTCCTTATCAGAAGCCCTGTGTCATTGTTAGTTTTTAGGTAATAAACACAAGACTTCGATTTACGTTGATGTTACTTTATTTGTAAATCCCCAAACCAGACATCTGCGCAGATGACAGGATGCGCATAGAAATGCGACTTACACCTTCGAGCTCCTACCTGCTAACTGACTGAGTTGCTTCTATCCTTAAACCGGAACAGGGTCTTCTATGCTTTCCGGTTCCCACGATTTATCCCCGGAAGGCAAGGTGAGAGTTAGGTCAAGCGCTGTCACTCACTCTCAAGGCCATCAGCTGCACTAATCGCCATTATGATTTCTACACTATTGCCATAAATATTAGGTGACTAATAATTATGTAACACTAAGACTAAGTCCAGACGTTAGAAGATACCCAAGATGAGCAGAAGATAAATAGAAGTAAAGAAAGAAGTATCCAACAATAAACAGTCCCAAATTTCGATCTAAAAGAAAAAGAGAAAAATAAAAAATAAAATACTTTCATCTATACTAACGTATTTTATTGCTTGTCACGTGACGTAAAAAAAGTTGTGCTACACCTATAGTATAAAACGGTTTTCACCTATTGAAATGTAATTTAATCTAAAACACCTGTCACGTGTTCTAAGCTCGTAATGCAATAACACACACATTTGTTCGTCTTTAGTCGGTAGAGCGCTCGGCCAGAAACCACAAGGTTCCGAGTTCGCCAACTCCATTATTAATAGATATTTAATATATTTTCATATTCTAGTTCGATACCGGTCCTCGCCAACTCAGCGTATGAGTAGCACAGGGATATGTGCGGTAAAGTAAGGAGCTGATGGTAGGTGTGGCGCTCCACCTCAAACCCCAAAACAATCTCCTTGGTCTAGTGATATTGAAAAGGGGATAGACTCCCTCGCTGACTGGCTGATACCGACTTTATGCCACCTCGACGACAATTTATATATATAGATTATTATAGTCATCCACAGACTCGTGTTTCGACCTATCAAGTCTCTTCAATGTGACTAGACATTTTGTGAGCTACCTAAAGGCGGGATGGAAATCCGATCGATTCAGCATCAGACGGAGAGCTTAACCGCTTGGCTATTATCAATATCTAGCTTAGGTATACCAAAACTGATACCAACTTTAGGCCACCCCGACGACTTTACTTACTTTTTAGATTTGAATACTTACAGTATTCATCACCTGGACTAAATTAGCGAGGCTGTAAGTTTGAAAGGAAGGACTTGGTTTCGTGTTTTCATTGGTTTATTCAGCAACTAATTTTGTTTAGGGCATCCCATTATGCGCATAATTTCTTACATAAACATGATCTACACTAGGCAGTAGCAATAATTTCGTCTGCTAGGAGTTTTAAAAGCGAATTAAGAATAATTAAATCTATTATTTAAGGTCAAACTTTGTCTAAATCGATAAGTAGTAACATACTGACCATCATTAAAAAAGAAAAATATCATTACATATGCAATTTATTTTTAAAAGATTTAAAACCATTTGTTTTGGTCAATTTCGACTCGATCCGCCTTTTAGCCTCGTTTTCGATGATTTTAAGTGCTTGTTTACAATTTTGCCGTAACATTCGCGATTACAAAAAAATTTACCAAAAATCAGGTAATTATCCGATTTTAATGAAATTTTCAGTATTGATTTAACAAATAATGGATTTTATAATTAATTAGTTATTTTATTTCAAAACTTTAATCTAGTATTTTTGCTATGAAAAATTAATATATAAAATTCATTTAAAATATGAAAGTGCTGATGTTAAGTTTAAAATGTTATATTTTTAGATTCTAAAAATAAATATCTACTTAATGCAAGCCTTATTTTTTTAGATAAAAGTAATAATTTTTGAAGAAAAACTCGATTGAAAATGTACCCCCTCCCCTTTTTAAGCAGAAAAACATCGATGTATAATTTTTTCTTTTATAAAATAATAGCCAATTAAATAATTATCGAAATGAGTAAAAAAGAAATCTCCAAAAAATTAATTATTTATTATTTTTTTCACATTTTATTTTTCGATTTTTGGTACTTATTTTCTCATAGAAGCGTAACCGTAAAAATTTTTTTTTGTTTCTATTCATAAGTTCGGTCTTTTATCTCATTATTTATACTGTAATTAGTATATAAACATGATCAACTTGCAAAACATTTTACGCCCACAACATAAGGGGGGTCAAAATTAAGTGACCTGAAAAAAATGAGAAAGTTTTGAAATAAAATGAATAATGCATTATAAAGATCGTTCTTCGATGAATAAACACTGAAAATTTCATTAAAATCCGATAATTCCCTGAATTTTGGTAAATTATTTTCTGTCGGGGGGCTAAAGTCATTTGGTCAAAAATTACTTTGAGGCTCTGTTTGCCAGTCCCTAATCTACACGATCCTGAGCCCTCATTACACGCGCGCGCTCTTTTTACAATTTCCCATTCGATTTGGTGCTTTATCTTACTCGCATCTTTTAATATCATGAATATTTTGAGTCTTTTCTAAAAAAATAATAAAATATTTCTTAAATAAAAAATTTTCAACGATGAATTTTGCAATTTGTCATATTTCAAATAGACAAAAAAAATATACAGATGAAAATGCGGCCATGTTTTATTACATTTGAGTGTTGATTGGTGAGTTTTCGTTAAAGCGCCCCCTGGAGAGTATTCGATGAAACTCTCACTTGAATGAGCAGTTGGGGATGAATCTTGCGATTATTTGCGATCGTAATGTTTTATATTAATTTTAGAAATGGAAGTGTGGAAAAATGATACTACGTCAAATAATTATACGACGATAAGATAGTTGATTGTCCAATCTTAAAATAAGTTTTTAGACCAGATAGAATTTTCTTTTTAATTATCTATCCTATAAGTAGGATTTGACGCAAGGTCACAAGTATGGGGTCTTAATCCAGGTAAAATACTGAAAATGGTTGTAATGATAAACGAAAACACGGATAGGCTTAAGAAAGTTTTATTCTACTTAGAATAATGTTACAGTTTACTGAGAGCTTATATACTCTTAGAAACACCGAAGAGTTCCCCAAAGAGAAGGTAATAAAATAGGGGAGGTAATAGGCTTAAGAAAGTTTTATTCTACTTAGAATAATGTTACAGTTTACTGAGAGCTTATATACTCTTAGAAACACCGAAGAGTTG
This sequence comes from Doryteuthis pealeii, assembly GCA_023376005.1. Classification (NCBI taxonomy): domain Eukaryota; kingdom Metazoa; phylum Mollusca; class Cephalopoda; order Myopsida; family Loliginidae; genus Doryteuthis; species Doryteuthis pealeii. The sequence continues at coordinate 7,480,372 of CM042170.1, forward strand.
CCCAAAGGGAGAGGTAATAATAAAATCGTGGAGGTAACTCTCAATTACTTATTAAACTGGTCAGGGCCGGGTTAGCTCAGTCGGTAGAGCGTTCGGCTAAAAGCCACAAGGTTCCTAGTTCGATACCGGCCCTCGCCAACTCAGCGTATGAGTAGCACAGGGATCTGTGCGGTAAATTAAGGAGCTGATGGTAGGTGTGGCGCAAAAACTATCTCCTTGGTCTAGCGCCATTGAAAAGGGGATAGACTCCCTCGCTGACAGGCTGATATCGACTTTAGGCCGCCCCGATGACTTTACTTACAACATATGATTATGGGATTATTTCTCTAGGATTTTTTGACACATAGCCTAGTGGATAAAGGAGTTAAGTTAAGACAATTCTAAGTGACAGTTATCTATAGACTGCAGGTTCAATTCTGGTCAGGGACAGCAGTAACATAGAATAATAATTAACACAGCTTAAGACCTGTACCCCAGCTATGGTTAGCAGAATTGGAGCAGGATACCCCTGTGGACTGAATAAAGGGTTAGGTTCAAAGTTCCGTGATGGCTCCCGATTACGACAAGAACGTTCCCGAGTCCGAAAAGAAGTTTCCCGAGTCCGAGAAGGTTCCCGAGTTCGACAAGAAATAACCGAAGAGGGCCGGAGGACACATCGGCCGAAACGTTGTGCAGATAACAATAAAGATGAGGACAATAGTCCGAATAACGCAGATAATATTAATATATCAGTTATGCATATTATAATTTTCTATTGGAGCTTACAAACTAAGGGGCACAAAAAAGAGCGTGGGTAGGATGTATAGAGACCCTGGGTTGCCCAAGTGACAGGTCTTACCCCCTCTCTGCCTGGTTGGCGTGATTCGAAGGAATGATGAACCAATACATTCGGCGTCAGTTTGGCTGCAGGAGTTGCCAGATAGTGTTTTACACACTGAACTGCCTAACGGAGTCCAAGCCATGATTTCTGTCAGGGTTTTCTTCCTTAGCCTTTTCCTATCCAGAGGATAACCACAAGGCAGAGGGGGTTATTTAAACTATTACGCGCCTGGATACCAGCCCAGGTATTTCTGTGTTCTCGCGTTAATGTGCTAGATGGCCGTTGAGCAAGAAACTTCCTCCGCTCTTTCGCAGGTTTTGTTTTTCGTCCTGCTGGGTGTCTAGCCACCCTCCTCACCAGGCAAGTTTGGTAGGGGTACCGGTTTAGTCGCCGATGACCCGACTATAAAGCTAGTACGGGGTTACATAATACCCATAGCGCTTTGTGTGACCCTGAGAAGACCGCCCTGTCGGTGGGGCGTTAGAATGCACCGACTGCACCTCTGCAGAGGGGTAAGACTCCCCCAATGGGGCCACCTGTTGACCGTGAGTGGCGACCCGTGATGCTTAAGGATAGAACCCAGGTGAATGAGCAGTTCACGACTTGCAATACTCCACTTTGGCCCAATCTTGGGCTAGACGGGCGGTCGGAGAGGCCCCCTCCGATCAATCGGCTGGTCACGTCAAGCTCTAGCACCTATATGATTTTCCCAACCCTATTGCCCTTATGGCAAGCCCCATATGGGTGCTAGAAGGCGGTGGCTGAGGGTCTACATGTCCTGGGAAGGACGTTAAACTCTGTCTAATGATGAGGTTCCAGTTTTGGAGGTTTTGGGGAATGTGGAGCACCCCATTCATCACCATTGCTCCCTGGTCCATTCTGACCCGGAGTGGTAGTACCTGTTAGGGTCCCATCTATGGGTTAAATAGAAAAATGTATTTATAAAAAAATTGTATTATCCATTAAGAATTGATTTATTTCAAAACTTTATTGGCATTAAATGACCCAGTGAGGTTGATATGCCGTAAAACAAAACAAACCAAACCAAACAAACTAAAGACATTGCAATTAAAAGCAATATAAAAAATTATCTCGGAAAAAAAAGAAGAAATAACCGTAAAAGGATAAGGATACAAGGTCGATAAGAGAGAGAGATAGAGAGAGAGAGAGAGAGAGAGAGAGAGAGAGGAGAGAGAAAGAAGAGAGAAAGAAAGATAGAGAAAAAAGAAAGAGACAAAGAAAGAGAGAGAAAAGAAAGAGAAGAAAGAAAGAGAGAGAGAAAGAAAGAGAGAGAGAGAAAAGAAAGAGAGAAGAGAAGAGAGAGAAAGAAAGAGAGAGAAAAAGAAAGAGAGAGAAAGAGATAGAGAAGAAGATTATTATTTACCCATATATAGAAGGAGAAGCTGTCACTCGGTCGATTGTTTGCTTTGCGTTGTGGTGTAATAGATATGAGGATTTGGGACATACCCATTATTGTTCGTAGGTAGGATATATAACATGTTGAGAGTTAAAATTTGAGGTACGAGCGAGCTTCACATACGCTTATGTTAATAAGCTATGTCTCCAAATTTATTATGCCAAAGAAAAATATTATTTATAAAGGCATAAACATTGGAACACATTATAGCACATTCTATTTTATATTTTTGTTATTCAATCATCATCATCATCATCATCCTCATATCGCGCAATTAGCACGGATATCCATGATAATCTCTCGCCAAACTTCTCTATCATTCATTGTCCCTGGGAGGTCCTCTGCACAGCATCCAGTATCCTCGCAAACATGGTCAATGTAGGTCCTTGCTGAGCGGCCCACACTAGCATGTCCATGTGTTGGCTTCCACAGGAGAACGTCGCTTATGAGTTCGTCTTTGCTTCTCTTACAGTGTCCTGCATGTCTTGTCCGTCTTACTTGGATGGTTTGTGAGATAGGGGGCAGATGGTCGTACAGCTGCTTCCCTGTCGGGTGTTGTTTTCACGACTTGTTCAAGAATGCAGCTATTAAAAAAAAAAGAAAAGAACGTAACAAAAAAAATTAGGGTGTAATGCGTTTTTTTGTGGAGATTGGGGGGTCTGAACGGATTAATAGCATCTCAGTTTATTTCAATGGGAAAAATTGATTTGATATACGAGAAAATTGAGTAACTCGTAAGTCAATGTACCACTGTGTAAAATTTGAATTTTTTTTTTTTTTTTTTTTTGCAGGAAAATTATTGATGGACCCGGGTCTGCGACCGTGTTTAATGGCCATTTGGATCAAATTGACGAATTATACACGCTTTCAAATATTCAACTTTCTGGTTCGGATTCAAATTTTTTTTTAATTACTTTTCTTTTCATCTATCTATTTTTTACTCCCTCAAATAGTGGATAGCCTTCTTTTACTGATACGGATAGATAGTGGATAGCCTTCTTTTACTTATACAGAGTGTCCCAAAATAATAATTATTATAGTGGATAGCCTTCTTTTACTTATACAGTGTCCCAAACTAATAATTATTATAGTGGATAGCCTTCTTTTACTTATACAGAGTGTCCCAAACTAATAATTATTATAGTGGATAGCCTTCTTTACTTATACAGTGTCCCAAACTAATAATTATTATAGTGGATAGCCTTCTTTTACTTATACAGAGTGTCCCAAATAATAATTATTATAGTGGATAGCCTTCTTTACTTATACAGAGTGTCCCAAAATAATAATTATTATAGTGGATAGCCTTCTTTTACTTATACAGAGTGTCCCAAACTAATAATTATTATAGTGGATAGCCTTCTTTTACTTATACAGAGTGTCCCAAAAATAATTATTATAGTGGATAGCCTTCTTTTACTTATACAGAGTGTCCAAAAACTAATAATTATATAGTGGATAGCCTTCTTTTTAAATAATAATTATTATAGTGGATAGCCTTCTTTTACTTATAGAGAGTGTCCCAAAATAATAATTATTATAGTGGATAGCCTTCTTTTACTTATCGAGAGTGTCCCAAACTAATAATTATTATAGTGGATAGCCTTCTTTTACTTATACAGAGTGTCCCAAACTAATAATTATTATAGTGGATAGCCTTCTTTTACTTATACAGAGTGTCCCAAAATAATAATTATTATAGTGGATAGCCTTCTTTTACTTATACAGAGTGTCCCAAAATAATAATTATTATAATGGATAGCCTTCTTTTACTTATACAGTGTCCCAAAATAATAATTATTATAGTGGATAGCCTTCTTTTACTTATAGAGAGTGTCCCAAACTAATAATTATTATAGTGGATAGCCTTCTTTTACTTATACAGAGTGTCCCAAAATAATAATTATTATAGTGGATAGCCTTCTTTTACTTATACAGAGTGTCCCAAACTAATAATTATTATAGTGGATAGCCTTCTTTTACTTATACAGTGTCCCAAACTAATAATATTATAGTGGATAGCCTTCTTTTACTTATACAGAGTGTCCCAAACTAATAATTATTATAGTGGATAGCCTTCTTTTACTTATACAGAGTGTCCCAAACTAATAATTATTATAGTGGATAGCCTTCTTTTACTTATACAGAGTGTCCCAAAATAATAATTATTATAGTGGATAGCCTTCTTTTACTTATACAGAGTGTCCCAAATAATAATTATTATAGTGGATAGCCTTCTTTTACTTATACAGAGTGTCCCAAAAATAATTATTATAGTGGATAGCCTTCTTTTACTTATACAGAGTGTCCCAAACTAATAATTATTATAGTGGATAGCCTTCTTTTACTTATACAGAGTGTCCCAAAATAATAATTATTATAGTGGATAGCCTTCTTTTACTTATACAGAGTGTCCCAAACTAATAATTATTATAGTGGATAGCTTCTTTTACTTATACAGAGTGTCCCAAACTAATAATTATTATAGTGGATAGCCTTCTTTTACTTATACAGAGTGTCCCAAACTAATAATTATTATAGTGGATAGCCTTCTTTTACTTATACAGAGTGTCCCAAACTAATAATTATTATAGTGGATAGCCTTCTTTTACTTATAAGAGTGTCCCAAATAATAATTATTATAGTGGATAGCCTTCTTTTACTTATACAGAGTGTCCCAAAATAATAATTATTATAGTGGATAGCCTTCTTTTACTTATACAGAGTGTCCCAAACTAATAATTATTATAGTGGATAGCCTTCTTTTACTTATACAGAGTGTCCCAAACTAATAATTATTATAGTGGATAGCCTTCTTTTACTTATACAGAGTGTCCCAAATAATAATTATTATAGTGGATAGCCTTCTTTTACTTATACAGTGTCCCAAAATAATAATTATTAGTGGATAGCCTTCTTTACTTATACAGAGTGTCCCAAACTAATAATTATTATAGTGGATAGCCTTCTTTTACTTATACAGAGTGTCCCAAACTAATAATTATTATAGTGGATAGCCTTCTTTTTACTTATACAGAGTGTCCCAAACTAATAATTATTATAGTGGATAGCCTTCTTTTACTTATACAGAGTGTCCCAAAATAATAATTATTATAGTGGATAGCCTTCTTTTACTTATACAGAGTGTCCCAAACTAATAATTATTATAGTGGATAGCCTTCTTTTACTTATACAGAGTGTCCAAACTAATAATTATTATAGTGGATAGCCTTCTTTTACTTATACAGAGTGTCCCAAAATAATAATTATTATAGTGGATAGCCTTCTTTTACTTATACAGAGTGTCCCAAACTAATAATTATTATAGTGGATAGCCTTCTTTTTACTTATACAGAGTGTCCCAAACTAATAATTATTGGATAGCTTCTTTTACTTATACAGTGTCCCAAACTAATAATTATTATAGTGGATAGCCTTCTTTTACTTATACAGTGTCCCAAACTAATAATTATTATAGTGGATAGCCTTCTTTACTTATAGAGAGTGTCCCAAAATAATAATTATTATAGTGGATAGCCTTCTTTTACTTATCGAGAGTGTCCCAAATTAATAATTATTATAGTGGATAGCCTTCTTTTACTTATACAGAGTGTCCCAAAATAATAATTATTATAGTGGATAGCCTTCTTTTACTTATACAGAGTGTCCCAAACTAATAATTATTATAGTGGATAGCCTTCTTTTACTTATACAGAGTGTCCCAAAATAATAATTATTATAATGGATAGCCTTCTTTTACTTATACAGTGTCCCAAAATAATAATTATTATAGTGGATAGCCTTCTTTTACTTATACAGAGTGTCCCAAACTAATAATTATTATAGTGGATAGCCTTCTTTTACTTATACAGAGTGTCCCAAAATAATAATTATTATAGTGGATAGCCTTCTTTTACTTATACAGAGTGTCCCAAACTAATAATTATTATAGTGGATAGCCTTCTTTTACTTATACAGAGTGTCCCAAACTAATAATTATTATAGTGGATAGCCTTCTTTTACTTATACAGAGTGTCCCAAACTAATAATTATTATAGTGGATAGCCTTCTTTACTTATACAGTGTCCCAAAATAATAATTATTATAGTGGATAGCCTTCTTTTACTTATACAGAGTGTCCCAAATAATAATTATTATAGTGATAGCCTTCTTTACTTATACAGAGTAAAATAATAATTATTATAGTGGATAGCCTTCTTTTACTTATACAGAGTGTCCCAAACTAATAATTATTATAGTGGATAGCCTTCTTTTACTTATACAGAGTGTCCCAAAATAATAATTATTATAGTGGATAGCCTTCTTTTACTTATACAGAGTGTCCAAAATAATAATTATTATAGTGGATAGCCTTCTTTTTAGAGTGTCCCAAAATATAATTATTATAATGGATAGCCTTCTTTTACTTATACAGTGTCCCAAACTAATAATTATTATAGTGGATAGCCTTCTTTTACTTATATAGAGTGTCCCAAACTAATAATTATTATAGTGGATAGCCTTCTTTTACTTATAGAGAGTGTCCCAAAATAATAATTATTATAGTGGATAGCCTTCTTTTACTTATACAGAGTGTCCCAAAATAATAATTATTATAGTGGATAGCCTTCTTTTACTTATACAGAGTGTCCCAAAATAATAATTATTATAGTGGATAGCCTTCTTTTACTTATACAGAGTGTCCCAAAATAATAATTATTATAGTGGATAGCCTTCTTTTACTTATACAGAGTGTCCCAAAATAATAATTATTATAATGGATAGCCTTCTTTTACTTATACAGTGTCCCAAAATAATAATTATTATAGTGGATAGCCTTCTTTTACTTATACAGAGTGTCCCAAACCTTCTTTTAATATATGTATAATAATTATTATAGTGGATAGCCTTCTTTTACTTATACAGAGTGTCCAAATAATAATTATTATAGTGGATAGCCTTCTTTTACTTATACAGAGTGTCCCAAACTAATAATTATTATAGTGGATAGCCTTCTTTTACTTATACAGAGTGTCCCAAAATAATAATTATTATAGTGGATAGCCTTCTTTTACTTATACAGAGTGTCCCAAACTAATAATTATTATAGTGGATAGCCTTCTTTTACTTATACAGAGTGTCCCAAAATAATAATTATTATAGTGGATAGCCTTCTTTTACTTATACAGAGTGTCCCAAACTAATAATTATTATAGTGGATAGCCTTCTTTACTTATACAGAGTGTCCCAAAATAATAATTATTATAATGGATAGCCTTCTTTTACTTATACAGTGTCCCAAACTAATAATTATTATAGTGGATAGCCTTCCCAAACAATAATTTATAGTGGATAGCCTTCTTTTACTTATAGAGAGTGTCCCAAAATAATAATTATTATAGTGGATAGCCTTCTTTTACTTATACAGAGTGTCCCAAACTAATAATTATTATAGTGGATATAGCCTTCTTTTACTTATAGAGAGTGTCCCAAAATAATAATTATTATAGTGGATAGCCTTCTTTTACTTATACAGAGTGTCCCAAAATAATAATTATTATAGTGGATAGCCTTCTTTTACTTATACAGTGTCCCAAAATAATAATTATTATAGTGGATAGTTTTCTTTTACTTATAGAGAGTGTCCTAAAATAATAATTATCATAGTGGATAGCCTTCTTTTACTTATACAGAGTGTCCCAAAATAATAATTATTCTAGTGGATAGCCTTCTTTTACTTATATGTCCAAAATAATAATTATTATAGTGGATAGCCTTCCTTTACTTATACAGAGTGTCCCAAAATAATAATTATTATAGTGGATAGCCTTCTTTTACTTATACAGAGTGTCCCAAAATATAATTATTATAGTGGATAGCCTTCTTTTACTTATACAGAGTGTCCCAAAATAATAATTATTATAGTGGATAGCCTTCTTTTACTTATACAGAGTGTCCCAAAATAATAATTATAGTGGATAGCCTTCTTTTACTTATACAGAGTGTCCCAAAATAATAATTATTATAGTGGATAGCCTTCTTTTACTTATACAGAGTGTCCCAAAATAATAATTATTATAGTGGATAGCCTTCTTTTACTTATACAGAGTGTCCCAAAATAATAATTATTATAGTGGATAGCCTTCTTTTACTTACAGAGTGTCCCAAAATAATAATTATTATAGTGGATAGCCTTCTTTTACTTATACAGAGTGTCCCAAACTAATAATTATTATAGTGGATAGCCTTCTTTTACTTATACAGAGTGTCCCAAAAATAATTATTATAGTGGATAGCCTTCTTTTACTTATACAGAGTGTCCCAAAATAATTATTATAGTGGATAGCCTTCTTTACTTATACAGAGTGTCCCAAAATAATAATTATTATAGTGGATAGCCTTCTTTTACTTATACAGAGTGTCCAAAATAATAATTATTATAGTGGATAGCCTTCTTTACTTATACAGAGTGTCCCAAAATAATATTATTATAGTGGATAGCCTTCTTTTACTTATACAGAGTGTCCCAAAATAATAATTATTATAGTGGATAGCCTTCTTTTACTTATACAGAGTGTCCAAACTAATAATTATTATAGTGGATAGCCTTCTTTTACTTATACAGAGTGTCCCAAAATAATAATTATTATAGTGGATAGCCTTCTTTTACTTATAGAGAGTGTCCCAAAATAATAATTATTATAGTGGATAGCCTTCTTTTACTTATCAGAGTGTCCCAAAATAATAATTATTATAGTGGATAGCCTTCTTTTACTTATACAGAGTGTCCCAAAATAATAATTATTATAGTGGATAGCCTTCTTTTACTTATACAGAGTGTCCCAAAATAATAATTATTAGAGTGGATAGCCTTCTTTTACTTATACAGAGTGTCCAAAATAATAATTATTATAGTGGATAGCCTTCTTTTACTTATACAGAGTGTCCCAAAATAATAATTATTATAGTGGATAGCCTTCTTTTACTTATACAGAGTGTCCCAAAATAATAATTATTATAGTGGATAGCCTTCTTTTACTTATACAGAGTGTCTCAAAATAATAATTATTATAGTGGATATCCTTCTTTTACTTATACAGAGTGTCCCAAAATAATAATTATTATAGTGGATAGCCTTCTTTTACTTATAGAGAGTGTCCCAAAATAATAATTATTATAGTGGAAAGCCTTCTTTTACTCATACAGGGTGTCCCAAATAATAATTATTATAAATATTACATTTCCAGAATGTCTTTTAAATATTTTTTTGAATGTCAATTGAGTATCCTCCATTATCAACGTTTAGTCAAATCTGATATTGAAAAAAAACAAAAAACAATATATTATTAACTGTTAATATTTAAAGAGTATATACATTATTTTGGGACACCTAGTATTCTTATATATCTTCTTAGCCGGCTGGAACGTCTATTATTCTATGTTCCACCTCAGAATAAAAAAAAACATCTCTGTTCTAGTGCTAGACTCTCTCGCTGTTCCGCTGATACTGTCACTTAGAATGCTATTAACTCAACGTCTATATCCACTATGCCATGTGTCCAATTGGACAAGAAGGTTCCCAAGTTCCGAGAGGGGGTTCCCGAATTCGAGAAGGTTTCCGAGTCCGACAAGAAATACCTGAAGAAGACCGGAGGGCACATCGGCCGAAACGTTGTGCAGATAACAATAAAGATGAAGACAATAGTCAGAATAATACAAAAAATACAAATTTAGCATAGAATTCTTGAAATTATTCTTGGTGTTGTTAAGAAAGTTTTTTCGGCTGATTCTTTGATGCACCAATTATTTTATTTTAAAACATTTACATTTTTTGACGCGTAACCCAGATTCTCAAAGATACGCAGTTCAAAGTTAACTGACATGAAAAAAAGTTTTCAAATAAAATAACTGGTGCATTATATCTTCTATTCATTAATATATCAACACTGAAAATTTCATTAAATTCGGTTAATTCACTGATTTTTTTTGGGGGGGGGCTTTAGGTGGGGTGACATACGATGGTGGAATTTAAGTCCGTTAAGTTCGATTTAACCACGACAATAGGCCACTCCTCTGACTACTAAATATGTAATTATTATTATTATTATTATTATTATTATTTACTTCTTTTGAGTTTTCACATCAACGTTAGCTGATGGTCTTTCACTGGAGTCTGAGTGACAGCAAATCTCCTCAGGTCTCCAGGACTCTTCTAAGTATTCTAGCAGATTGCAGCAGTGCAGTATTCTCTGATGTCCAGATTTTCCAATCCCTTTGGGACTGTTCCAAGTGCACCAACTACAATTGGTATCACTTTGACTTTCATATTCCATAACTTTTTCAGTTCTCTGGCAAGGTCCAGGTATTTGTCCATTTTTTCATTTTCTTTCAGCTTCACCCTGTGATCTGCTGGCACTGCAAAATCCACCAGTCGACAAGTTCTTTCGTTTTTGTTTATCAACACTAGGTCTGGTCTTCTTGCTGGGATAAGGTGATCCGTTTTTATTTCAAAGTCCCAGAGAATTTTATGCGTTTCGTTCTCAAGAACAGATTCTGGTTTATGCATATACCATTTTGTTGTATGGTCAAAATTAAATTTTTTGCATAATTCCCAGTGGATCACCTTCCCAACCCAGTCGTGTCTAGTTTTGTCTTCTCGTTGTGCTAGTTTGCTACATTCGCAGAGTATATGGTTAACAGTCTCATCTCTATTACCGCAAAGTCTACATTTACTATTTTGTTGGGTCTTATCAATTTTCGCTTTGATGTAGTTTGTCCTTATGGCATTATTTTGTGCAGCAATTATTAATGATTCTGTTTCTCTTTTGAGGTTTCCTTTTCTTAACCATGTCCAAGTCTTTTCATGGGCAACCTCTTCAATTTGTCGTTTGAAGCGTCCATATAATTGTTTTTCTTCCCATTTTTGTTTTCTAGTCTTTGTTGTTTTTCTGATTGTCCATCTGTCACTTCTACTATTGTTGGCCGCCATAAGTAGTTTGTCTTTGCTCTTTCTTGTGTAATCCTCAAGTTGTTGGATAGTGGTTTCTACGCAGTCCTCTATGTTGGCGAGATCTCTTCCCCCTTCCTTTCTTGACACATATAATCTATCTCTATCATCTCTAGGGTGGAGAGCCTTGTGCATGGTCATTAATTTTCTCGTCCTTTGGTCTATCTGTCTGAGTTCTTCTTTTATCCATTTTAAGAATGGTCCTTAGTATCTTATAATGGGGACAGCCCAGGTATTAATTCCTTTGATCAGATTTCTGCTGTTAAGTTTCGTTTCTAGAAGTTTTCTAGTTCTCCTGAGATATTCTTTTTTAACTTTTCCTTTCATTTCTGCTTGCATGATATTGTCCGCTTCTAAAATTCCTAAGTATTTGTAGCCTTCATTTTCATCAAGAGATTTTATTGTTTCCTGATTTGGCAGTTGTATTCCATTCATTAATTTTCTTTCACCCCGTTTTATTACTAGCATAGCACATTTTTCGATTCCAAATTCCATTCTTATATCTTGGCTATATATTCTAATAGTTTGTACCAGGGTTTCTAATTCTTTTTCATTTTTTGCAAAAATTTTAATGTCATCCATGTACATAAAGTGGTTTATCTTTTCTTGTGAGTTACTAAATTTGTATCCCCCGGTACATTTTTTCAGTATATGGTTTAGCGGCATCATTGCTATAATAAATAGTAGTGGTGATAATGAGTCTCCTTGGAAGATACCTCTTTGGATTTTTACGTCTGCCAGGGATTGTTTTCCAGCTTTTAATTGAACTCGCCAATTTTCCATGGCTTTATTATTATTATTATTATTATTATTATTATTGTTATTATTATTATTATTGTTATTATTATTATTATTGTTATATTTATTATTATTATTATTATTATTGTTATTATTATTATTATTATTATTATTATTATTATTATTATTATTTCACTCTAACAGATTTATTATTTATCTATTTATTTTATTAGCCAATTGGTTTGGATTTCAAGACAAGGAAAGTGGAATCTGGGGTTACACCTGGGCTGTGGGCCGATCTGTATGCCAAACTGACGTCTTACCCTTCTCTGAACCAATATCCTCTCACGGTGCCCCCGATCGTCAACTGACAACTGGCACCAAGAACGACTTGGAGCTTCCTGATGGACGCTACTACGTTACGGTCCAGGCCATCAACAATGTCGTCCTTGGGGGTGCCATGGTCACCACAGTGTGTCACTCGACGCCACTCACCATTGATACAACTAGCCCTACGATGACATCAGTGAAAGGTTATCAGTATGATGAAGATTTTGACTCAGTCATTATTGATTACACGGCTAAAGATGATTTGTCCTCAATTGATAAAGTTGAGTTTGGTCTTGGTGATACTAAACACAATTCTGCCGTCAGGCCGTATTCAACGGTCGACGATGTTGACGGAGAGCAAAAGATAATGATTGAAAATCTTGGTCTTAAGGCGAGTGTCCTTGCTTGGATACGACTTCGTGTAACTAACAAAGGTTAGTGATACATCATTTCTCTCTCTTTTTTTTTGTTTGTTTGTTTGTTTGTGTTAAGTTTCTGACCGCCATCCTTGGCCAGTTGTAAAAGAACTTAAAGTAAGTCCCGAGCTATAGAATCCTTTGGTAAGTGAATAAGTCCTGCGGTATGGAATCCTACGTAGTGTCAAAAGTCCAGTGATATAATCCTATATTCTGTCGTCCACGAAGGTTCACAGTAATGTGCAGGTATGACCAGAACAGCCAGTATAAATAACAATATCAGCAGCAGAGTACTGCCAGTGATTGGCCAAGATTATGGTCACATGATGATCGCCGAGTCTACAAATAAGAGTGGGCATTTAACACACGCCTTATATCTAAAAAATCTCAACAGTTTGAACTTGTATTATGGGTCATCATGTGGGCCTTAAGCAAGAGCACTTGTCCAGTGGAATTGGATCCTTGGTAAAGACTCCTGAGTATTGGTAAAGATCTGGTAATCCTGTGTATTGTAATTCCGTCCTCAATGAGTACAGTTAGAATTATGGCCAATGTGGGGGTTTAAGTAGTGTATCAGCCCCGCAGTATGGTTGGTGATTGGCGAAGTAATAAACCACGTGACTTAGGCTAGTCTATAAATTCAGGTGGGCAATTGGAGCACACCTTATATACAAAAATGGAAGCGCGTGGTGTAATGGTTAAAGTCTTAGGAAATGGACTCGTCGCCTCGAGTTCAAATCCTGGACGTAGTAATTGCATTTCACTTAGCGCTAATACCCTTGGGAAAGGTATGAATCCTACTCTTCCTTCCAGCTATGGGCAAATAGCAGGGCAGACTGGACTCTTTAACAATAGCTAGGTAACCAGTCTAGGAGAAGGAAAACTCTGAATTCAAACCTGATAAACTCCGCTTAAGAAATAGACCTTGCGTCGTATCCTGCTCGTGCGGAGGGGTTGGTAAATATATATATACAAAAATAGGACAATACGACCTTTGTGTATACTAATGTGTATATATATATTTATTTTGTTGTTAATTGTTTTATTTTCATTGTTTCCTCCGGACATACATACATACATACATACGCACCAACTGTCCTTTATATATGTATAGATAATCTGTCCATCGCAGCCTATACCTGTGCTGTTCGTGCTTTGACGTCCCATTCAATAGATGAGATATTACTACCGAGGTATGTGAACTGATATACTGATTTTGTTCCTTTATAGCTGGCCTTTACACCGCTGTCCATGGCGATACCCCAATGCTTATAGACAGAACCGGTCCCACGGCGGGAAACGTGTACGATGGAAATGATGCCGAGAGTGACAGCCAGTACCAGTCTGATGTTACCGAGATTTGTGCACACTGGGATAAATTTTCAGATCCCGAAACGGGAATCAGCAGGTCAGTCACATTGTAAAGTCTTATTTACGATTAAATGTCCCCTTATGAAGAAATAAATAACTCTCTTTCTGGCCACCCAACGTACACACACACACACACACACACACACATATATATATATATATATATCGCCAACTCAGCAAATGAGTAGCAAAGGGATCTGTGCGGTAAAGTGAGGAGCTGATGGTAGGTGTGGCGCTCCATCTCAGACGCTAAAATAATCTCCTGGGTCTAGCACTAGTGAAAAGGGGATAGACTCCCTCCCTTTTTGGGCCACCCCGACGACTTTACTTACTTACTTTTATATATATATATATATATATATATATATATATATGTGTGTGTGTGTGTGTGTGCACGCGTGTGTGTGTGTGTGTGTGTGTGCACACGTGTGTGTGTGTGTGTGTAGAATAAAACAAAAGGCAGGTCTTCTGTTTAATGATTTTATTGATGATCTTCTCAAGCTTTCTGGTCAACTTTTTTATATTTGGATAGAATTCGTGGATTAATCCACCGAAGTTCATATCCCAAGTACTTTCGGCACTACGAAAATGCCTATAACACTTTTCACATCAATTCTCCTCCTTCCAGCCTCCACATCCATAGATATACTTTGAAAAACAAACTTGAATACATCACCCCTGATGATGGCACTTCAAAGTGCCGAAAGCACTTCGGTGGATTAATCCACGAATTCCATCCAAATATAAAAAAGTTGGCCAGAAAGCTTGAAAAGGTCACCAATAAAATCATTAAACAGGAGACATGCTTTTTGTTTAATTCCACATGTATAAATGAAAGAATGCTGCCCAAATACACACACACACACACACACACACACACACACACACACACGAATAATCTCTGTATCAAAGTCGAGTCGACGGGGCGGCCTAAAGTCGGTATCAGCCAGTCAGCGAGGAGTCTATCCCCTTTTCAATAGCGCTAGACCAAGGAGATTGTTTTTAGCATCTGAGGTGGGGCGCCACACCTACCATCAGCTCCTTACTTTACCGCACAGATCCCTGTGCTACTCATACGCTGAGTTGGCGAGGACCGGTATCGAACTAGGAACCTTGTGGTTTCTAGCCGAACGCTCTACCGACTGAGCTAACCCGGCCCAGATCCGGCTGTATAAAAACGAGCCCCTTATATCATAGAGCAAGGTGAGACACGTGACACATGCAGTCATCACGTGACATTTAATGCAAATAATCATGTAATAGATATAACCAAAAAACAAGGGTGGCGCTTTACAATCTTCCCTCAGCCTAACCGAAACCGCTGGAAGGTAAGTACCCAATGAAAGCTATAATGTTACCTTGACTTACGAGTTTAATTTATTACGCTCGTAATTCAATTTACTCGTTTATCAAATCAATTTTTCTCATTGAAATACACTAAAATACCATTAATCCATTCTAGTAATACCTTGACGCACTAAATTGATTCTTTCCGCTCGTAACTTAATTTACTCGTATATCAAATCATTTTTTCATAATGAAATACACTGAAATGCCATTAATCCGTTCCAGTAGTACGTTGACTTACGTGTTAATTCGTTCCTCACGTAGCTCAATTTTGTCGTATATCAAATCAATTTTTCCCATTGAAATAAACTAAAATGCCATTAATCTGTTCTAGTAGTACAGTGATACATCGACGCACTAGTTTAATTCTTTCCATTCGTAACTAAATTTATTCGTATGACAAATCGGTACTATACGCAGAGTTCCGTCCCGGCTTCCTGCCTTAAAAAACGTTAGGCGGTGATAGGTCAAAAAACAAACCCACCTATGAATGAAGTCCCTAGCTGAAGGGATGCCTGTTGTATATGAAAAAATAATTTGTCTATTGAAGGCGTTATTATGGACAATTTTTTTTTGTGGTTTGAAGGCGTTAAAAGTAAACCATATTTTTAAAAGGTTAAAATATTTACATTTACTTGTTGAAAAAAGACTGGAGGTGGTAATATATCGCATTAACTGTTTGGGAAAAACGCCTTAAGCGCTGTTTGTTTGTTGGTTTGTTTTTTTTGGGGGGGTTTTCAATATTTTCAAAAATATGGCTTACTTTTAACGCTTTCAAACCACTCAAAAAAAAATTTGTCGATAAAAACGCCTTCAATCGACAAATTATTTTTTCATATACAGCAGGCACCGCTTCAGCTAGGGACTTCATTCATAGGTGGGTTGGTTTTTTTTACCTATCACCGCCTAGCCTTTTTTTAAGGCAGAAGGCCGGGACGGAACTCTGCGAATAGTACCGACAAATCAATTTCCCCTATTTCTGACGAAACCAAACCTGCACAAATAGTGAAATGAAACACTATAACGTACTTTATTATTCTTTTCAGATACGAATGGGGAGTCGGTACTTACCCTGGAGGTTTAGATACGGTCCCACTTCGCCACATTGATCATGATATAAAAGCAAGCTGTGAGTCGGTCGCCTTGGTACATAATGCCACTTACTATTCAACAGTGATCGCTTTTAATGGAGGATCGAATCTAAGAAAAATCCACGCTTCATCAAACGGCGGTAAGACAATATCAAAAAATTGTTTTGAGAAACTCGCCATAGAGCAATGGTTAATGCGCTAGTTCAACTGAGCATTACAATAACGCGTTCAATCTTCGTTGACAGAGCACGTATTTATGATCTTGTTTGAAAAAGTCCACCAATCAGTGTGTGTGTGTGCGTGTGTGTGTGTGTGTGTTTATGAGTGAGTGTGTGTGTGAATATTATTGTATGTGTGTGTTTGTGTGTTTGTGTGTGAGAAAGAGAGAGAGAGTGTGTGTGTGTGTATTTGTGTGTGTGTATGTGTGCTAATATTATGTATGTATGTATGTACCAAACTACGGGACGATGACAGAACACGTATTTATAACCTTATTTGAATGTGTGTGTGTGTATGTATGTATGTATGTATTTGAGTGTATGTGTGTGTGTGTGTGCGTGTGTGTGCTAATATTATGTATGTATTTACAAAACTACGGATCAATGGCTGAAAACGCATTGTGTGTGTGTGAATATTATTGTATGTGTGTGTTTGTGTGTTTGTGTGTGTGTGGAGAGAGAGAGGTGTGTGTGTGTGTGTGTGTGTGTGTGTGTGTGTGTGTGTGTGTGTGCTAATATTATGTATGTACGTACCTAATTACGGGTCGATGGCAGAGCACGTAGTTATAAAACTTTGAAAAAGTACCCCAATCAGTGTGTGTGTGTGTGTGTTTATGACTGTATGTGTGTGTGAGCATGACTGTATGTGTGTGTCTGTGTGTTTGTGTGTGTGTGTGTGTGTGAGAGAGAGAGAGAGAGAGAGAGTATGTATTTGTGTGTGTGTGTGTGTGTGTGTGTGTGTGTGCTAATATTATGTATGTATGTATGTGTGTATGTATGTGTGTATGTGTGTGTGTAATCCAGTACAACCTGTTTCATAGTCGGGTCATCGGCGACTAAACCGGTAACCCCACAGATTTTATCTGATGAGGAGGGTGGCTAGACATCCTGCAGGACGAAAAACAAGACCTGTTCAAAGGGCGGAGGAAGCTATTAGCTCAACGGCCATCTAGAACTTTTTTTTTTTTTTTTTTTTTTTTTTGGAGTGTTGGACCCCTTATTCCTTGTTAGGTTATCCATCTAGGAGAAGGACAACTCTGATTTAACACCTGCAATTGACATGATTGCCAGTTATCTTGCTTAGGCTTGTCACTGGACAACAATCATGAAAATTTAGAGAGTGGTATTCGTGTTGTACAAGCGTTTACCACTATAATATCATGATGTACAAATGTTCCCTTCTTTCTTTCTTTCATCTATCAGCCTCTCAAAAAGTCCCATGGCGATGGATGTGTGGCAACGTGTGCAGACCTGACCAATTGGAAGCATGCAGTTACATATCTACACATTGGCGGCAGGAGTCTTATCCTAACATCGTTGTTGTGTCTACCCGTGACAGGGACTAACTCCGGTGGAGACTCTTGTGTCTGAGCAGTCCTATTTAGGAGAGCACTGCTCACCCAAACTATTGGGATGGTGCTAGAAAAGGTGCACTAAAAAAATGGCTGTCACCTCAACACTGGTTAGTTTCCTGCGGCTAACGGTGGTTCATTTCTTGCAGGAAGAAAAGAAATATTAATAAACTTGATCGAATTAAACTCAACATTTCTTGCTGGAATGTAAGAACTTTGTTAGACCGTAATTCTACAGATCGCCCGGAAAGAAGAACAGCACTTGTGACAAAGGAACTTCAGAGATTACAGATTGATATTGCTGCCCTATCGGAAACCCGATTGTCAGATGAAGATCAGTTGACAGAAATATCAACGGGCTATAAACTCTTTTGGGTTGGTAAGCCAAAGGGCGAACGGCGCGAGGGTGGTGTTGGTTTTGCCGTGAATAAAAGACTGGTGAAGTTTTTGGAGTTGCCTACTAGCATCAGTGATCGCATTATGAAACTGCGTATCCAGCTGCAGTATGGACGGTACGTGACCTTATTTTCTATATATGCCCCGACCCTTCAAGCCAGTGAGGAGACTGCCATGACTTTTTATGAAGACCTTCGCAATGCTATTGTCTCTACACCAAAGGAGGATAAATTGATTATATTGGGAGACATTTGTAATACTCTTTTCCGGCAAAAACGTATCCATAAAATTACTTGGACCCACCCAAGATCAAAACATGGCCATATGATTGACTTCATCTTGACTCGCCGCCGTGACATTGGGGATGTCTGCAACGTGCGTGTTATGCGTAGTGCAGAGTGCGACACAGATCACAGTCTAGTGAGGGGTAGATTTAAACTCCGT
This sequence comes from Doryteuthis pealeii, assembly GCA_023376005.1. Lineage (NCBI taxonomy): Eukaryota > Metazoa > Mollusca > Cephalopoda > Myopsida > Loliginidae > Doryteuthis > Doryteuthis pealeii. The sequence continues at coordinate 7,499,319 of CM042170.1, forward strand.
GTTCGTAAAAAGACTCGCATACCTGGAGTAAAAACACCAAGGCGCCTAGAGTTGAGCAAGGTCAAGCAAATGGAAGTGAAAGAAAGACTGCGTGAACATCTTGACAGTCTGGAATTTAATGGAACATGGGATAACTTCAGAGACCAAGTTTATTCCACTGGTGCAGCTGTTCTTGGCTTCAGAGTTAGGAAACATCGAGACTGGTTTGATGACAATGTAGTTGCCATAAGTCAGCTAATTGAAACAAAAAGAAGTTATTTTATAAGTACACTTCATAGTAAGTCATCTCTCAAACCGTCTACTCTGAAGAAATATATTCAGTTCAAGCAGCTATTACATCGTGAAATAAGGAGGATGAAAAATGAGTGGTGGTCTAAAATCTCCTCTGAAATACAGAAGGCCTTTAATAAAAAGGACCTAAAACTGTTCTATAGCCTCATGTGTACAGTTTTCGGTCCATTAACTTCTTCCATTGCTCTTCTAAGGTCAAAGGACAGCATCACCTTGATTAAGGAACCCGAAAAAATCCTTCAACGATGGCAACAACACTTCACGGATTTATTTAATAACCCTTCAGTAGTCAGTGCTGATGTTCTGTAGAGTCTTCCTCAACAGGAGACCAAATATGAGATGGACCATTTACCAACTTTTACAGAATTTGAAATGGCTATCAAACAAATTAATTCTGGTAGGGCGCCGGGTTTGGATGGGCTTCCAGTGGAACTGTTGAAGGTTAAAAGTTTTAATGTCAATCTTGCTCTGTTTGATCTCTTAACTCAATGTTGGAACGGTTCTCCTCTACCAAATGAATGGATTGATGGTGCTTTGGTGTGTGTATATAAGGGCAAAGGAGATAAAGATAGTTGCGATAACTACCGTGGAATCACACTTCTGAGTGCTGTTAGCAAGGTTCTCTCAAGAATCTTGTTGAATCGATTGCTTGTTTACATTTGCCCAGTAGTCATTCCTGAATCACAAAGTGGTTTTAGGTCTGGCAGAGGAACAAACGACATGATATTTTCGGCTAGGCAATTACAGGAGAAGTGTATAGAGCAACGGGTCCCCCTGTATCAGGTTTTTGTTGATTTGACGAAAGCTTTTGATACAGTCAACAGGGATGCACTTTGGACAATGTTGGGTAAAGTTGGGTGCCCACCGGTATTTGTGAGTGTACTCAAGCGGTTGCACAATGGTATGAAAGCTAAAATTGTCATGAGTGGTAGATTGTCGGATGAAATACCAATAGATAACGGGGTTAAGCAGGGAGATGTCTTGGCCCCAACACTATTCTCAATATTCTTTTCTGTAATATTATCTCATGCATTCCAGCATTGTGAGAAAGGCGTCCTCTTGGAATTTAGAACCACAGGAAGAGTTTTTGACTTGAGAAGATTTAACTTCAAGTCTAAGACATCCTATGCACTTATCAGAGAGTTCCTTTACGCCGATGATGTTGACTTTCTGGCTCACACTGAGGAGGATGTTCAAGATATTGTGAACCTTTTTGCTGCATCGTGCTCTGGTTTTGGATTAAAAATAAGCTTGACAAAGACAAAGGTAATGTTCACCCCCGTAAAGGGGGAACCATATATCAAACCAACAATAGCCATTCATGGTACTTGTCTGGATGTTGTTGAGTCTTTTACATACTTAGGAAGAACACTAACTTGTGATGGATCTTTGGATGCTGAGATTCACCGGCGCATCCAGAAGGCATCTGTGGCCTATGGAACGCTCGAAAAACGGTTATGGTCTAGTACCGGCATTACCCATAAAACAAAATTGAATGTTTATAGGTCCTGCGTGTTGAGTGTTTTATTGTACTCCTCGGAAACATGGACATTGTTTAGAAGGCATCTGAAAATTCTTGAACACTTTCATCAGAAATGTTTGAGACGTATTCTAGACATCAAGTGGAATTCCGAAACGCCTAACACAGAAGTCCTTGCAAGGGCAGGATGCTCAAGCATTGAAACTCTTATCATAACGGCTCAAATGCGTTGGGCAGGTCATGTTGTGCGTATGGGTGATGCTAGATTGCCAAAGCAACTCTTTTACGGTCAGCTG
>CM042170.1:7506385-7578885 GCA_023376005.1 Doryteuthis pealeii
AGAATAATATTACAGTAATTTCTTCTTGTTAATGGATTTCTTTTAAGATTTATCCCCGAGATTTTTGCTCATATTCAAAAAGATAAAACCAAACAATTAGAAATCAATAATACTAAGCATATATTTATCAAAATCAATTTTTTAAGATCAATATGCAAATCAGCCTTCCCATTCACACTATACTCCGCTATTTTGTTGTATATATAAATACAATTGCATGTTCTGTGTATGTAGATATGGTCAACAGTCTTAATGATGTAAATCAATTTTATTAATAATTGAGGTTAAATAAAGATAAAATCATGGAGAATGTGATGTAAATAACGAAGGGAATTGTGATTTGTATAGTAATATAGTTTCGGTTACAGACAGACAAAACACACAATCTCCATTATAATAAGATATATATATATATATATATATATATATATATATATCATTGGCAATTCAGTCTTGAAAGACTATGATAAAAGTTTTTGTGTGCCCTGAAGTTGCAGCGCCTCCTGTGACTATGAAGTCCTATGTTTGAGAAACATTCTCGACCACAGATTTTGCATTTGTAGGTTGTCCTTGTAGATGATGATGTTCCGATGCTTTTGTTGCCGTTGCTTTCTTATGGACCTCTTAGCTTCATGATGTTGTATCAGGGTCACTTCTGACATGTACAGTCCTCTATGGAGATTCTGCCGCCACCGAGGGCGGTCTTGAGCCAAATTTTCCCAGCTGTAAAATTTGTAATATATATATATATATATATATATATATATATATATATATATATATATATTGGATTTTCATGAACATCTTTGTACTTTGCATATCATCTACTAATTTGTTATATTTCAACTCCGAAACTAATTTTGTCAGTCAGCCCAGAGAATTATTCACCTAACTAACATATACCCTATCCCTCGCCCAGCCCCTCTCACTTCATTCAAATTTCCTGGCCCCGTCCATACTATCCTCCCAAAATAAGACACACCCCACGAACTGATAGATTTAAACCATTGTTTCTTGGGAAAAATTTCAGTAATATCCATGATTTTGCTCTTACCTGAAGATGCTGCAGTAATGCGGTTGAAATAAATTATTGTAATAAAGCAAATTTAAAGTTTTTTCCTTATATATATATATATATATATATATATATATATATATATGTGTGTGTGTGTGTGTGTGTGTGTGTGTGTGTGTGTATATACATATATATATATATATATATATATGTATATATATATATATATATATATATATATATACACACACACACACACACACACATATATATATATATATATATATATATATATATATATATATATATATATGAATTTAACATTTTGAAAAAACAATTGGTAATTAATATCTGCTGACAGAATCTGTTTCGACGCCTTAGTAGAAAGGTCATCATCAACGAGCAAAAAATTTTTACGAAAGAAAGAAAGGATAAAAAACCGTTGGAAGAGAATAGGGGGTACAAACACACGCTGGAATGCTTGAATTTTTTAAAAATGCGCATACTGTTTCAAAAATAAAATAAATTTTATTTTTAAAATCAGAAGCATTTTTAATTCAAAAATAAACTCAAAAAGAGTTTGGTGTAAATATATAAAAAAGTGTAAGAGATTATCAAAAATGTTCAAAATATAATCCAGCTTAATAAGTTGTTTACATGTCCACAGCACAATTGAAAGATGTTAAGTTTCAAAAAGTTTGTGGTGTAGGTAAATTTTTGTAGTGTTCGTAGAATAATCTTCGGAGGTGTAAAAATCCGTATATTTTGTTTTTTCATGAGACAAATGTGTAAATAATTTTTGTTTTGTTTTTTTGTTTCATATAATTTTATTTACGATGATTGCATACACAAATCCATCATTGCATTAATTTTATTTTTATTTTCTTGCAAAAAAAAAGGATCTCTTCCTTTAGACTTAATGTTTTTGATTTTAATATTTTATTTTCGTTTCCCTATAAAATTATATTTTTTACTCTTAAAATTTACACATTTAATGTCATAAAAATTTCGCTTAACTCTGTACACAGGAAGGACTTTATATTGTTACTCATTGTTTTAATAATAAAATGCTCGTTAATAGATTGTTAGAATTAAACTTTTAATTCATTCATTTGTTGCTGTTAGTCTTAGAATTAAATGCTATTGTTAGAAAGAGTTAGGATTCTACACCGGATATACCCATCGACTAGCAGTGAGACAGAAAGCTGACAAGTAGAGAGTCAGGCAGATAAAGACTGACAGTCAGGCAGACAAAGGACTGACCCATGTGTAACCACACACATGATACACACAATTGAATTCTATCCAAAACCATCCCACTGTATTCCCTGTCAGTGAGAATAAAAACAAATATTGTTATATGTTAAACATATTTCACTGTTTTTATTATCATTTGTTATTCCTACATTTCGGGATATAACACAATGCTAGGAATTCTGAAACCTTTTTTGATAGTTTCAAAACTTGAGCCAAATCATTCACCTGATGCTTATCGAATCCCCAATGAGCTAAGTCATCTTCAGTTTCAAAATTTGAATCATTGCTGTTACTGAGTTCTTCATCATAATTGAGATCTTCAAGTTTGGTTTGGTTTGGTTGGTTGGGTTTTACGGCATGTCAACCCCTTGGGTTATTTTATGCCGAATACTTTTATTGGTAATTAGGTATTCAAAAATGCATAGGGGTTTATTTGCTGTAATCAAGTTTTCTGTTGAGAATTTTAACATCAAGAGAGTGAGTGTGTGATTTTTGTAAGTTTGTGAACTTACATCCTTGATAAGAGGCCGGTTCTTTTCAAAAAGTTTAATATCCTCTTGAGATCTATTTTTCCAAATAGTTTGTCCATGCTGTCAACATTGTAGAACTTTCTTCGAGTGTGGAAGAGGTGTGTGCATTCAATCAGAATATGTTTTATGCTGTATCGGATTCCACATGAACATTTAGGTGGAGGTTCTTCTTTTAAAATGAAGGAGTGGGTTAATCTAGTGTGGCCAATGCGTAGCCGGGTGATAGTGGTTTCTTCTCTTCTGGTATTACTAGGATCAGGTGTCCTTTCTTTTAAGTTGGGCTGTAATTTGTAGAGTTTGTTGTGGGGATTTTCATCCCATAATTGCTGCCATTTGATTGTCATTATTTGCTTGATTTTTGGTTTAAGATCACTGTATGGTATTTTGTAGTTTTTGTCTGGTATCATGTCAAGTGCGGATTTAGCTAATGAATCTGCTTTATCGAAAGAGAGAGAGAGAGGGGGGGGGTTGAATGAATACTCGATATATAGCTGATGTTAGGCAAGGATACACAATTTTATATTTGTTTTTCTTGTTATATGCCGATGTTTTCATTAAACTAAAAATAACAGTCTGTGCATTTTGTTAAGTATCTGGTCGGCATCCTTAGTTCCAGATGTAATAAGTAAGTAAGCTAGCCAATAAGAATCCGGTGTTAGGGTATTCTGTCGTCCAAGATAATCCAAGTATCAATGACATAAGCTCAGAATATGGTCTCTATTAATACAGCACAAGCAGCAGCAGCAGTGCCAGTGATTGGACAATAGAAATGCCTTCTCAGGTCACGTGTTTATAGGCGAGTCTATAAGTAGAAGTGACCATTTGCCTGATGCCTTATATCACAAAATCCAACACATTTTTGGTTCTCGCATACCAAATGCCAACTTATCACGTGTTCCCTTGATCCACACCCTTAAACTCATAACACACCGCTTGAAGATCTTGTGAGGGGTTCAATACTTGTCTTAATCGCCAAGTTTTAATTTAAAATATGCAAAATAGACTAACTTCACAAATGTGCTGATGTTTGCTCTTTGACTGGGAATCTGAAATCAAGATTATACATTTTACATATTGAAGTATTTAGCAATAGCTCTTAAGTAAACATATCAAACGTAATAATCAAATTATCATACTTTGATATATCCACAGGTCCTGCTAGTTGACAATGAGTATCTGTATTTGTATAAATAATTATTAGAGTGAATGAAAGTTTTGATGTATTTGTTTGATAATGGAGGTTTGTTGTCTGTCTGTAACCAAAACGATGTCACTGCTTATATCACAATATCCTCAGGAATTGCGTAAGTTTATCAATGAGTATTTAATTTATAGTCAAAATCATTAATGCATAGAATAAATCTTATTTATTAATGTTGTCTCTATGAAAATCTGAGTCAGATTTGCTTCAAAACAGCCAATGTTATTAGTGTGTTTAAAATCCTGCAATGTGTCTTATATATCACTAAGAAATAAAAGTTTACATAATATATGGTGGGGTTAATTTGCATACTGGTTTTAACAAATAATTACTTGGTGTTATTGATCTCTAATATTATTGTTTTATTCTCCAATGTATTAAAATGAATTCTATGAATGATTTTATATAGAAACCAATTAAAATATAATTAAAATAAGAGTAATCTGAAAGTTTTCCCTTCATTTTCAATAAAATGACCAGACAATCACTTGACAACACAATTACTCACAACAGAGACTTATGTATATATAATAAAAACAATTGATGAATATTTAATCAAATCGTTTTCACTTCAAAAATGGACATGCCACTTCGCCAGTACATTTTTCGTCTCTTTTTCTGTGGTTTATCAACTACTTTGAAAAACATTTATTCAACAAAAACCCTTTTCCTGACAATTAACTGAGATCGAAGCTAATTGAAAACAATAAAAGATAGATAATATAAAAGAAATATTTCTATTTCTCTTATCACTTTTGTTCATCTTGTATATATATATATATATATATATATATATATATATATATATATATATATCGGGAACTTACTCGAACTCGGGAACCTTCTTTTCGAACTCGGTAACGTTGTACAGATAACAATGAAGATGAGGACAATAGTCCGAATAATCCAAATAATACTGACTATCAAGGCTCATCTATATAAATTCCGAGAAATATCAGAAATTATGTCTAAAACTGTCCCCATTGTAATATATATATATATATATATATATATATATATATATATATATGTTTATCTTTTTGTGCATTTTAGTTCTTGTCGACACTTCCAATCCTATTCCTGGCTGGGTGCGAGATGGAGGTGATCATAACCAAGATATTGCGTTTGCCTCTGACACTTCCACAGTCGCCTGCTCTTGGGGCAACTTCACTGACGAGGAGAGTGGCGTCGAGAGGTTCACCGTAACCATGATCGTCAATGGCCGGCCGACGAAATCGACGCACATCAAAAACGAGTGGATGCTGGAGGACACATCAGTGAGTCTGAAATGCGGAGACAGGGTCGTCTTCAGTGTCCTGGCATTAAATGGCGCCGGCCTCTCCGCCAAATCTCGATCGAACGGATTCGTCATAGACTGCACGCCGCCAAAAGTTCGCTCCTTGAAGAACAGCCAGACCGGTTCGCGGTTCCAGGCGATAAAAGACCGGCTGGACATTGGCTGCGATTTCTCCGATCCAGAGTCCGGCGTTTCCGAATACAGAATCCAGATTTGGGAAGAGAGGGCGGGACAGAAGAAGAGATTCTGGCCGGAAGCGGCGGAGTATGACGTGATCCGTATCAATATGTCCGGCTCGACTTTAGTTTCGAAGGCTATCAAGAATCTGGATCTGAAGACCGGAGCTATTTACAAGATGCACGTGACCGCCGTCAATTATGCGGGTCTGTCCACTTCGGCTGAGACCGACGGGGTTATTGTTGACATCACCCCACCGGTCCTGAAAAAGGTAAGATATAAAAAGTCAAACGACCCCCCCACCCCCAACACACTCCATCACCGCCACCAAAGTGGGATAAACACTGACACACTGACACACGGATACTCCTTAATGCCTAAAACATTATAATAAACGCCTAATCGCCTAAAATATCTATCATTATATATATACTGAAACGAAAAATAAATAAAGGAAAGAAAATGTTGAATGGATAAAATAGATTTAATATGAGTTACTAACATGTGTTTCGGCCAAGAGTTTGTTCATGTATACATGAATTCTATCTATTATTATTTTGAATAAAAAATAAAATAATAATAATAATAGAAAATTATAAAATCTTTAAGCATACAAAGAATAACGGTCTTCATCAGAGTAAAATGTTATTCTTTGTATGCTTAAAGATTTTAGAATCTTCCATTATTATAATTTTATTTTGTATTTAACATGATAATAAATAGAATACATGTGGACATGAACAAACTCCTGGTAGAAACACGTGTTAGTAACTCATATTAAATATATTTTATCCATTCAACATTTTCTTTCCTTTATTTATTTTTCCTTTCAACATATCGTCGGATTCATTTCCATTTTCAACTTATATATATATATATATATATATATATATATATATATATATATATATATATATATAAATGATTCATCGGGAGGGGGGATAGAAAAATAAACTAACGACTCACAATTTGAAAAATAATCCCCTCTAAACAACTCAATGCGGCCCAAAACATTTAAAAGAATATTTACCCAACCCGTTCACCATGGGTAGAATTTGACACACGGCCGCAAGTATGGGGCATCCAGCGAGGATTAAACTCAATTCTCAATAGTAATGGATCTACGAGACTAGCTTGGTAATAATTACACCAAGACGGGACAACATACCAGCAAATGTTGTTTTTTTTAATCTTTTTTTTTTTTAATCATTGAAACCTTTTCCTCATTTGATAAGTGAGCAACATGGCTTTGCTTAATCATAAATTAAATCATAAATTAAATCATAAATTAAATCATAAATTAAATCATAATTAAATCATAAATAAATTAAATCATAAATTAAATCATAAATTAAATCATAAATTAAATTAAATCATAAATTAAATCATAAATTAAATCATAAATAAATCATAAATTAAATCATAAATTAAATCATAAATTAAATCATAATTAAATCATAAATTAAATTAAATCATAAATTAAATCATAAATTAAATAAATTAAATCATAAATTAAATCATAAATTAAGAATAAATGACAAACACAAACTTCTTCAATAAATGTCCCAACTGTATGGCGTTTTAACAAATAGTGTTTTTTTTTTCTTATTTTTTGTTTGTTTTTTTGTTTTTTTTTGGATGGGGAGTAATTTTGTAGATAATGATGCGTTTTAGACCCTAAAAGTGTCAAGTAAGTCGGCTAGTATTTTCATAAAAAACATAAAACAAGTTTTTAGAATTGTACTTCTGCTTTTATTCAGGTTCACATAGGATTAGACGAACATGAAGAAATCGACAGCGAGGGCCGGATCGTTCATGATGACCCATCCAGCATCGAAATCAGCTGGACGTCCCGCGACCCAGAAAGCGGTGTGCCGAATTCTTTCGTCGCCATTGGAACGTCGCCTCTCGTCAACGGTGATCCGCGTTTTGCCTCAGTCACTAACGACTTCGTCGACGTCGGCACCTTGAAATCAACAAAATTTGAGAATCTGAATTTGAATATCACCGCGGATACAGGGACCGTTTATTACGTCACTGTCATGACCCGAAATGGCGCTGGACTTACATCAGAGTTTTTGGTATCAAAACCAATCGTCGTCCTCCGTGCCAACATACCAGGTACGGTGTACGACGGTCCGCAGTTACTTAAGGATGAAGACTATACTAGAGACAAAACTACCATCTCGTTCTCTTTCGACGGATTTGAAAGTGAAGCTTGTAATATCATTGGGTATGAATGGGCTGTTGGTAGTAAGCCTTTCTTTTCAGACAAGCAAGCGTTTACTTCTCACGGTTTGGTCATGGATAACATCACAGTTGGTCATGGTCAAATACATAAGCAATTAACTGAAGGACAACGGCTATACATAACAGTCCGGGCAATGACCGGTCCTGGGTGTAGAGAGAAGTATATTTTGTCGACTTCCAACGGGATCGTGTTGGATACAGTACAACCAACTCTTAAGATAAAGGATTGTACAACGGGGAATTTGCCCTGTTTCCAAGATTCACCCTATTTTGTCCGAAATATAGGCACATTGAATTTTATCTGGAGTTCAACCGACGAATCTTCGCCGATAGAATCGAACTGGTGGTTTGCCGGAAGTCTTCCCGGAAGAGACGATATAAAACCCAAAACCGAAACTCGGGATCTCTTGATAAAGAAATCTTCCATCGCAAAAGTCAATTCCGGCAAAACCGTTTTCATATCAATGGGCGCTAAGGATCAGGCTGGAAACGAGAACATACTGAGTTCGAATCCAATAAGCGTCGACAAGACAAAACCGGTCGTCGAAAATTTCAAATGTTCTGATTCTGTATCGAAATTCCAGACCACCATCAAATGCAGTTGGTCATCGATAGTTGATTCAGAAAGCATGTTGGGTCTCTCTTCCATTGCAATCGGCACGTCTCCCGAGAGGAATGATATTCTTCAGCCAATACCCCTCATCGTAGATCGAAAGACATGGCAATTTAATCTAGCTGACAATCTGAGGAACGACATAAAGAGAATTTATGTGAACCTGGTTGTCAATAATATTTTATCCCTAACTACCAATTTAAGTCAGTCGGTGTCTATTGATTCGTCCCCACCGGTGGTTAAGAGATTTGAAATAGTGACGCGGTTCGACATAAGACAACCCGTGGGTACCAAAAGACAGCTGTGTCAGAATTCAAACAGCAATGTTGAGGTCCTCCTCGACCAAATTGAAGACAAGGAATCAACAATTAAAAGGTGGGTTTGCTTTTTATTTTTAGACACACCAACACGGGCCTTTCGTTGATACGAGGGGGCTATCCCCAAGGCAACACCTGTCCCATCGATTTAAAGGGGTATGGCGGGGTTTATTGCCCAGTGCCTGAGGCGCCCCCTTGAGGTGGAATACCGACGGGATCTACGCATTTTTTGCACCCACCACCTATGAGCTTCGGTTCGTGGGTGGTCCCACACTAATAGGGCCTTGTGCATAACCTGTACACGTGGGGTACGTGGTAAATACAATAACACACAATGTATATAATACCCCTGTTGATGCTTATATAAATTTCTGACCTCTAATAATCCCTTTCAATGTATTCCTAAAGTAAAATTATTCACAATTCATTTACATACCATATTTTATCAGTAATACTTGTATTAATTCCTGACCACTGACAATCCCTTTTCTTTCGGATTTTCAATGTATTCCTAAAGTAAAATTATTTACAATTCATTTACATACCACATTTTATCAGTAATACTTATATTAATTCCTGACCACTGACAATCCCTTTTCTTTCGGATTTTCAATGTATTCCTAAAGTAAAATTATTCACAATTCATTTACATACCACATTTTATCAGTAATACTTGTATTAATTCCTGACCACTGACAATCCCTTTTCTTTCGGATTTTCAATGTATTCCTAAAGTAAAATTATTCACAATTCATTTACATACCACATTTTATCAGTAATACTTGTATTAATTCCTGACCACTGACAATCCCTTTTCTTTCGGATTTTCAATGTATTCCTAAAGTAAAATTATTCACAATTCATTTACATACCACATTTTATCAGTAATACTTGTATTAATTCCTGACCACTGACAATCCCTTTTCTTTCGGATTTTCAATGTATTCCTAAAGTAAAATTATTCACAATTCATTTACATACCATATTTTATCAGTAATACTTGTATTAATTCCTGACCACTGACAATCCTTTTTCTTTCGGATTTTCAATGTATTCCTAAAGTAAATTATTTACAATTCATTTACATAACACATTTATCAGTAATACTTATATTAATTCCTGACCACTGACAATCCCTTTTCTTTCGGATTTTCAATGTATTCCTAAAGTAAAATTATTCACAATTCATTTACATACCACATTTTATCAGTAATACTTGTATTAATTCCTGACCACTGACAATCCCTTTTCTTTCGGATTTTCAATGTATTCCTAAAGTAAAATTATTCACAATTCATTTACATACCACATTTTATCAGTAATACTTGTATTAATTCCTGACCACTGACAATCCCTTTTCTTTCGGATTTTCAATGTATTCCTAAAGTAAAATTATTCACAATTCATTTACATACCACATTTATCAGTAATACTTGTATTAATTCCTGACCACTGACAATCCCTTTTCTTTCGGATTTTCAATGTATTCCTAAAGTAAAATTATTCACAATTCATTTACATACCATATTTTTTCAGTAATACTTGTATTAATTCCTGACCACTGACAATCCCTTTTCTTTCGGATTTTCAATGTATTCCTAAAGTAAAACCATTGACAATTCATTTAGATTATCTATTTTGTCAGTAACACTCGCATTAATCTGCGTATTTGGATTTGTGTAACACTATGTTCTTCTTGACAGAATGGAGAGATGACATGTCAACTCTCGTTACGTTCTTGTACTCATTTCCGAATGGGGAGATTACGTGTCCACGTTGCTTACATTACAGTTCTTATTTTGAATAAAGTGATGATAGTAAAAATATTTGTATACTTATCACTCTGGGCCGACATTACAATCGGAGAGGCTGGAATCCTGGTTGCTAGGCAGCTGTTCAATTGACTGGCAATTCTATGATAACCAACTTATGTTGTATATTGTAGAATATACCCGTATACCTATATTGTCTTAATCTGAGCAATTGTGTCGATCTATTGGTTCTGTTATCTTCTATCTAGCTTGGGTTGTTCATCTGGTCTTGGTAGCTGGCTTAAGCTTCTAGTTGATTCCTATGGGTTTTTCATCCTGACCTTATTAACGAACACAAGACTTTTTGTTTTACTTAGAGCTCATGTTTTACTTCATAAAACCCAGATCAAATGCGAATGAGAAATGGCTCTTTGGATGAGATACACCATCGTATGTCCGACTCGTCCAATCACCAAAGCAAATTTGCTTTCTCTAAACTAACTTCTCACGTTGGTTGTCCAATGAGAGAATAGGTCAAACACAGGGTCAAATCCTGTCAATCAAATTCCCTGTATTTTCCTCAAAACCGTTTGATTTAACTGCACTACCGTACGCAATTAAAAAATAACTTATCAATTATGTAATAATTCTTAAATAATTTATTTTTAGTTAGGAAGTTGATTTAGAAGGCTATCACAATGCAGGTTTAAAGAAAAAATAATAATACGGTAACAATGATGTTGTGTGTTAACCTGTATTTAATTCTTGAATTTTCGAGATAATATCTCTTTTTCAAATGATCACTGGAACTGAAGCAGTCTAGTTATGGCATTTCTTTTTAAATGAATTTTTTTTTAAAAATTCATTTAAAAAGAAATGCCATAACTAGACTGCTTCAGTTCCAGTGATCATTTGAAAAAGAGATATTATCTCGAAAATTCAAGAATTAAATACAGGTTAACACACAACATCATTGTTACCGTATTATTATTTTTTTTCTTTATTGCATTGTGATAGCCTTCTAAATCAACCTCCTAACCAATATATACACAATGCTTCAAGCAAATTATAAAACTCTCTTAATTTCTTTTTGTTATTTTCAGGATTGATATATACCTCGGAAGCGCCCCCTACAAAGGAGATATCAAGGTTATCTCTCTTGATAAAATCCAGCCAATAATTAATATTGATCGTCTGTCTTTGCCAAATGGTTTTGTGCTTTATCTAACGGCAATCATTTTTAATTCAGCAAGTCTTTCAACAACTTTAGTTCGTTCCGTGATTATCAGTAGCAATCCTGTGCTATCTGTGTTCGACGGTCCAGAAGGCGAAAGTATCGATTATCAAACCGATCTGTCAACTCTCCAGGCTCACTGGACCCTGTCCGGGGGTTGCCCTCTCGTCGAAGCCCAGTGGTCAGTCGAAAATTTAATCGGAGAAAAAATCCGCGACTTCCAGCCGGTTCCTGCGAATATCCACCAAATGTACAGTGATGATTTTGCTTTACAAAATGGCCACACTTATTTCTTCATTGTAAAAGTCAAAGACAGTCTAAACCGAACATTTATAAGTCGCTCGGACGGAGTGACAGTTATGATAAAACGTCCACATATTGCAAAAGTGAGAGATGGTCTCCAAAAAGAGGATATTAATTATCAATATAGTTTTACTAAAATTTCTGCCAATTGGGACGCATTTGGCAACAAGGAGGATACGAATCCTTCACAAATAATTTCCTATTACGAAATTGCTGCTGGTACAGACCGGAAGTTTACAAAAACAAGACATAATATCCACGAGTTTGTTAATGTCGGTCTAAATAGATCTTACACCTTCGTTGGTCTAAATCTGACCCAACATAAGACTGTTTATTATATAACAATCCGAGCGCACAGTTTTGCCGGTAGCTTCTCGGAGATTTCCACGGACGGAGTTCGGGTTGGATTTTCTGGAATAATTAATATTGGAAAAATCGAGTATAATGTAGTCCAGTCATCGACAAGTGTCCTAGAATTTTCCTGGAGTGGATTTTTATCCGATATAGGTATTAAAACATATCTCATTGGTGTCAGTGATTACAAGGTGGATATTTATCCCCCTGACAAAAATTTGACTAACAACGATGAAAAAACGACTAACAAAATGATTAATTACGATCAACTGGTTGCGAGAAAAAGTGTATTCAATACCGTCTCTTTGACAGACGTAGGAACTAATACTTATATATCGTTACAAGACTTGAAGCTCAAACACAATGTCTTGTATTACGTTACAGTTATCGCTGAAGATCTCGTTGGTAACTGTATAGTAGAGACTGGTAGACCAATTAGGATTGATACAACGCCACCATCTAAAGGGGAGGTAATTATTAGCAATGTGCATAGCACCAGCGTTGTGTTCTCAAGTGATAATGACCGGCTTAATATAGCCTGGACAGATTTTAAAGACATTGAATCTGGGATTAAAAGCTACGACGTTACACTGAAACATACGACCACCACTTGCAAAGGTTCAAACAAACAGATAACAGATTCATATGTTGTTGATAAAATAAAAGTCCACAACAGTACGAAGGCGAAACTTTACGATATTCATCTAATTCAAAATGGCGAGTATGTCGTCTGCGTTACAGCGTACAATTTGGCGGGACTGAACAGCACACAATGTTCCGTTCCTATCAAAATCGACTCTTCCCCGCCATTGTCTGGTGCTGTAAAAGTCGGTGCTGATTGGTCAAAAACAAAAATATTTACGTCATCGACTACAGAATTGACCGGTGTGTTTGCTGTGGCCGCGAACTGGACGTCTTATGAATGTCCGCAACAGAAAAGTATAGTCGCAAAAAATAAGTTCCTCACAGATTGGTTTTCGATGTCGAAATCTAATGGGTTTGACCCCAAAGGTGTTAAAATAGACCAAGAACAAATCAGCTTAACTCTGCGACACAATGACGAACTTATTGGAATTCTTCGTAGTGGTTTCCAGTCAGAAAACACGGATTTGATTTTTGGTAACTATACCATTGTTCTTCAAGCTCTGCCCGGTTTAAATATGATTACTTCTTATACAATGGCTCCGGATATCAACATCGGACCGAAGATCTTTGAATTTCCAGAAGAAAAACTTGAGCAATATGAAGAAGAATTCGCAATCGATGTGATGCAAGTTGCCGAAATGTTAAATTCAAGTTTTACAGATAACTCAACCGAATCTCATGTTAACGTACGAAACGATACATCATCAAAACTCGTTCAGGAAGGCAATAAAACCGAATACGGCGTTGGTTTTCATATTTTTGGCTACAAAACTGGCAACGGGT
Organism: Doryteuthis pealeii; assembly: GCA_023376005.1. Taxonomy (NCBI): domain Eukaryota; kingdom Metazoa; phylum Mollusca; class Cephalopoda; order Myopsida; family Loliginidae; genus Doryteuthis; species Doryteuthis pealeii. The sequence goes on from CM042170.1 coordinate 7,520,113, forward strand.
TCGGAGGGTGGTACTGCCTGTTCTGGGTCAAGGATAAAGACAGCCAACAAGAAAAATGGCTGGAACTCGACTTTGATCCAACCGAATCCGGTAACGAATATAATATCTGGTTGCAAAGGGAGAACAAGTATGTCCATGACGTCACTTACAGTGTTTCGTTCCAGATTAATGGAAAACAACAGATTGATGTCAACGGCTTGCAATTTTTGCCGAAATCCAAAACCTTTTTCTACGTCTGGAACTATGAACACTATTTCCCACCAGTCATAGATGCTTTCCATCCTTTCAACGAGGAGGCCGTCATCGAAAATTTTAAAATACCAATTAAAGTATGTTTCCTTTTTTTTTTCTTACTTCACAATTAATTACTATTCTTATTCCCTAATGAATACTATTCTTACTTCCCCATTAATTATTATTCTTACTTCACTATTAATTAATATTCTTACTTCACTATTAAGTACTATTCTTACTTCACTATTAATTAATATTCTTACTTCGCTATTAAGTACTATTCTTACTTCACTATTAATTATTATTCTTACTTCACTATTAATACTATTCTTACTTCATTATTAATTATTATTCTTATTTCACTATTAATTATTATTCTTACTTCGCTATTAATTAATATTCTTACTTCACTATTGAGTACTATTCTTACTTCACTATTAATCAATATTCTTACTTCACTATTAATTAATATTCTTACTTCACTATTAAGTGCAATTCTTACTATTCTTACTTCACTATTAATTAATATCATTACTTCATTATTAATTGATATTCTTACTTCACTAATACGTACTATTCTAACTTCGCTATAAATTACTATTCTTACTTCACTATTAATTAATATTCTTATTTCACCATTATATGTGTGTTTGTATATATATATATATATATATATATATATATATATATATATATATATATATATATATATATATATAAATTTACTTCTGGATTAATAAAAATCGATTTAAAAAGTGCTCAATAAAAGGAGCTAAATGTACGTTTTTAAAAGCGAATATAATAAAATATTCCGACTGCAGTTTCTTGCCGTAGCAATTCTTCAGGTAATCTTCCATGAAGAATTGCTACAGCAAGAAACTGCAGTCGGAATATTTTATAACATTCGCTTTTAAAAACGTATATATATATATATATATATATATATATATATATATATATATATATATATATATATATAACAGCTCTATTTTATATTGAGCGTTCTACCAATAATAACAGAGATAAAAAAAATAAAAAAGAGCTAAATAGACGATTAAAAACGAATGGTTTAAAATAAGAATCGTATTCTAAATCATTCGTTTTTAATCGTATATATATATATATATATATATATATATATATATATATATATGAGTGTGTGGGGGGGGGCATGTAATATTGTCAAAATATTGTATATACACACATATATATATATGTATATGTATATGTAATATTGTAAAATTTGAAAAAGACAAGTTTCATTAACGAGTGATGTTTTAATAAGCCTACGTTGAAGTGTTTCGGTCTGTTTAGACAGACCTTCATCAGGGTTTTCGTTGGTTTAAGAAGAAGAAAAAACGAAAGCCCTGATGAATATTACATATTGTCGGATTTATTTCCACTTTTCTTCATATATATATATATATATATATATATATATATATATATCTTATTATTATAATGGAGATTGTGGGTTTGTCTGTCTGTAACCGAAACTATATTACTATACAAGTCACAATTCCTTTAGTTATTTACATTATATTCTCCATGATTTTATTTTTATTTAAACCTCAATTATTAATAAAATTGTTTTACATTACTTACACTGTTGACCATATCTACATACTAATTAACATGCAATTGTATTTATATATACAACAAAATAGAGGTTTACAGTATGAATGGGAAGGCTAATTTGCATATTGATCTTAAAAAATTGATTTTAATAAATATATGCTTAGTATTATTGATTTCTAATTGTTTGGTTTTATCTTATTGAATATGAGCAAAAATCTCTTAAAGAAATCTTAAAAGAAATCCCTTAAAAATAAGAAATAACTGTAATATTATTCTTTACTTCCTATTTTAAATAAACAGTTTAATTAGGAAAATTTACCAATGAAAGACGGGAGTAACGGAAAATGATGGAAGAGTTAGTTTCAAAGTTGTTCTATTTTTCAATCATACCCCCTCTGTTTCAAATCTTTTTATCTACATTCTTATTCAGTTTCATTAGCCTTTCTAATTTAATATGATATTTTATTATAAAATTTAACTAAAATACTTGCACCCGGAGGGTGCATATATTTGCTAGTATATATAACAGAGATACTCCACGTTACTTAAAAGACAATAATAGCAATTATTACTCAACTAAGTTCACATGCACAAACCTTAACCTGATTTTATCTTCACAGCAAAAAAAAAAAGTAGAAAATAAACAACCAAAAACAACCAAGTTATGTTCGAACGAGTGATGTTTTAATAAGCCTTCGTTGAAGTGTTTCGGTCTGTTTAGACAGACCTTCATCAGGGCTTTCGTTGGTTTAAGAAGAAAAAACGAAAGCCCTTATGAATATTACATATTGTCGGATTTATTTCCACTTTTCTTCATATATATATATATATATATATACATACACACACACACACACACACACATATATATATATATGTATATATATATATATATATATATATATATATATATATATATATAACAGAGATACTCCACGTTACTTAAAAGACAATGATACCAATTATTACTCAACTAAGTTCACATGCACAAACCTCAACCTGATTTTATCTCCATAGCAAAAAAAAAGTAGAAAATAAACAAACAAAAAACAAAAAAACCCAACCAAGTTATGTCAGAACTAAGTGAGAATGAGGATAATTTATGAACATTTTTAAAACTAAAAGGAGTGTCGGGGTTTATTGCATTATTTTGTTTTTGTCAACATACAAACATTAACGGGAGCAGTTCTCATAAAACTAAATAGATTAAGAGGTGCTACTTAGCGTAACGGTTATCGTCGTGGGAAATAGCATCGGTGACCCGAAGTTCAAATCCTGGACGAGGCTGTTTGCGTTTTTACTTTCTCCACCACTACCACCACCCCGGCTATCAGTGAATAGTAGGGGTGATTGAGTTCTTTAGCATTGGTTGGGCAACCAGTCTAGGAGAACGAATACTCTGAATTCAAACCAGCTGTACTCCACTTTAAAAATGATCTTGTGTCACATCCTTTCCGTGACGAAGGGTTTGGATAAACACATAACCGTTTTGAGACGCGCTTATCGTAATGGTTATCGTAGGAAATGGAATCGGTGACCCGGGTTCAAATTTTGGACGAGACTGTTTGCATTTCACTTGACGCTAATGGCATTGGGAAGAAGACGAATCCATATCTTTTCTTCCCCTCCCCCTAGATATGGGTAATTAGTGGGACAAACTGGATTCTTTATGTTGTATACCCTTCTTTACCGGCACTAAATAGATATATGTTATATACTTCTCTTACTTCTTATTCTGGTCGTCTATTCTTCTGGCCGGTTTGGTTCTTCTATCATCTATCTTGGTCTGGTCTTGTCGTGGTGTTTCTTGGGGACTTCGGGTCTGGTTTCTGTTGGGGATCACTCCTTATCAGAAGCCTTGTGTCATTGTTAGTTTTTAGTAATAACCACAAGACTTCGATTTACGATGATGTTACTTTATTCGTAGATCCCCCAGACCAGACATCTGCGCAGTGAGACTCACATCTTGCTAACTTCGCTTCTAAGTTCTAACTCTAACTAACTGAGTTGCTAACTCCTTAAACCGGAAGGGCCTTCTATCGGGGTTCCCGGTTCTCACGGTTTATCCCGCAAGGCAAGGTCAGAGTGAGGTCAAGCATTGTCACTCACTCTCAAGGCCATCAGCTGCACTAATATGATTTCTACACTTTTGTCATAATCATTAGGTATCTAATGATTATGTAACATCTAGCCTAAATAAAGAAATCAGTCTAGGATACGGAAAATTCTGAATACAAACCATCTGTACTCTGCTTAAAAAATGACCTTGTGTCACTTCCTGCTCATGGTGGAAGGATTGAGTAAATACAAATGTCCCAATCCTCATATACCTTACCTATGAACAATAATGGGTATGTCCCAATCCTCATATACCTTACCTATGAACAATAATGGGTATGTCCAATCCTCATATACCTTACCTATGAACCCCAATCCTCATATACCTTACCTATGAACAATGGGTATGTCCCAATCCTCATATACCTTACCTATGAACAATAATGGGTATGTCCCAATCCTCATATACCTTACCTATGAACAATAATGGGTATGTCCAATCCTCATATACCTTACCTATGAACAATAATGGGTATGTCCCAATCCTCATATACCTTACCTATGAACAATAATGGGTATGTCCCAATCCTCATATACCTTACTATGAACAATAATGGGTATGCCCCCTCATATATCTTACCTATGAACAATAATGGGTATGCCCAATCCTCATATACCTTACCTATGAACGATAATGGGTATGTCCCAATCCTCATATACCTTACCTATGAACAATAATGGGTATGTCCCAATCCTCATATACCTTACCTATGAACAATAATGGGTATGTCCCAATCCTCATATACCTTACCTATGAACAATAATGGGTATGTCCCAATCCTCATATACCTTACCTGAACAATAATGGGTATGTCCCAATCCTCATATACCTTACCTATGAACAATAATGGGTATGTCCCATCCTCATATACCTTACCTATGACAATAATGGGTATGTCCCAATCCTCATATACCTTACCTATGAACAATAATGGGTATGTCCCATTAATGGGTTGTCCCAATCCTCATATACCTTACCTATGAACAATAATGGGTTTGTCCTCATAAATACGGGAGTATTATGCTGACTGGATAGTTTTATACCACTAGCAGTGGTTTACCTTCTTCGCTCCGCTGGCGAGTATTGTATTTTGTTAATGCTATAAAGATTCCATTTCATTTTCAACCTCCGTTTGGTTATTGCTCATTTAGTAACCTTTGGTAGGTTACAACAGCTACAGATTATGCTGACTGAGTAGTTTTATACCACAAGCAGTGGTTTACCTTCTTCATGCTCATGACGAATATTGTATTTTGTTAATGTTATAAAGATTCCATTTCATTTCCAACCTTCGTTTGGTTATTGCTCATTTAGTAACCTTTGTAATATATATATATATATATATATATATATATATATATTATATATATATATATATATAAAGGTTTTATATATTTAATGACATAGGAATAGTCACGACCATTGGTTTCATGCATGCGTAATCGCAAACATTGCTTATATTGAGCACTCTCCCAATAATACTACACTTTGGCATACCGTTCCAGTAAAAGTTGAAACAGTGCCAATCCCACACTATAGGTATATATATATATATATATATATATATATATATATATATATATATATTAGCTGTTAGTTGTCGACTTTGCTTAATTTAATCTAATATCTCTATTTTCAGATTGATAAACCTTGCAGTCATGGATCAGCGTTCTTTGACGGCGAGAGCGGAATCCAAGAAATCTGGATCGGGGTTTCGGATCAACCGACATCGGCAGAATCCAATATTCACCCTTACGTGCTCTATAAACGACTGTGCAAACCCTGCACCGCGGACTGCTTGGCTGACTGCGACCAGAACTGCCCGCAGGCATCCACAGGGTTTGACTTGATGCAATTCCGTATAGCAAATCTTTCTCTTGTGAATTCAGCTCAAATAGACTTCAATTCCACACTCTACGACAGCAGAGACACCAAGCAGGCCAATGAATCGGCCATCCAGACGTACTACTTACAAGTGAAGGCTCTAAACTATGCCGGTAAAGCAACGGTGGGTATCTCAAAGGGGATCGTAATCGATACAACACCTCCTAAATTCAAGACGGTTACGTGCGTCGATCCGGATTATTCATTGGATGAACCGTCCGAGTACCTAGCCTCTACCACTTCCGTTGGAGCCTTCTGGGAAAGCAACGAAGACGTCAGTCAAGTGACTGGGTATTTCATGAGCGTCGGAAGCCGTCCTGGATGGTCGGATATCTTTAGAGGGTCTGAATCTAGCACTGATCTTAGCACGAAGCGACGGCTCGAAGGACTGGACGGTCTGTTGATAAACGGACGGACTTATTACGTAGTGGTGACTGCAATCAACAGTGCCGGTCTCATGTCAAACATGTCGTGCAAAACGACAGTGGACAGATCTCCGCCAAATGTGGGGAGCATCTCAGCCAAACCTGAAGGAACTTTCAAGACGTTCACCGATGGGAAACCGGTTAATATGATAAAAGATACAAAGAGTATTGTACTTAACTGGTCAGGAGGACCCAAAAATGTCAAATTCTACGGTAAGAAACATTTAAATCGAATTAAATGGACCTAAATTCCACCCCGCCAAAAGAAAAAAAAATACCAAAAATCAGGAAATTAACTGAATTTAATGAAATTTTCAGTGTTGATATGTTAATGAATAAAGGATATAATGTACCAGTTATTTTATTCAAAAACATTTACATTTTTTTAGGTCAGTTAACTTTGAAACACGTATCTTAAAGAATCTGTGTTACGCCTCAAAGATACGTGGTTCAAAGTTAACTGACCTGAAAAAAATGTGAAAGTTTCTTCCACTAGATATAAGTTAAACGGTCCAAAGTGTTCTTGTTCCCCAATGTTACCTGCATTGGAAAAATGAGGACTAAAAATTGCACCTTAATGCAAACTTTACATTTACAGAGAAATATTCCTGTAGATTTTAGGTTCCTCGTTCTCCAATGATACCTGAATCGGGAAATTAAGCACTAAAAATTACGCCTTAATGCTAAGCTTACATTTACAGAGAAAAATTCCTGTAGATTTTAGGTTCCTCATTCCCCAATGATACCTGAATCCGGAAATTAAGCACTAAAAATTACGCCTTAATGCTAAGCTTACATTTACAGAGAAAAATTCCTGTAGATTTTAGGTTCCTCATTCCCCAATGATACCTGAATCGGGAAATTAAGCACTAAAAATTACGCCTTAATGCTAAGCTTACATTTACAGAGAAAAATTCCTGTAGATTTTAGGTTCCTCATTCCCAATGATACCTGAATCGGGAAATTAAGCACTAAAAATTACGCCTTAATGCTAAGCTTACATTTACAGAGAAAAATTCCTGTAGATTTTAGGTTCCTCATTCCCAATGATACCTGAATCGGGAAATTAAGCACTAAAAATTACGCCTTAATGCTAAGCTTACATTACAGAGAAAAATTCCTGTAGATTTTAGGTTCCTCATTCCCCAATGATACCTGAATCGGGAAATTAAGCACTAAAAATTACGCCTTAATGCTAAGCTTACATTTACAGAGAAAAATTCCTGTAGATTTTAGGTTCCTCATTCCCCAATGATACCTGAATCGGGAAATTAAGCACTAAAAATTACGCCTTAATGCTAAGCTTACATTTACAGAGAAAAATTCCTGTAGATTTTAGGTTCCTCATTCCCCAATGATACCTGAATCGGGAAATTAAGCACTAAAAATTACGCCTTAATGCTAAGCTTACATTTACAGAGAAAAATTCCTGTAGATTTTAGGTTCCTCATTCCCCAATGATACCTGAATCGGGAAATTAAGCACTAAAAATTACGCCTTAATGCTAAGCTTACATTTACAGAGAAAAATTCCTGTAGATTTTAGGTTCCTCATTCCCCAATGATACCTGAATCGGGAAATTAAGCACTAAAAATTACGCCTTAATGCTAAGCTTACATTTACAGAGAAAAATTCCTGTAGATTTTAAGTTCCTCATTCCCCAATGATACCTGAATCGGGAAATTAAGCACTAAAAATTACGCCTTAATGCTAAGCTTACATTTACAGAGAAAAATTCCTGTAGATTTTAGGTTCCTCATTCCCCAATGATACCTGAATCGGGAAATTAAGCACTAAAAATTACGCCTTAATGCTAAGCTTACATTTACAGAGAAAAATTCCTGTAGATTTTAGGTTCCTCATTCCCCAATGATACCTGAATCGGGAAATTAGCACTAAAAATTACGCCTTAATGCTAAGCTTACATTTACAGAGAAAATTCCTGTAGATTTTAGTTCCTCATTCCCCAATGATACCTGAATCGGGAAATTAAGCACTAAAAATTACGCCTTAATGCTAAGCTTACATTTACAGAGAAAAATTCCTGTAGATTTTAGGTTCCTCATTCCCCAATGATACCTGAATCGGGAAATTAAGCACTAAAAATTACGCCTTAATGCTAAGCTTACATTTACAGAGAAAATTCCTGTAGATTTTAGGTTCCTCATTCCCCAATGATACCTGAATCGGGAAATTAAGCACTAAAAATTACGCCTTAATGCTAAGCTTACATTTACAGAGAAAAATTCCTGTAGATTTTAGTTCCTCATTCCCAATGATACCTGAATCGGGAAATTAAGCACTAAAAATTACGCCTTAATGCTAAGCTTACATTTACAGAGAAAAATTCCTGTAGATTTTAGGTTCCTCATTCCCCAATGATACCTGAATCGGGAAATTAAGCACTAAAAATTACGCCTTAATGCTAAGCTTACATTTACAGAGAAAAATTCCTGTAGATTTTAGGTTCCTCATTCCCCAATGATACCTGAATCGGAAATTAAGCACTAAAAATTACGCCTTAATGCTAAGCTTACATTTACAGAGAAAAAATTCCTGTAGATTTTAGGTTCCTCATTCCCCAATGATACCTGAATCGGGAAATTAAGCACTAAAATTACGCCTTAATGCTAAGCTTACATTTACAGAGAAAAATTCCTGTAGATTTTAGGTTCCTCATTCCCAATGATACCTGAATCGGGAAATTAAGCACTAAAAATTACGCCTTAATGCTAAGCTTACATTTACAGAGAAAAATTCCTGTAGATTTTAGGTTCCTCATTCCCCAATGATACCTGAATCGGGAAATTAAGCACTAAAAATTACGCCTTAATGCTAAGCTTACATTTACAGAGAAAAATTCCTGTAGATTTTAGGTTCCTCATTCCCCAATGATACCTGAATCGGGAAATTAAGCACTAAAAATTACGCCTTAATGCTAAGCTTACATTTACAGAGAAAAATTCCTGTAGATTTTAGGTTCCTCATTCCCCAATGATACCTGAATCGGGAAATTAAGCACTAAAAATTACGCCTTAATGCTAAGCTTACATTTACAGAGAAAAATTCCTGTAGATTTTAGGTTCCTCATTCCCCAATGATACCTGAATCGGGAAATTAAGCACTAAAAATTACGCCTTAATGCTAAGCTTACATTTACAGAGAAAAATTCCTGTAGATTTTAGGTTCCTCATTCCCAATGATACCTGAATCGGGAAATTAAGCACTAAAAATTACGCCTTAATGCTAAGCTTACATTTACAGAGAAAAAATTCCTGTAGATTTTAGGTTCCTCATTCCCAATGATACCTGAATCGGGAAATTAAGCACTAAAAATTACGCCTTAATGCTAAGCTTACATTTACAGAGAAAAATTCCTGTAGATTTTAGGTTCCTCATTCCCCAATGATACCTGAATCGGGAAATTAAGCACTAAAAATTACGCCTTAATGCTAAGCTTACATTTACAGAGAAAAATTCCTGTAGATTTTAGGTTCCTCATTCCCCAATGATACCTGAATCGGGAAATTAAGCACTAAAAATTACGCCTTAATGCTAAGCTTACATTTACAGAGAAAAATTCCTGTAGATTTTAGGTTCCTCATTCCCCAATGATACCTGAATCGGGAAATTAAGCACTAAAAATTACGCCTTAATGCTAAGCTTACATTTACAGAGAAAAATTCCTGTAGATTTTAGGTTCCTCATTCCCCAATGATACCTGAATCGGGAAATTAAGCACTAAAAATTACGCCTTAATGCTAAGCTTACATTTACAGAGAAAAATTCCTGTAGATTTTAGGTTCCTCATTCCCCAATGATACCTGAATCGGGAAATTAAGCACTAAAAATTACGCCTTAATGCTAAGCTTACATTTACAGAGAAAAATTCCTGTAGATTTTAGGTTCCTCATTCCCCAATGATACCTGAATCGGGAAATTAAGCACTAAAAATTACGCCTTAATGCTAAGCTTACATTTACAGAGAAAAATTCCTGTAGATTTTAGGTTCCTCATTCCCCAATGATACCTGAATCGGGAAATTAAGCACTAAAAATTACGCCTTAATGCTAAGCTTACATTTACAGAGAAAAATTCCTGTAGATTTTAGGTTCCTCATTCCCCAATGATACCTGAATCGGGAAATTAAGCACTAAAAATTACGCCTTAATGCTAAGCTTACATTTACAGAGAAAAATTCCTGTAGATTTTAGGTTCCTCATTCCCCAATGATACCTGAATCGGGAAATTAAGCACTAAAAATTACGCCTTAATGCTAAGCTTACATTTACAAAGAAAAATTCCTGTAGATTTTAGGTTCCTCATTCCCAAATGATACCTGAATCGGGAAATTAAGCACTAAAAATTACGCCTTAATGCTAAGCTTACATTTACAAAGAAAAATTCCTGTAGATTTTAGGTTCCTCATTCCCCAATGATACCTGAATCGGGAAATTAAGCACTAAAATTACGCCTTAATGCTAAGCTTACATTTACAAAGAAATTCCTGTAGATTTTAGTTTCCTCATTCCCAATGATACCTGAATCGGGAAATTAAGCACTAAAAATTACGCCTTAATGCTAAGCTTACATTTACAGAGAAAAATTCCTGTAGATTTTAGGTTCCTCATTCCCCAATGATACCTGAATCGGGAAATTAAGCACTAAAATTACGCCTTAATGCTAAGCTTACATTTACAAAGAAAAATTCCTGTAGATTTTAGGTTCCCTTTCCCAATGATACTGAATCGGGAAATTAAAGACTAAAAAACTTCACGCGTTATATGCTAAGCACATTCGAACTGCTATAATGTATACAGGATTAAAAGGATGAACTTTATACGACAGAAAGTTCTCCTCAGGGTCGATGATGATATTATGTTTAATCAATGGCATTCAACCACGTTGATAAGGGACGAATCGGCGAAGAGTTAAGCGACGTAAACTATTATCGCTATATGCTAAGATTAAACTCGTACATTAGATACAAAGAAAATTTCCTGTAGCGAATGTTTAAAGAGTATTTGCCATCATTGCTGCAATGATAGCCTTGAATTATCTCGGGAATTAAGCGCATAAAAATTTTTAACGCCTTATGATATAGACATTAAACTTTAGCAGAGATTCACAATTCCATGTCAGATTTTGATATATGGTTCTCATTTCCCAATGATGGTGTGTTAATCTGGGGGAAATTTAGAGCACTAAAAGAGATGGTCTTGCCTTAATTCGCTAAGCTTATTCATGATTTAGCAGGAGAAATAAGTTCTTGCTTTGATTAGATTGCTTGTTTGCGAATTGCCCACAAGTGGGTATATCCCATGCAAGCCATGAAGATTGTCGGAAATTAAGGCAACTACAGTGTTAGGGCCTTAATCCTAGAAGATTAGTCATTTGCGCAAGAGAAAAATTTCCATGTAGATTTTAGTGTTCTCATCTACCCAATTGATGAACTGGAGTCGCGGTAAAAGTTACAGAGGGACTGAAAACACCAACCGGTCTGAGGATAGATGTAGCGTTTAGAACCATTACGCGCTTAGATTTCGCTAAGCCATTGACACTGTTACAGAGAAAAATGTCCTGTAGATTTTTAAGTTGCTTCGATTTTGCGCCAAGTGATACTGAATCGCGGGAAATTAAGCGTCTACCGAGCGACTAATAAATTCGCTTAATGCTAAGCTTACATTTACAGAGAAAAATTTCTGTAGATTTTCTAGGTTCCTCGTCGTTCACAATGATACTGAATCGGGAAATTAAAGCAACTAAAATTACGCTTAATGCTAAGCTTACATTTACAGAGAAAAAATGTCCTGTAGATTTTATGTTTCATTCCCAATGATAACTGAATCGGGAAATTAAGCCTAAAATTACGCTTAATTGCTAAGCTTTAATTTACAGAGACAAATTCTGTAGATTTTAGTTTCCTCATGTCTAGACAGATGTAATCACCATGAATTACGGGAAATATTAAGTCTTAGAGTAAAAATGTGCGTTAAGATTTAATAGCTAAGCTCAGTGTTGTTGAGACCTTCTTTACAGGTGTTACAGACAATAAATTCAGTGGTGTAGATTTTAGGTTCCTCAATTCCCCAATGATACTGAATCGGGAAAACTTAAGGACTAAAAATTACACCTTATCAGCTAAGTTACATTTACAAGAAGAAAATTCCCTGTAAGATTTTAAGGTTCCTCATTCCGAATGATACATGAATGGGCAATTAAGCAACTAAAATATACGCTTAATGCTAAGCTTACATTTACAAAGAAAATTACTGTAGATTTTTAGGTTCCTCATTCGCCCGCATGATAAGCCTGAATGGGAAATTAAGCACTTAAAATACGCCTTAATGCTAAGCTTTAACATTTCAAAGAAAATTCCTGTAGATTTAGGTTCTCTTCCCCAATGATACTGAATGGGAAATTAGGCACTAAAATTACGCCTTAGCTAAGCTTCATTATACAAAGAAAAAATTCTGTAGCTTTTAGGTTCCTCATTCCCAATGATACTTGAATCGGGAAATTAAGCATAAAATATACATGCCTTAGAGTGCTAAGTTTACATTTATAAAGAAAAATTCTGTAGATTTTCGGTTTTCATTCCAATATATGAATGGAAATTTAGCCTAAAATTAACCTTAATGCTCAAGCTTACATTTACAAAGAAAATTCTGTAGATTTAGTTCTCAATTCCCCCATGATCCTGAATCGGGAAATTAAGCATAAAAATTTACGCTAATGCTAAGCTTACATTTACAGAGAAAAATCGCTGTAGTTTAGGTTCCTCAATTCCGCCGCAATGATCCTGAATCGGGAATTAAGCATAAACATTTACGCTTAATGCTAAGGCTTACAATTTACAAAGAAAATTCCTGTTGATTTTAGGTTCCTGCATTCCAATGATACTTGAATCGGAATTTAAGCATAAAAAATTCGATTAAGCTAAGGTCACATTTTAATGTAGAAAATTCCTGTAGATTTTAGGTTCCTCATCCCAATATATCTGAATCGGGAAATTAAGCACTAAAAAATTACGCTTAATGCTAAGTCTTACCATTTAAGAGAAAATTCTGTAGATTTTAGTTCCTCTCATTCCCAATGATACTGAATCGGGGAAATTAAGCACTAAAAAATTACACCTTTAATGCTAAGCTTACATTTACAGAAGAAAAATTCCTGTAGATTTTAAGGGTTCCTCATTCCCCAATGATACCTGAATCGGGAATAAGCACTAAAATTAACGCATTAATGCTAAGCTTACATTTACAAGAAAAATTCTGTAGATTTTAGGTTCCTCATTCCCAATGATACTGAATCGGGAAAATTAAGCACTAAAAATTACGGCCTTAATGCTAAGCTTACGATTTAACAAAGAAAATTCCTGTAGATTTTAGGTTTCTCATTCCCCAATGATACTGAATCGGGAAATAAGCGACTAAAAATTACGGCTTAATGCTAGCTCACATTTAACGAGAAATTCTGTAGATTTTAGGTTCCTCTTCCCCAATGATACGCCTGATCGGGAATTAAGCACTAAAAATTACGCTTAATGCTAGCTTACATTTACAGGAGAAAATCCTGTAGATTTTTAGGTTTCTATTTCCCAACTGATACCGTGAAATTCGGGAAATTAAGCTACTAAAAATTACACTTTAATGCTAAAGCTTAACATTTACAAGAAAAATTCTGTAGATTTTTAGGATTCCTCATTCCCCAATGTCACCTGATCGGGAAATTAAGCACTAAAAAATTTACGGCTTAATGCTAAGCTTACATTATACAAGAAAGAAAATTCTGTGATTTTAGGTTCTCATTCCCACAATGAATTACTGCATGGAGGAAATTAGAGTGAACTAAGGAGAGTACGACCTTAATTAAGAACTATACATTACAAGAATAGAAAATTCCTGTAGATTATTTAGGTTCCGTCATTCGTCCGCCAAAATGATCCCATGCATCGGAAAAATAAGGGTCATGAAACATTACGGCTTTGGTTTCCCTTAAAACGCTTTTAACTTGATGATAGTATGATACGTTCTTGTAATTCTTTTCTTCTTCTCTTCTTCTTACCTGAGATGGCACATTGGGTTCGCACCTGGTCTCGCAGATCATTTTTCCATCGAGTGTCAAAATGGAAACTGGTGAAAGCAAGAAAGTATCATTATGATGGTCGATTGATAATGGACGGTGCCCTTTCCCAAATCAAAAATGTCTTTTGTCTTTCATGTCCAAGACGAAATCGGAAGAACTCATACCGCGAGGAAATANCACCGGCAGCATTCTTGTGCAAGCATAACAATCTAGTTTATTCTCTAGTCGGCTCGTTAGTTCCAGGTGGTGCAGCCGTACACAGCACGTGACACGACAACCAGCCTGGAAGAATGTCCTCTTTAACTTGCTTCTGTGAGTTTGGATTTCTATATTGAATGATTAATTTATTTATATAAGACCCCAAATTTTGGCCCCCTTTTCCTTGTGTGATTACATTGCTTTCTGTGGAGGAGTACTACTGCATAGTACTATTGCATATAGTGTAAAGTAGTCGACGGGGCGGCCTGTCGGTTCAGCCAGTCGCAAGGGTCTATCCTTTCAATAGAGGCTAGACCAGAAGTTGTTTAGCATCTGAGGTGAGCGCCACAACCTACATCATCGCTTTACTCTTCACCACAGATCCCTGTGCTACTCATTACGCTGAGTTGGTGAGGACTCGGTATGAACTAGAAAACTTTGTGGTTTCTAGCGTGAAGCTCTACCAACTGATGGCTATACCCGGCCCTAAGATTGCATATACTTTGTGAAAATTATTTGTATTAGATAGGAATGATGTTTTTTTGTATATTTCTCATTTACCAAGTGTCTTTATTAAACAATCGCTTTCTGTGGTTTATGAGATACACTGCTAAGTACCTAAATTGCTGATATACTTGTGTAAAATTATTTGTTAATGTATGATAGGAGATTTTTTTTTATATTTCTCAATTTACTAAGCGTCTTTTTAACATCGCTTTCTGTGGATGAGATTAACTACTGCCTAAGTTACCTAAATTGGCATATACTTTGTATCAGACAAGAATTTGTTATTCTCTAGTATTGATTTATCCGCAGCAGTGCCAGATAACCTAACAGCTAAATATTTTTTTTTCTCCCTCCTTTATATTTAGTCTTCTCGGTCTGAATTCAACTGTTGCTCGGATTATGATTTAAATCTATTTTCACTTTGATACGCATGGACCGTACTGGGTTCTTTGGTCATCCAGTTTCTTAGCAGGCTGAGTGAACCACTGGTCCAATGAATCATCATCTCTTCTGTCCTTTCAAACCAATCGTCCATCCTTCGAGATTTCCTTTAGACTCAAAACCTTCCCCACCCGCAACATACTCGCGCCAGAGAGACCATAATAGGAAGAAGGTCTATTCTTAACCTACCATAGAAGATTTGGAAATATGAGATTCACGACTTCAGTATTATATAAAGAAAACGATGCTATAAATTTATTAATCATGCCTTGGGGGTTTAAAAAAAGAAAAGAGCCATTTGAAAGGAAGTTTTTGTAAGGACTAGCAGGACCCTGTGATATACACACAGGGTGATAATTTAACTATTAAAACTTATTGCATATATTTATTAAGAGCTATTGAAGAAAGTTTGATATGTAAGATAAGTAAGAGTGCATCGGGCGGTCCCTAAGTCGGTATCAGCCAGTCAGCGAGGAGTCTAATCCTTTTCATAGCGCTAGATCCAAGGAGATTGTTTTGGCGTCTGAGTTTGAGCGCCACACCTTTAAAACTTACCAGAAAAATTTCAAAAGTTTTTCCCTTAACTTTACGCGCACAAATCCTGTCCTACTCATACGCTGATTGGCGAGGGCCGGTATCCATACCAGGAACCTTTGTGGTTCCAAGGCGGACTCTACCAACTGAGCTAAACCTATATATATATAATATATATATATATACTTTGTGCGGGTACCAAGTTCTTGTACAAGGTGATTCTAGCTGGTGTCCTATGTCCTACATAGTTGTTGGTTCAGGTTCCTATAGAGTACAATGTGAATAATTTAAATCAGAGGCAAAATTATTTGTGATAAAGAAGCCTTAAATACCATGGGTATCTGTGTTATGGACCATTTCCACTCGTGGGATCTGGGCCCACAAGCTTCTTCAGACCACGTATATCTTTTTATTAACATGGCACAGGACAAGTTTCTGTGCATCTAATATAACAGTATATTTCTGTGGCCTACTCAAGTGGAAATTGGCCATAACTCATGATACCTCGGTAATTAAGTAGCCTTTTTTATTCACAAATTCTATATATATAAAATTTTCAAATTTCCAACGTTTACATATATATAATATATATATATATATATATATATTATACTATGTGGTGTAAGTTTGGAAATGGGAAATTAATCCTGACAATATGTTGAAAAGATAAATAATTAAAGGAAAAAAGATTGTATGTTTGTATGGATAATCAGATCTGGCATGATGAGGTTGAATGGGTGCAAATACTTCAAAATTTTCTGGTATGTTTTGCCGTTTTATACTGGCAAAATCAACATCTTGCCCGGATGAAAAACCATTCTCTGTATACTTAAAAATTTATATATTTCCTATTAATTATTATTTGTTAAGTGTTTATAATTTAAAAGATTTAGAGTTCTAAATAAGAATAGCAAAGTGTACAAGGACAAACTCCTGGCAAAACACATGTAGGCAGTTTCGGATAAACCCATTTTTATCCATTCAACATTTTCTTCCTTTATTTAGTTTATTTTTTAAGTTACATTGTATATAGTTATATTTAGTAGGTATTATATATTATATATATGAGAAGTAAACAAACAAACAATGTGTTTTGATAATGGCCTTGGCCGACAATTTTCGAATTAGGTAGTGATGCTTCAATTAAGCACATGATTCCTCGCCAAAAAGTTGTTGCAGCGTAAGGCCATATCAAACACATTGTTTGCTTGTGTTACTTGCTCATCTGTCGTGTAGCAAGTCACCAAAAGCTGGAATTAACATGAGTACATAACAAACGAAAATTCTGGAAAAATCAGCTAGTGTATATGGTTAGAATACCTGCCTGTCAGCATTGACAGTCAGAGTTCGAATTACACACAGAGCAGTCTTCCTGTCTATAACTCTGCTGATCGAGGCATAGTGGGCCGAAATGTAGCATACAGATATTGATCTTTCTCGTTTCTAGGCCTTACATTTTGAACAGGTTATGCTGCCTAATTCATTAATTATCTTAAATTAATTTTCAATTATGGTTATGTACTTCAATTAAGCACAGTTCGCCTCTCCCCCCCCCAAGAAAAAGAGAAAAATTATAGTATTAGTATATAGAAATCGAATCCATAATTGATATTTATGCAAAAATTGGTGCAATTTTCTTCTAAAGCAAACCACCCTGAAATAGTCATTATCGTATGCAAAATGTTTATGTCATTGCATATCATGTTTTATCCGAGGATTTGAACTAAGTTTATCCTGGTTCATTTCCTATAATAAGTAACCATTATTGCCCGAGGGCACTATATATGTATATATATATATATATATATATATTATATATATTATGTAATAAGCTTATATGATGACATTGTTACATACAGACGCTATTTCAGTGGGAATATTAAGGAAGTATTCTTGGATGATACGTCAAAATGTTACTGGAACTTAATCCATGTTCCTTATTTAACCCAGTAAAAATAAGTTTCTTTTTGTGTATTTATTACAAATTTTTAGAAAGTTCTAATATTGGGAGGTAAAATGGTTCGTTTATATGCCCCAAATATATATATATATGTAGTAGTTGATTAAGGTAAATGTAAGTCCAATTGACTGGTATTTTTGAGGATAATTCTATTTGGATCGCTCACAATCTCCTGTACATGCACATGTTGAGCAGCACTTATAGACTAAATACAAGGATTTATATATATATATATATATAGTATTATATATATATATAATACAGATCAAAACGTGACCCATTTTGATCATCGCCCCATTCAGCTCTGGATATGATAATGAGAATTAGGGAAAAGGATGTTTCACAAGCAATAACATTTTAAAAGAAACCCTTAAAATCATTATCAATATCTTTCTAAGAAGGGAAAATTAAGCTACAGGTTGCTGGTGAAATTTAACATAATCAAATCCTCCGTCTCCATAGAAACTACATTAATATAATGAGGAAGTAGTCAAGAGATACATAAGAGGGAAAGAAAGAGATGAGGAGGTAGTCAAGAAAATACCTAGAGGGGGGAAAACGTGATAGACACAAGAGTAAAGTAAGAGATTGGTCCAGGTTTTTTACTTAACTTTCAAAATACGACTAATAACCATTAAAACATAATTTTTTAACATAATTCAATCCTAAAAGTAAAGGAATATTAGTATATTTGTGTGTTCATTGAACTAAACAGTAAGAAGGCTTAGAAAGTAAAGTTGATTACTCAGCTTTATTTTATAATAGATTATGAACGAAAAATACTGAGTTTAGATATATTGAAGACCATTGAAGTTGCTATGATGAACAACGGGTACGTCGCCATATTTATTGAATATTAACCCATTTGAACCCTTAGTTTATCATTCTACTCTAAAATAATTAGAGTTTTTGTGAAATGAAAACATCTCATTCTGGATTTAAATACTGGGTTTTCCGTATCCATTCTATGTGATAACCATTACAAACCATCTTTCTCAAGGGCAATTTGGTGCTATAATATATATATATATATATATATTATATATATATACTATATATATATAATGTAGAGAGAGAGAGAAAGATGGGATTGAAAATACTGAGATAAATTTGAAGAGTCTGATGCTTACATGAAATGCAAAGACTGGATTTGAACTCAGTTCTGTGTCCTTTCCTATGGTGGGTAACCATTACACAACAAGTGCTTCCATCAATATATATATATATATAATAGATATTTATATAATATATATATGGGAGTAAATATGGAAATAAATCCGACAATAGTTAAGAAATTTGAAAAACGAGTGTTCCAAAATAAGATGAATTTATTTATCGAACGCTTAAATGTTTCGGTTTCTTTTAAAACCTTCATCAGGTGTATTATGGGGTGAAGAAATTTGTATGGAGTTTTATAGATGAACAGGAGATAAAAAATATTTTTGTTTTGTGTAACTGTATTTGTTCAGGCGCTTATATTTTGTTGAATGCATTTTTCTTTGAGTCACGTCATGGATTGCGACTCGTCTTCAAAAATATAACGCTGAACAAATACAGTTACACAACAAAAAAAAAATTTTATAAAAGGATTTTTATCTCCTGTCATCTATAAACATCCATCAAATTTCTTCACCCCAAATAACATCCTTGATGAGGTTTAAAGGAAAACAGAAACGTTAAGCGTCGATAAATAAATCATCTTATTTTTGGACACTGTTTTCTTCAAATTTCTTAATATATATATAATATATATATATATTATATAGTATATATGCATTTAAATGACATAAATCACTATGTGTTCACATCTGTAAATAAATACCTTTATATATATTATATGTGTGTGTGGTGTGTATATAATATATACACTATGATATAATACATGTTAATGTATATGAGTATATATATATATATATATTATAATATTACATGTTAAATGTAAATATGTAGTATATATAGTATATAATATTATACAACAGTATATAATATACATGTGGTTATGTATCATGTATATATATATATTATATATTATACGATATATAATTACATGTGTATGAATATTTATATATAATATATATGTATGTTATGTGTAAATGTAATATATATATATATTAATACATACATGTGTATTGTATAATATATATATATATATATACAATGTGTAGTTATGTATATATATATAATATATATATACATATGTGTTGTGTAATATTATATAATATTGATACATAACTATATAGTATGTTATTATGAGATAAGTTATGCTTTCTTTTTACAAGACATAATTTTAGGCAAGGTAGAGTGGGGACAATTCACCAAATATCCCTGGGAATGTTATCATAATGTTATATTATATATATATACATATATATAATAATATATGTGAACTTGGAATTATATATACTTATATATTATATAAGGAATTGAATTCCGAGTTACCATTTGAAAAAAAAAAAAAGAAAGAAAAAAGTTCACTATGCTATTTAAAGTGCTTACTTCCTCTGTTTTTTAAATATCTTTCTATTTGAAGAGTTTTTTGTTCACAGCTTAAAATCCTACAAAAGGAATTTTCAAACTATTTGTCCCAACTTTTGCACAACAGATATTGCACAGGTTTTCTTTTACCGGAAAAAAAAGAATCCCATTACCAGGAAGTCCCTGAAATGATCACCATTTGTAATAAACCTTAATGAAGACAAAACTGAGGAATGAAAAAGCTGAAAACTTTTATTCCTTTTAGAAAATATGTGCTTAAAGGCCAACCATTGGCAGCATTAAGTTTCACTTTGAGTCACATCCTATTTATTATAAGTCGTTGGGGTGGCCCTAAAGTCCCGGTAATCAGCAAATCACGAGGGAGTCCTAATCCCCTTTTCATTTAGCACTAGAACCCCAAGGAGATTTTGTTTTTTTGCATATGAAGGTGGAGCACCACAACCTTACCATGCAGCCCTTATACTTTACCGCACAGATCCCTGTGCTCTCCATACACTGTTGGCAAGGGCCCGGTCATCGAACTAAAGAACCTTTGGGTTGGTTTCTAGCTGAACGCTCTATCAACTGAGCCTAACCCCCTCTAATATACGGAAATATTATAGTAGAACTGTAGGTTTTTTTTTTTGTTTTTTTTTACGGCATGTCAACTTGGGTTTTATTTATGCTGAAGACGTTTTTTTGTTTTATTTATTGTTGAAGGTGCCGGTCCGAGGAAATGGACCTTCCATCGATCCGAGTTTCATTTCCTGGACGAAGCTGTTTTGTTTTCACATGATGCGTATAATACTCTTGGAAAGGTTATGAATCCAATTCTCCCTCCAACTATGGGTAAAATAGCAGGGCCAGACTAATGGGGCCTCCTTTAACCACGGCCTAGGTTTTTAACCAGTCTATGGAAAGAAAAGTTGAATTCAAAACCTTATAAACTCCACTTGAATAAATTGACACTTGTTGTCGCATCCTGCTCGTGCGGAGGAGGTTGGTGTGTGTGTGTGTGTGTATATATAATATATATAAGATGCACAGGCATATAGACGGCTAGCTGCCCAGTTTCCAGCCAGGTCTAGAATTCAGGAAAAAAAACGGGTGGTTGTATGTTATTGTGAAGCATATATTGTTATGAAAACAGTCTAGCTGTGCATTACACAAGCAGAAACATAGCTGTATAAAAGCTACCTTTGAGTAGTAACTACCAAAGCAATAAGTCATACACAAGACAATCCCAGTAACAGGAAATAATAATAATAATAAATTAATAATAATATTATTTGAATAAGTCAGTCAGTCAAACGAGTGAGCAATGTTACTGGCAAGCACAACTGCGACCGAACAGTATGTCCACACACTGAGTTTCGGGTATCCTGAACAAGAATGTAAAACAACACCTTCACGAGAAAACTGCGGTATGGCCACCTGCCCCTCATATCACCCAAGACCATCCAAGTAAGAACGGACAAAGACATGCAGGATACTGCTGGAGAAGCAAGGATGAACTCAAAAGTGACATCCTACTGTGGAAGCCAGCATAGGCACGCCATTGACCAGCTTCTGTGTGGATGCTGCATGCTGTGTGGAGACTCCCAAAAATGATGAGTGATAGGGAACGGCTGGAGAGAAATTGTCATGGATACCATGCTAGCAGTAGGACATTGATGATGATGATCCCTAACCAATCCAAATAATTTAATAAACAAGTATTATGGTTTCAAGTTTCCTGACTAATACAAATAATTAGACACAAATGGTGTTTTAAGTATTCCTATTTCACACAAAATATATGTACACACGTATATGGTTTCAAGTATTCTGACCAATCCAAATAATTTATACACAATTATATGGTTTTCAAGTATTCCTATTTCACACAAATATATGGTACACACGTATATGGTTTCAAGTATTCTGAGCCAATCCAAAATATTTATACCAATTATATGTTTCAACCTATTCACACAAATATATGGTACACACGTATATGTTCTCAAGTATCTGAGCCAATCCAAATAATTTATACACAATTATATATTTCAGTATTCCTTGCTAATACTAATAACTTTCAAATATCTATTGACTAACCACTCTGGGTCAGAGTTGACCTAAGAGTAATGGTAAAAAAAGGTGACTTAACCCCCACCCCAGACCTCCAGAACTGGATCCTCACCATCAGACGCAGTTGAAAACTGTTTCTTTACCGGAAATTTTTGCACATACTTAATATATTAAGCTTTTTTTAAAATTTAAGTGATGTAATATTGTGTTTGAGTGCTTTATATATATCTACGTATGTGATGTGTATTATAGAAAATTGTCACTTAACGTAAGAGGATATTGTCGAACCTTCTAGTCTGAGTATTTGGCAGGTGCTTTTATGGACTCGAGACAATAAAAAGGGAGAAAAGACCAAAGTGACAAAAATAAACAATAGTTTCTCATGAAGCACAAGTCTCAAGAAACATTTTTTTGTTTTCTTGGTTTGGTTTGTTTTACGACATTTTCAACATCAGTGGGTTATTTGATGCTAACAAAGTTGTGAATATAATCAGAGGGGGGGTCACGGTCAAGTCTGACTCAAGGCTCCAATCGATAGTCCAACTACTTCCAACTGTATCTCGCTCCAATTCTCCAATACTGATAACCGTTGCAGTAACTGCTTCTCGAACCGACTTCACAACCTTCGCACTGACCTGGCAGCAAACACTTCTTGCAAGGTTTACGAACAACTGCCCAAGCCTCCGATACACTCATTATATAGGACACGGCAAGGCGTCCGATTGGGCAATCTGCAGAGCTTCAGATTTGCATCAGCGCACCTCGGCCCAGCATGCTTCCAAACTGCTCCACAACACGCGCATGCAAATCGCGGACGCTTTCGTGCATGATGTCGCGTATCTTGCTCACGACAATCACAGTGAAATAAATTCATTCTTAATGCATAATACAATTTTGTTTATAAACTCATGTTTTTCTATTTAACCCATAGATGGGACCCTAACAGGTACTACCACTCCGGGTGAGAGTGGACCAGGGAGAAATGGTGATGAAGGGTGTTCCACATTCCCCAAAACCTCCAAAACTGGTAACTCACCATCAGATAGAGTTTAACGTCATACTCAGGACATGTAGACCCTCAGTCACCGCCTTCTAGCACCCATATGCTAAATTTTGCTAATTTAACTATTTAGTTAAAATAGAAAGTAAAGAATAAAACAATTGTTAATGGATTTCTTTTAAGATTTATCCCTGAGATTTTTGTTCATATTCATTGATAAAACCAAAACAATTAGAAATCAATAATATTAAGCAAATATTCATTAAAATCAAATTTTGAAGATCAATATGCAAATTAGCCATCCTGTTCACACCATATACCAGTATTTTGTTGTATATATAATACAATTCCATGTTATTACTACGTAGATAAACCCCCTCCCTTGATTTAAAGGGGCAGGGCTGCGTTTATTGCCCAATGTCTGAGATGCCCCCCCCCTTGAGGTGGAATGCCGACAGAATCCACACATTTTTGTGCCTGCCATCCCATAAGCTTCAGTTTGTGGGTGGTCCCACATTAATAGGGCCTTGTGCCTAGACCGCATATGTAATAGAAGATTAATAGAAAGAATTCCCGGAACATTCTGTATCTTTCTTAATTGTTCTGCGGACTTCCATTTAAACTCGTTTTTTGACTGAATTGCATCCTAAACACTTTTGATACAACTTTTATATTCTATTACACTTTTTCTCTGAATGTTTGAGATGAGGCTTGATGATTAGTATTATCTGCGTTATGTTCAATTGGACACATGTCCTATGGATAAGGTAGTTAGGTTAAGACAATTCTAAGTGACAGTTATCTCTGGATTCCGGTTCAATCCTGAGTAGAGGCAGTAACATAGAAAAAAAATTAACACAACTCCTATCCCAGCTATGGTTAGCGGAATGAGAACAAGATACCCCCATGGACTGATTAAAGGGTTAAGTTCAAAGTTCCGTGATGGCTCCCAATTACAAAAAAGTTTCCGAGTCCGAAAAGAAGGCCCGAGTCCAAGAGAAATACCTGAAGAAGGGGTATATCGGCCAAACGTTGTACAAATAACAATAAAGATGGGGACAATAGTCTGAATAATGCAGATAATTCTATGGTTAGCGGAATAGAACAAGATACCCCCATGGACTGAATAAAGGTTAAGTTCAAAGTATGGCTCCGATTACGACAAGAAAGTTCAAAAAGATGAGGACAATAGTCCGAATAATGCAGATAATTCATTACAGTCTTCAAACTTATTGAGTTTGTCTTATTGATGTTGAGACTTTTAGTTTTAAAAATTAAATTTTTTTTTTTTTTAAAAATGTAAAATCCGCATTTTTTATACAAATTTTGAAAGACACTCCGGCCCAGAATGTGAGCGTTATTTGAACCTCTCGTGCCAAACGGTTAACTATTCCTCATTTTTCTTTCCTCAATATAGTTGGCTCTTGAGAAAGACCGTTATTATAAAAGGTCGAAACAGATATCTGTCAGCGTAATACTATTATCATTTTTTTTTTTTTATCTCTATTTTCAATCATACTGTCGGATTTATTTCCATTATACTCATATGTATATATATATATATATTATATTTGTGAATAAAAAGGCCTTAATACCATGTGTATCATGGTTATGGACCATTTCCACTCGTGAGTATGCCACAAGCTTCTTCAGACCACTGATATCTTTTATTTAGACTGGCACCTAGCCAAACTCCTGTCTCATGTGCCTGTCTAAATAAAGATATCAGTGGGTCTGAAGAAGCTTGTGGGCATACTCACGAGTGGAAATGGTCTATAACCACAATACCCATGGTATTTAAGGCCTTTTTATTCACAAATAACTTTGCTCTATTTACAATAATTAAACATTGAGCTCTCAACGGAACCTGAACTCTACAACAAACTACTGGTAGAGAATTAGACCAGCCTAGAATCACCTTGTACCAAGAAACTTGGTACCGCACTAAAAGTATATATATATATATATATATATATATATCACAGTTACTTTTAAATCCACCAAGCAAACTAATATATTTACTTCTGGATTTAAAAAAAAAAACGATTTAAAAGTGCTAAATATAAAGAGCTAAATATTTTTAAAATGAATGGCTTAAAATTTCTGACTTGGTACAACCCAGTTATAAATACAGGCTGATGGTAGGACAAAAAATACCCTGAAGATTCGCGCTATGGCAAGAAACTGCAGTCGGAAATTTTAAGCCATTCATTTTTAAAACGTATATATATATGGAGGTGCGTGGGCTAGTGGTTAGAGTCGTGGAAAATGGACTTGTCAGTTCGAGTTCAATTCCTAGACAAAGCTGTTGGCATTTCACATAGCGCTAATACCCTTGGGAAAGGTATGAATCCATATATTCTCCCTCCAGCTATGGGTTAAATAGTAGGGCAGACTGGGCTCTTTAACCTTGGGTAGATAACCAGTCTAGGAGAGGGATAACTCTGAAATCAAAATTCCTGAGGTCGGTCGTTGATTGGGTTTGTGGCATTCCTTGATGCACCAATTCTTTCCTATCGACTGTGCCAAAAAGTGAGGAATGGTCCTACACAAGCCTTCACCACTATAAACAAATCACTGTGTTGGTTGTTCACTGGATGAACACTCAAGTGTCGAAAATCGACGAGAGAGTCCATTTTTAAAATGTTTATATATACTAGCAAATATATGCACCCTCCGGGTGCAAGTATTTAAGTTTTAATGTAATAGAATATATTAAATTAGAAAGGCTAATGGAACTAAATAAGAATGCAGATAAAAATGATTTGAAACAGAGGGGTGTATAATCGAAAAATAGAACAACTGAAACCTACTCTTCTATGGCTCTCGTCTTTCATTACTAAATTTTCCTAATTTAATAACTTAGTTAAAATAGGAAGTAAAGAATAAAATCAGAATTATTTCTTCTTGTTAATGGATTTCTTTTAAGATTTATTGAAGAGATTTTTGATCATATTCATTAAGATAAAACAATACAATTAAAAATCGATAATACTAAGCACATATTTATTAAAATCAAATTTTTAATTTCAATATGCAAATAAGCCTTCCTGTTCTCACTGTAAACTGCTATTTTAGTGTATATATGAATACAATTGCATACTATTCATTTGTAGATATAATTAACAGTATTAATAATGTAAAACAATTTTATTAGAAATTGAGGTTTAAATAAAAATAAAATCATGGAGAATGTGACGTAAATAACAAAGGGAATTGTGACTTGAGTAGTGATATAGTTTCGGTTACAGACAGAAAAGCAAACAATCTCCATTATAATAAGATATATATATATATTATATATATATATATATATATATATATTACACACACACACACACACATAGAGAGAGACAGAGAGAGAGAAAGAATTTTATGTGTTCTATGGTTCAAAATCAAAATAGGTCTTGTATAAAACCTAAAATTAAAAAAAAACTTTTTTGTTTAACAATTTTCTTTTTTTTTGTTTTATCAGGTGAATCAGCTTTCCAAAAGGGTCAAGAGTCCACCTCCCGGGAAATGAAGAGAATTTTTTCCAATTTACATTCGGAGTCTCCAGATACAAGATCTATATATTATATATATATATATATTATATATATGTGTGTGTGTGTGTGTGTGCATAGACATACACAAATAGATAATTGTTCCATTTTTGTTTCTCTAGGTATTTTATTTTTGTTACTATAGGTATTCTATTTTTATTTCTATAGGTGTTTCATCTATACCTGTGGAGTCTCCAGATGCTAGATCTAGTGGTAAGTATATATATATATATATATATATATATAACTATTTATCTATATATATGTATGTGCATAGACATACACAAAGAGATAATTGTTCTATTTTGTTTCATATGTATTTCATATATACATTGTGTTTAAAAAAAAAACCCAGAATGCAATCATCTTTGTTGACAACTTATATAATGACCAATAGGTACGGGTGGTGAGAGAGAGTCATGAGAATCCATACTGTCAGAACAACCTGATGATGAAGATGATGATATTCAAACTATTTTAAATCTAAAGTCACAAATTACAAAAGCCCTGTATAACACAACGCATAGGTACAGCTAGTAATATAGATACATAGTAGCTAGTTATATACATAAGTAGTAAGTCAAACCACATATATATATTTACCAAACCTCTCAGCACGGGCAGGATGTGACACAAGGTCAATTTCTTTGGCAGAGTTTAACAGGTTTAAATTCAGAGTTTTCCTTCTCCTAGACTGGTTACCTCGCAAAGGTTAAAGAGCCCAGTCCGCCCTACTATTTACCCATAGCTGGAGGGAGAGTAGGATTCATACCTTTCCCAAGGGTATTAGCGCAAAGTTAAATGCAAGTACCACATCCAGGATTTGAACTCGGGTGACAAGTCCATTTCCCATGACTTTAACCATTACACCACGCGCTTCCTCAAACCACAACAAGCCACATATATGTGTGTGTATATAACTGCATAGTTAGATATAGGAATAGGTAGCAAGACAACCCACAGATGTGTATAAATATGTGTGTGCTTTCAGTGTGTGTGTGCATACATATATATATATATATGTGTTTGTGTATCTACATATATTGTATGTGTAAGTAGGGTCAATGCTAAGTCAAAGAACCCATCAAAACTAAGAAAAGTATTTGGATAGAAAATGTGATAAGGGCCATTGGCCAGACAGAGAGTCTGGGTTTTGACCACTTTGAGAAGTTAACTGTAGGTTAGACTGGCAATAAAATTCGACCTAGATTAGAACAAAGAACTTTTCAAATCACGCGGGGGTGAATAGAAATCTCGGAGGATGAGATTTGATGCGAGAATTAAGAATTCTGGAAGATTTTGAAAAGTGGAGAGTTAGTTTTCTGACCCCGGAAAAGTTAGTCGAGAGCCGGACGCTAAAGGGGTAAGATCATTTTAGTTGACCACTAGAAACCAGCTTTAGCAGAGGTCCCCAAAGGAACTGGGGGTGGGGGGTCCCCCATCTCGACAAGCGATGGGAGCAGATGGAACTGCAGCCGATAGGAAGAATGAATGCGAGTGATGTATCTCTCTGATCATTTTTGATGTTCACCTGATTTCATCTTTGTCTTGTCTTTGCTCTCTCTTTGTTGTTGATTGACTGGATGAAACCTGAGGTAGTTACAGACACAAGTGGAGGTCCTAGGTGAAAGCAGCAGATGATCATGTCCAGTAAAGTTGCAAAGTAATGCAGTAAGATGCACAGTAAAAGGTGCCTACAGGTGCTCTCGGCCCTGAGGGAGGTTTACACCTGTCGACTGGGGCTTTAGAACACATCGACTGCACCTCTGCAGAGGGGTAAGACCACCCCCTCCCATAGGGCCACCTGTTGGCTGTGGGCGGCGACCCATGATGCTTAAGGACGGAATCTTGCTGGTTGAGCAGTCTATGACATGCAACACTTGACTTTGACCCTTAAGCTAGATGGGCAGCCAGAGAGACCCCCTCCGATCATTCGGTTGGTCATGTCAGGCACCTATATATATTTACCAACCCCTCTTCCTTAGAAAGCTTACAAAATGATTTTAAGGTTTCGTCCAGTTGTATTTATTTATTTTTTAAAAATTTTATTCGCTTTGCTAACTCCCTTTTCCCTAATACCAATTATCTACCCAGAGCTGAATGGGTGACTCAATGGGTCTCGTTTTGTCTAGTGTGTATATATATCTATATATATATATATTTGTATATGTATAAGTATTAACTTACCGGTGGGTATAAGAACGATCGCTGGAAGCGCACAATATCCAGAGGTTAAGGTTGAGAAAAAACAAATACAAAGTGCTCAATACAATGTAGAGCATAAACTTATTTAAGAATGGAAATGAGTAACCTACTCGAGTTTCATCGATAGATTCTTCAGGGTTACTTTTAAATTAATCGAGTTTACATTCCAACGGGCATGTTTATAACACCAAAGATTAATCGTAAACTCGATTAATTTAAAAGTAACCCTGAAGAATCTATCGATGAAACTCGAGTAGGTTACTCATTTCCATTCTTATATATATATATATATATATATAGTTAGAGATAGAATCTAATAATGAGATTCTATAAAAAAACAAATCAGGAATTCAAGTAATGCTGATACTCGTCTTCAACATGTCTTGTATTTTATTGCAATGATTAAACAACTTTTCAACCACTTTTGTCACGTGGGTCGGGGAGGGGGATGGGGGGGGTCTCTCTCGTATTGGGGGGCTCCCTAAGAAACACCGAACTTGTACAGACATTATCATCGTCATCATCATTATACAGCTGCCAAGCAGAAATGGCAGACGATAGTTTTAACTTGAGATTTACTGACTTTATCTATCCGACATTAAATATGGCATCGTTGATCTTAGAGCATCTCTTAAACAGCCGCCATTCCAATCATGCCAGTGTGGAATGTGGACACCGTAGAACTAGACTGATTGTTAACGAGGTGTTATTTCAAGCCCCACCTCCCACTCTTCTTCCCCGGACGGGTGTGAGGATGTGAGAATTAGGTGGAATGACTGAGAATCCACTGAGTGATGAATAATAATAATAAAAAACAAAAAACAAACACAAAAATCTCCACATTGCAAATTCTTCACAAGTCTAAGAGTCTCCAAGTGGCTAAACTTGCAAATCGTCGTCAAAAATTTGGACGACGATTTGCAACACATCAAACTAAATTTTGAAATTAAAATTAATTTTAAAATCCGATTCAAAAATGGTAAAAAGTTTTAAAAACAAAAAAATCTCACAAACTTTTCTTTCTAAATTAAAAAAAAAAATTCTCTTTTTTTAAAAATTTATTTATTTACTTTTTTTTATTTTATTTTATTTTATTTTTTTTCCTACTTGACTTTTTTTGGTAATTCAGGTTAGTAATTGTTTTATTTCATTTATTTAACGAATCTTGAAATATTTTCTAAGCTAAAATATTTATGTGCCGTTTAGAAAATATTTCAAGATTCGTTAAATAAATGAAATAAAACAATTACTAACCTGACTTACCCCCCCAAAAAAAAAAGATTTTGAAAAAATTAATTTTAATTTCAAAATTTAGTTTGATGTGTTGCAAATCGTCGTCAAAATTGGTCATATTCGAGTTCCGTCCTGGCCTCCTGCCTCAAAAACCGCGCTGCTGAAAAAAAAACCCAGCTACAATTGAAGTCCGTAGCCGAAGCGGTGTCACTTGAAAAAAAAAGACAACCAACATAGAGCGATTTTCCCTAACCCTAGCCCCTAACCTTAAACCCCCTAGTTAAAATTAACAGTTTATTACAAAATTTGTGGGTTCAGTTTTTTGGTCACTCTGTATACAGGGTGACCCAGAAAAAACAGAGCCCAAATTATTTATTTATTTTCCCATTAAACTAACCATAAATCCAAACCCTAGTTTTTTTTCAATTGACACCGCTTTGGCTACGGACTTCGCTCATAGCTGGTGTTTTTTTTTTCAGCTGCCACTGGCTAACGGTTTTTAATGCAGGAGGCCAGGACGGAACTCCACGAATATACCCTCAAAATTTTCCGTTTTCACTTTGACTTCGATTGCAAGTTTAGCCCTCCAAGTTTACATATTTACCAACCCCTCCACATGAGCAAGCTGTGACACAAGGGTCAACCAGTTTAGCTCAGACGGTAGAGCATCTGACTCGGAACGACAAGGTTCCAGGTTCAGTACCGGCCCTCGCCAACACAGCGCATGAGTAGCAACGGGATTTGTGCTGTAAAGTGGGGAGCTGATGGTAGGTATGGTGCTCCACCTCAGATGCTAAAACAGTCTCCCTGGTCTAGTGAAAAGGGGATAGGTTCCTTTGCTCTTTGGCTGATACCGACAATAGGTTACTCCATCGACTTTTACTTACTTACTTAGCAGGTTTGAATTCAGAGTTTTCCTTCTCTAAGACTGGTTGCCTAAGAAGGCTAAAGAACCCAGTCCACCTTACTATTTGCTCATAGATGAAGGGAAAATAGTTGGATGAATACCTTTTCCAAGGGTATTAGCTTCATGTGAAATACAAACAGCCTTGTCCAGGATTTGAACTCATCTTGCTGTGTCCATTCCCTATGACTATAACCATCACCCCCATGCATTTAGGGAACAACTAGCTGACCCTTGACCTCTATGGGTTACTGTTGAAACAGAACATTTTCTTAAGCAATTGTTTCTATTTTGACTTATTTTGGACCATATGACCTTTAGGCACCCCTTTTGCGATCTCGATTCATAAGGACATGTTTTTCATTTACACCGTCAAAATCCGGTTGTTTAGAGCTTTAGGCGCTGGATGGACGCGAGGTGCAATTCAGGTGCCCGGATGTTGGGGCCTACACGCATCCATCCGAATGTACGAGATCTGTGCACAGGCGCAAGGTTTGACTGATGTGCCCAAATGATAAGGGGAAACGGCAGTAGTAGAAGTAGAAGTAGAAGTGGGGTGACGTCAGTAAGAGTGTTGCGACTTCAGCTGCTGGTAGACCACGACAGTGTTGTAGCCTGCGAATAAGGCGTTTGACTTGCTTCTTTTTGCTCCCCCCCCTCAACAAAGAACATTTACTTGAAACCCCATTATTGTGCAAAGAAACCAAACCAATCTTAAACAAACTGGAGATCGAAAGACTGATCATAAGCAGAACAAACAAATATTTATTCCCCCCCCCTCTATTTTTTCCTTCTATAACCATATTAATCCTCCTGTACCATGGTTGGTGAGAAATAAGTATACAGTATTCAAAATCAATTTTTAAATGTCAGTGGTCAGAAATGAAAGCAAGATGTTCTCACACAATTTGACTCTATTTTGTCTTTTTGTTTCTTTATGAGTGTAAACAATTCTCTTCTTCTTATCTATTTTCAGCTTCCGGTGAAACTCTTCAGCAAAGAGAATCCGTTGGTTTATCAGTACAGGTAAATATTAAAAAAACAAAAACAATCCAAAACTTGAGCCACATTTTCATTGAAATTATTTGAAATCAACTTCTCTATGCATTGAATTCTGGCTCATTTTGTTGGGTTTATAGAAGAAAAGAAAAACTTGAGCCTCCTTTTAATTGAAATTAATTCAATTTCTCTATGCATATAATGTTGGCTCATTTTCTTGATTTATAGCAGTAAAAAGAACTTGAGCCTCCTTTTCATTGAAATTATTTAATTCAATTTCTCTATGCATTGACCTTTGGCTCATTTTGTTGGTTTATAGCAGTGAAAAAAACTTGAGCCTCCTTTTAATTGAAATTATTTAATTCAATTTCTCTATGCATATAACGTTGGCTCATTTTCTTGATTTATAGCAGTAAAAAGAACTTGAGCCTCCTTCTAATTGAAATTATTTAATTCAATTTCTCTATGAATTGAACCTTGGCTCATTTTGTTAGTTGATAGCAGTGAAAAAAACTTGAGCCTCCTTTTAATTGAAATTATTTAATTCAATTTCTTTATGTATTGACCTTTGGCTCATTTTGTTGATTTATAGCAGTAAAAAGAACTTGAGCCTCCTTTTAATTGAAATTATTTAATTCATTTTCTCTATGAATTGAACCTTGGCTCCTTTTGTTGGTTGATAGCAGTGAAAAAAATTTGAGCCTCCTTCTAATTGAAATTATTTAATTCAATTTCTCTATGAATTGAATTAAATAATTTATTTATGGCAGTAAAAAAACTTGAGCCTCCTTTTAATTGAAATGATCTAAATCAATTTCTCTATGCATTAAAATTTGGCTCATTTTGTTGGTTTATAACAATAAAAGAACTTGAGCCTCCTTTTAATTGAAATGATCTAAATCTATTTCTCTATGCATATAACTCTGGCTCATTTTGTTGATTTATAACAATAAAAATACTTGAGCCAACTTTTCTTTGAAATTATTTGAATAATCAATCAATCAGACTTTGGCTCGTTTTGTTGGTTTATAGCTATACAAGTTAAGCAGTCATATTTCACTTACCGTATTTGATGGCATATAAGACACACCCCCATTTCAGCAGATCAGATTCAGGAGAAAACTTTTTTTTTAGTGTATTTAAGCATATCTTCACCACCATACACTCCTGTTAAACTTGATTATAACAATACCAGCAATAAAATAAGGATGCATGGAGTTTAGGGTAGGTAAAAGTACTGAGCGTAAGCTGGGTCAGTGAGCATCATAGAAAAGAATAGCCTAGGCCTACGGGAGGTCTCAAACTTCAAATAAGAGTTTAAGGTAAAAGTACTGAGTGTAATCTGGTTAGTGAGCATCATAGAGAAGAATAGCCTAGGTACGGGATGTCTCAAACTTGGGTTAGTGAGCATCATAGAGAAGATAGCCTAATAAGCCATCAACCTGAGTTTAGGGTAGGTAAAAGTACTGAGCGTAAGCTGGGTTAGTGAGCATCATAGAGAAGATAGCCTAGGGAGTCTCAAACTTCAAAACTTCAAATAAGAGTTTAGGGTAGGTAAAAGTACTGAGCGTAAGCTGGGTTAGTGAGCATCATAGAGAAGAATAGCCTAGGTCTACGGAAAAAAAAAACTTCAAATAAGAGTTTAGGGTAGGTAAAAGTACTGAGCGTAAGCTGGGTTAGTGAGCATCATAGAGAAGAATTAGCCTATACGGGAGGTCTCAAACTTCAAAACTTCAAATAAGAGTTTAGGGTAGGTAAAGTACTGAGCGTAAGCTGGGTTAGTGAGCATCATAGAGAAGAATTAGCCTAGGCTACGGGAGGTCTCAAACTTCAAAACTTCAAATAAGAGTTTAGGGTAGGTAAAAGTACTGAGCGTAAGCTGGGTTAGTGAGCATCATAGAGAAGAATAGCCTAGGTCTACGGGATCTCAAACTTCAAAACTTCAAATAAGAGTTTAGGGTAGGTAAAAGTACTGAGCGTAAGCTGGGTTAGTGAGCATCATAGAGAAGATTAGCCTAGGCCTACGGAGGTCTCAAACTTCAAACTTCAAATAAGAGTTTAGGGTAGGTAAAAGTACTGAGCGTAAGCTGGGTTAGTGAGCATCATAGAGAAGAATAGCCTAGGTCTACGGGAGGTCTCAAACTTCAAAACTTCAAATAAGAGTTTAGGGTAGGTAAAGTACTGAGCGTAAGCTGGTTAGTGAGCATCATAGAGAAGATAGCCTAGGCCTACGGGAGGTCTCAAACTTCAAAACTTCAAATAAGAGTTTAGGGTAGGTAAAAGTACTGAGCGTAAGCTGGGTTAGTGAGCATCATAGAGAAGATAGCCTAGGCTACGGGCTCAAACTTCAAAACTTCAAATAAGAGTTTAGGGTAGGTAAAGTACTGAGCGTAAGCTGGGTTAGTGAGCATCATAGAGAAGATAGCCTAGGCTACGGGAGGTCTCAAACTTCAAAACTTCAAATAAGAGTTTAGGGTAGGTAAAAGTACTGAGCGTAAGCTGGGTTAGTGAGCATCATAGAGAAGAAGCCTAGGTACGGGAGTCTCAAACTTCAAAACTTCAAAAAGAGTTTAGTAGGTAAAGTACTGAGCGTAAGCTGGGTTAGTGAGCATCATAGAGAAGATTAGCCTAGGTTACGGGAGGTCTCAAACTTCAAAACTTCAAATCCATATAGAGTTAGGGGAGCGTAAGCTGGGTTAGTGAGCATCATAGAGAAGAAATAGCCTAGGTCTACGGGGTCTCAAACTTCAAACTTCAAATAAGAGTTTAGGTAGGTAAGTACTGAGCGTAAGGGTTTAGTGAGTATCATAGAGAAGATTAGCCTAGGCCTACGGAAGTCTCAAACTTCACCTATGATGTATAAGATGCAGGGCAATTTTTTGAGCCAAAATTTTGGAAAAATAAAGTGCGTCCTATATGCTGTCTAATATGGTATATGTTGAGTGACTTCAGTTTTTCTTTTTTTTCTTCTTTTTACCAGACCTCATATATTTGCATATATGTTAATGATTTTTCTAAAAATTGCTAGTAGTCTTTGCATTACAACTGAATTCCTTAAATTGCACAAAAATGTAATTAGGTTTTTGAAAATTAAACCTTTTATATATGGAAAAAAAATGTTAATATAAGTGAGGAAAGAATCCATTTACAAGAAACAGAATCCAAAGTGAAGATATAAATCAGAATTATATTAGATGATGGTCACATGTCCATTAAGTATTTCTAAAGTAAAGTACATTGACTGAAGATTATTTTGGGGATTTGTTAAAAAAAAAAAATTAAATTTTTAAATGAAAATAATATGAGGTCAAGTAAAAAAAAAAAAAAAAAAAAAAATCATATACAAAATGGTTTTAATGTGATATTGTTTTATTTATTATAACACATTTTTACTTTATATTAAAAAAAATAATCCAATTTTTACCTACACATTTACTTATTTAAGAAATAAATCTCTCCTTGTTCCCATCTATGGGTTAAATAGAAAACATGAGTTTATAAACAAAATTGTATTATCCATTAAAAATGTAATTTCAAAACTTTGTTAGCATTAAATATTTTTTTTTTAACAATAGAAGTATTCGGCATAAAATAACCCAAGGGGTTGACATGCCGTAAAACTCAACCAACCAATCTCTCCTTGTTACATTTTTATTCTATTTTTATAACGCATGCCACTTGCTTTGCATTATTTCATTTAAAAAAGATGATGTTCTAAATAAATCACTGTGCACGCTTTCATATCCATTTCACCAAACAATCTAACTGAATTATCTTGAATAGCATTTGCTCAAAGACATCAAGAGAAGAATCAAGCTCTATCACATTTTTAGAGAAAAAAAAAAGGCTATGACTATCATTACAAACGGTCATCCTACTTTCACTTTCACTTAACAGTTTCACACTGCCACAAAAAGAATTACCATTTACCATTACTAGGGAGAAAAACGCACAGCACAGCACACCATCTCCTTACATCATTATCTACTCACAGAAACTGAATTCATCTTCACTGGTAAAACCAACCGTCACTGAACCACATCTCTGAAGTTGTTTGTGAAAAAGTTTTTGAACTAGAGTCTTTTCAATCAACAACAAATCATATATATATGGGTTAGCTCAGTCAGTAGAGCGTTCGGCTAGAAACCACAAGGTTCCTAGTTCGATACCGGTCCTCGCCAACTCAGCGTATGAGTAGCACAGGGATCTGTGCAGTAAAGTAAGGAGCTGATGGTAGGTGTGGCGCTCCACCTCAGATGCTAAAACAATCTCCTTGGTCTAGCGCTAGTGAAAAGGGGATAGATTCCCTCGCTGTCTGGCTGATACCGACTTTAGGCCGCCCCGTCAACTTAGTTTTATATATATATATATATATATATATATATATATATATAGATAGATATATTGGTAATTTTTCCGAGATGAAATAAAGGAAAATAAAGTGCTCAATTACAAATGTAAGAGCTTTATTTATTAAATATAACTGTTTATACAAAGGTTTTAGTTGGCATCTACTTAAGGTTTCAAATACATAACTGCAAAAAATGATTTTGCAGACATGCCAGAGGGATTAAAGGTATCCTAACGAAAGCAAAAAGCTTGAAACCTTAGGTAGATTCCTACTAAAACCTTTGTATAAACAGTTATATTTAATAATAATATATATATATATATATATATATATATTGGGTCTGGGTTAGCTCAATGTTGGTAGAGCGTTCGGCTAGAAATCACAAGGTTCCTAGTTTGATACAGGCCCTCGCCAATTTAGCGTATAAGTAGCATACCAACCAGTAAAGTAAGGAGCTGATGTTAGGTGTGTAGTAATCCAACAGTTGGTCTGCCACTGGGGTAATCACTCTTGAAGAATAATTAAAGTTCCAATTACCGTCGAACTGGGAAGACAAGGCAACAAACAGTTGTAACTTAAATACAAACCCGAATAGTCACAAAGTCTACTGCAGAATGACAGGATATTTATAAGACTCCACAATGTCATTCAAATCAAGCAGTCAAGCAGCCAATCAGAACTCAAGGAATGGAATGACCCAAATCACCCAAATTCATGAATGGGTCATTCTTGATTTCTATATATACCAACTGTCTTGGACACTGCTTAAGTTGTACTTAGTTAGCTGCTGTTATTCAAACCAACAGTAGACTTACTGACTTCAATAACTCTGACCTTCCTTCTTGCCAAAAATCACAGTAGTCGTCCAAATTTATCCCCTATCGCCTTCTCT
Organism: Doryteuthis pealeii; assembly: GCA_023376005.1. Taxonomy (NCBI): domain Eukaryota; kingdom Metazoa; phylum Mollusca; class Cephalopoda; order Myopsida; family Loliginidae; genus Doryteuthis; species Doryteuthis pealeii. The sequence continues at coordinate 7,557,755 of CM042170.1, forward strand.
TGCTTGGTTCATTCTGCCAGTCTCTGCGATCGCATGTTTTTTTATTTATTACAGCTTGCGCAGTTGCCATGCAAATTACATTTCGTGTCTCTCATGCACGGCACAGGCGATCCTTTGCCGTTTACGTCGGGGGTGGGGTGTTGCATACTGACGTTTCACCACGGGTTACCAAACACATATCGAGTATTAAAGTTATGTATACTCTTCTTACTTCTTTAATTTTCTTACTTGACCTTCTGTTATCTTTGTGGACATATTCTATTTTCTGATCTGTCCCTGTGCGTAACAGCTTATTATGGTTCTATCATCTTTTGGTCCTGTGCGGTTTTTCTTCTATCGCAGTAGTTCTCTCTTTATTCTAAGGTCCTTATTTTGTTATTTCTCGGTTATGTAATGACCTACTTATCTTGCCCTATCTTCAATGGACTCTTTTCGTGTGGGGGACTTCAGGACTCGCGTGATATTTCTTTAGATAGTTCGTCCTTGTTTCTTTAAGGGGGGATTATTTCTCCTTATCAGAAGCGCCTACTTACTGTATCCGTCCTAGATAGCATGAATGTTGGTCCATTCTGTTAATTTTTTAGTAAACCAATGATCTTTCATCATTTCTTTTTCGGTATTTTAACTTGCCATTATTTTATTAGTACTCATTGTCTTATTCGGATTTTTTCTTTAATTTACATTGTTACTTTTTAATCGGTTAAATCCCCCACCCAGACATTAAACTAGATAGTGCACGGTATGCCATGGTACCAGAATACGTGTTACGAGTTTAAAGAACGGGATAGCATCCATGGCCACCGCGTACTTGCTCTGGGTTTTGCTTCTTGTTTGACGGTCCACTACTGCAAAACTAAACTTAAAAGCATCTTTACTATTCTTAAACACACACTCTTCGGAACAGAAGTGTTCCTTCTACCTGCCTTCCTGAGGGTCCCCGATTTTTATCCCCTGGCAAGGTTAAGAGGGTTGATGGATTGAGTAGAGGACTCTCTTCAAACGCGGTCATCTCACTATTCAGAGGCCATTCACTGCCACTGATACTTCGCACAATTATCTCTATAACTTACTTACATAAGAGTGGAAAAAGGGTCAATTGTTTTTCCCTTTCGAATTACAGTGCGGGTACTAGTTGAACAATAATCTTTATGCCACCCGCATAGTATTTATGCTACAGGGAGTGCCGGCACTGGCTATTTGATCCATTACAGTGCTTCAATGGTACTTGATAGAGAAAGGCGGACTGATTTGGTTTAAGTATGATATTTAAATTTCATTACATAATTTCATGCTGCCGCAGACAAGATTTGCCGTTTTGCCGACCTATAACAGGGAGGAATATCTTTGGACACACACATGAACGAACAAACACCATATCTCTTTACTCATTTGTTTCTACTTACATTTAAACAGAGCTTACATTTACAGAGAAAAATTCCTGTAGATTTTAGTTCCTCATTCCCCAATGATACCTGAATCGGGAAATTAAGCACTAAAAATTACGCCTTAATGCTAAGCTTACATTTACAGAGAAAAATTCCTGTAGATTTTAGGTTCCTCATTCCCCAATGATACCTGAATCGGGAAATTAAGCACTAAAAATTACGCCTTAATGCTAAGCTTACATTTACAGAGAAAAATTCCTGTAGATTTTAGGTTCCTCATTCCCCAATGATACCTGAATCGGGAAATTAAGCACTAAAAATTACACCTTAATGCTAAGCTTACATTTACAGAGAAAAATTCCTGTAGATTTTAGGTTCCTCATTCCCCAATGATACCTGAATCGGGAAATTAAGCACTAAAAATTACGCCTTAATGCTAAGCTTACATTTACAGAGAAAAATTCCTGTAGATTTTAGGTTCCTCATTCCCCAATGATACCTGAATCGGGAAATTAAGCACTAAAAATTACGCCTTAATGCTAAGCTTACATTTACAGAGAAAAATTCCTGTAGATTTTAGGTTCCTCATTCCCCAATGATACCTGAATCGGGAAATTAAGCACTAAAAATTACGCCTTAATGCTAAGCTTACATTTACAGAGAAAAAATTCCTGTAGATTTTAGGTTCCTCATTCCCCAATGATACCTGAATCGGGAAATTAAGCACTAAAAATTACGCCTTAATGCTAAGCTTACATTTACAGAGAAAAATTCCTGTAGATTTTAGGTTCCTCATTCCCCAATGATACCTGAATCGGGAAATTAAGCACTAAAAATTACGCCTTAATGCTAAGCTTACATTTACAGAGAAAAATTCCTGTAGATTTTAGGTTCCTCATTCCCCAATGATACCTGAATCGGGAAATTAAGCACTAAAAATTACGCCTTAATGCTAAGCTTACATTTACAGAGAAAAATTCCTGTAGATTTTAGGTTCCTCATTCCCCAATGATACCTGAATCGGGAAATTAAGCACTAAAAATTACGCCTTAATGCTAAGCTTACATTTACAGAGAAAAAATTCCTGTAGATTTTAGGTTCCTCATTCCCCAATGATACCTGAATCGGGAAATTAAGCACTAAAAATTACGCCTTAATGCTAAGCTTACATTTACAGAGAAAAATTCCTGTAGATTTTAGGTTCCTCATTCCCCAATGATACCTGAATCGGGAAATTAAGCACTAAAATTACGCCTTAATGCTAAGCTTACATTTACAGAGAAAATTCCTGTAGATTTTAGGTTCCTCATTCCCCAATGATACCTGAATCGGGAAATTAAGCACTAAAAATTACGCCTTAATGCTAAGCTTACATTTACAGAGAAAAATTCCTGTAGATTTTAGTTCCTCATTCCCCAATGATACCTGAATCGGGAAATTAAGCACTAAAAATTACGCCTTAATGCTAAGCTTACATTTACAGAGAAAAATTCCTGTAGATTTTAGGTTCCTCATTCCCCAATGATACCTGAATCGGGAAATTAAGCACTAAAAATTACGCCTTAATGCTAAGCTTACATTTACAGAGAAAAATTCCTGTAGATTTTAGGTTCCTCATTCCCCAATGATACCTGAATCGGGAAATTAAGCACTAAAAATTACGCCTTAATGCTAAGCTTACATTTACAGAGAAAAATTCCTGTAGATTTTAGGTTCCTCATTCCCCAATGATACCTGAATCGGGAAATTAAGCACTAAAAATTACGCCTTAATGCTAAGCTTACATTTACAAGAAAAATTCCTGTAGATTTTAGGTTCCTCATTCCCCAATGATACCTGAATCGGGAAATTAAGCACTAAAAATTACGCCTTAATGCTAAGCTTACATTTACAGAGAAAAATTCCTGTAGATTTTAGGTTCCTCATTCCCCAATGATACCTGAATCGGGAAATTAAGCACTAAAAATTACGCCTTAATGCTAAGCTTACATTTACAGAGAAAAATTCCTGTAGATTTTAGGTTCCTCATTCCCCAATGATACCTGAATCGGGAAATTAAGCACTAAAAATTACGCCTTAATGCTAAGCTTACATTTACAAGAAAAATTCCTGTAGATTTTAGGTTCCTCATTCCCAATGATACCTGAATCGGGAAATTAAGCACTAAAAATTACGCCTTAATGCTAAGCTTACATTTACAAAGAAAAAATTCCTGTAGATTTTAGGTTCCTCATTCCCCAATGATACCTGAATCGGGAAATTAAGCACTAAAAATTACGCCTTAATGCTAAGCTTACATTTACAGAGAAAAATTCCTGTAGATTTTAGGTTCCTCATTCCCCAATGATACCTGAATCGGGAAATTAAGCACTAAAAATTACGCCTTAATGCTAAGCTTACATTTACAGAGAAAAATTCCTGTAGATTTTAGGTTCCTCATTCCCCAATGATACCTGAATCGGGAAATTAAGCACTAAAAATTACGCCTTAATGCTAAGCTTACATTTACAGAGAAAAATTCCTGTAGATTTTAGGTTCCTCATTCCCCAATGATACCTGAATCGGGAAATTAAGCACTAAAAATTACGCCTTAATGCTAAGCTTACATTTACAGAGAAAAATTCCTGTAGATTTTAGGTTCCTCATTCCCCAATGATACCTGAATCGGGAAATTAAGCACTAAAAATTACGCCTTAATGCTAAGCTTACATTTACAGAGAAAAATTCCTGTAGATTTTAGGTTCCTCATTCCCCAATGATACCTGAATCGGGAAATTAAGCACTAAAAATTACGCCTTAATGCTAAGCTTACATTTACAGAGAAAAATTCCTGTAGATTTTAGGTTCCTCATTCCCCAATGATACCTGAATCGGGAAATTAAGCACTAAAAATTACGCCTTAATGCTAAGCTTACATTTACAGAGAAAAATTCCTGTAGATTTTAGGTTCCTCATTCCCCAATGATACCTGAATCGGGAAATTAAGCACTAAAAATTACGCCTTAATGCTAAGCTTACATTTACAAAGAAAAATTCCTGTAGATTTTAGGTTCCTCATTCCCCAATGATACCTGAATCGGGAAATTAAGCACTAAAAATTACGCCTTAATGCTAAGCTTACATTTACAGAGAAAAATTCCTGTAGATTTTAGGTTCCTCATTCCCCAATGATACCTGAATCGGGAAATTAAGCACTAAAATTACGCCTTAATGCTAAGCTTACATTTACAGAGAAAAATTCCTGTAGATTTTAGGTTCCTCATTCCCCAATGATACCTGAATCGGGAAATTAAGCACTAAAAATTACGCCTTAATGCTAAGCTTACATTTACAAGAAAAATTCCTGTAGATTTTAGGTTCCTCATTCCCAATGATACCTGAATCGGGAAATTAAGCACTAAAAATTACGCCTTAATGCTAAGCTTACATTTACAAAGAAAAATTCCTGTAGATTTTAGGTTCCTCATTCCCCAATGATACCTGAATCGGGAAATTAAGCACTAAAAATTACGCCTTAATGCTAAGCTTACATTTACAAAGAAAAATTCCTGTAGATTTTAGGTTCCTCATTCCCCAATGATACCTGAATCGGGAAATTAAGCACTAAAAATTACGCCTTAATGCTAAGCTTACATTTACAAAGAAAAATTCCTGTAGATTTTAGGTTCCTCATTCCCCAATGATACCTGAATCGGGAAATTAAGCACTAAAATTACGCCTTAATGCTAAGCTTACATTTACAAAGAAAAATTCCTGTAGATTTTAGGTTCCTCATTCCCCAATGATACCTGAATCGGGAAATTAAGCACTAAAAATTACGCCTTAATGCTAAGCTTACATTTACAAAGAAAATTCCTGTAGATTTTAGGTTCCTCATTCCCAATGATACCTGAATCGGGAAATTAAGCACTAAAAATTACGCCTTAATGCTAAGCTTACATTTACAAAGAAAAATTCCTGTAGATTTTAGGTTCCTCATTCCCCAATGATACCTGAATCGGAAATTAAGCACTAAAAATTACGCCTTAATGCTAAGCTTACATTTACAAGAAAAATTCCTGTAGATTTTAGGTTCCTCATTCCCCAATGATACCTGAAAAATTAAGCACTAAAAATTACGCCTTAATGCTAAGCTTACATTTACAAGAAAAATTCCTGTAGATTTTAGGTTCCTCATTCCCAATGATACCTGAATCGGGAAATTAAGCACTAAAAATTACGCCTTAATGCTAAGCTTACATTTACAGAGAAAAATTCCAAGATTTTAGGTTCCTCATTCCCCAATGATACCTGAATCGGGAAATTAAGCACTAAAAATTACGCCTTAATGCTAAGCTTACATTTACAGAGAAAAATTCCTGTAGATTTTAGGTTCCTCATTCCCCAATGATACCTGAATCGGGAAATTAAGCACTAAAAATTACGCCTTAATGCTAAGCTTACATTTACAGAGAAAAATTCCTGTAGATTTTAGGTTCCTCATTCCCCAATGATACCTGAATCGGGAAATTAAGCACTAAAAATTACGCCTTAATGCTAAGCTTACATTTACAGAGAAAAATTCCTGTAGATTTTAGGTTCCTCATTCCCCAATGATACCTGAATCGGGAAATTAAGCACTAAAAATTACACCTTAATGCTAAGCTTACATTTACAAAGAAAAATTCCTGTAGATTTTAGGTTCCTCATTCCCCAATGATACCTGAATCGGGAAATTAAGCACTAAAAATTACGCCTTAATGCTAAGCTTACATTTACAAAGAAAAATTCCTGTAGATTTTAGGTTCCTCATTCCCCAATGATACCTGCATCGGAAAAATAAGGTCTGAAACATTACGCCTTTGGGTTTCCCTTACAACGCTTTTAACTTGGATGATAGTCTGATAGTTCTTTAGTAATTCTTTTCTTCTTCTCTTCTTCTTCCTGCAGAATGGCAAATTGGTTCGGCACCTGGTCTCGCAGACATTTTTCCTCGAGTCAAAATTGGAACTGGTGAAAGCAAGAAAGTATCCATTATCGATGGTCGATTGATAATGGACGGTGCCCTTCCCAATCAAACAATGTCTTTGTCTTCCATGTCCAAACGAAATCGGACAGAACCTATACCGCCCGAGGAAATAACGGAAAATTCACTATTTGATTTAGAACCTGGACGATGTCTTCATTATACTTTGTATGCCGTGAGTAAATCTCACATGTCCACCCCAATAGCAATTGAACCCTCCTGTATTACACGTAAGTTAATTCAGTGCTTTCGAGTTATTTACTTAAATTAACTCTTTTAAGAACCCGCCCTGTCGCCTGGGGCGTTAGAATGCACCTCTGCAGAGGGGTAAGACTCCCCCAATGGGGCCACCTGTTGGCCGTGGGTGGCGACCCGTGAGGCTTAAAGATAGAGCCCAGATGGATGAGCAGTTCATGACATGCAATACTCCACTTTGGCCCTATCTTGGGCTAGACGGCGGTCGGAGAGGCCCCCTACGATCAATCGGCTGGTCACGTCAAGCCCTAGCACCTATATGATTTTCCCAACCCTATTGCCCTTATAGCAAGCCCCCCTTTTTATCATATGGGTGCTAGAAAGCGGTGGCTGCGGGTCTACATGTCCTCGGAATGACGTTAAACTCTATATAATGGTGAGGTTCCAGTTTTGGAGGTTTGGGGAATGTGGAGCACCCCTTCATCACCATTGCTCCCTGGTCCACTCTGACCCGGAGTGGTAGTACCTGTTAGAGTCACATCTATGGGTTAAATAGAAAAATATATTTATAAAAAAAATTATATAACCATTAAGAATTGATTTATTTCAAAACTTTATCGGCATTAAATGACCCACTGAGGTTGATATGCTGTAAAACAAAACAACCCAAACCTCTTTTAAGAACTAAAGTTATTGTTATATCTCAAGATGTAGGAATAACAAATGATAACAAAAACAGTGAAATATGTTTAACATATAACAATATTTGTTTTATTTATTCTCACCAACCGGGAATACAGAGGGATGAGTTTGGATAGAATTCAACTGTTTGTCATGTGTGTGTTCATCACATGCGGCCAAGTACATGTCTGTTTTTGTCTCACTGCTCGCCAGTGAGCATATCCGGTGTAGAATCGTTAGGGGAGATAACTCTCCCTAACAGTTATATTGGAGGCATATAGTGTAATGGTTACCGTCGTAGGAAATGGGTTTGGTTTGGTTTGGTTGGGTTTGGTTTGGTTTACCACATATCAACCTCAGTGGGTCATTTAATGCCGACAAAGTTTTGAAATATTCTTAATGGATACTCAATTTTTATGAACTCCTGTTTTTCTATTTAACCCATAGATGGTACCCTAACAGGTACTACCACTCCAGGTCAGAGTTGACCTGGGAATAATAGTGATTAAGGGGTGCTCTACATTCCCCAAACCTCCAAAACTGGAACCTCACTACCAGATAGAGTTTAACATCATTCCCCGTACATGAAGACCCTCAGTCACCGCCTTCTAGCACATATATGATAAAAAGGGATGGGAGTAGCCATAAAAGCAATAGGGTAAGGACAATCATATAGGTGCTGGGGTTTGACGTGACCAGTCGATTGATTGGAGGGGGCTTCTCTGACCGCCCGTCTAGTCTAAGTAGGAAATGGGCACAACGAAACGAGTTCAAAACCTGGACGAGGCTGTTTGCATTTCACATAGGGAAAGGTATGCATCCAACTATTCTCTCTCCGGCTATTGATAAATAGTAGGGAGGACTGGGCTCTTAACCTTGGTTAGGCAACCAGTCTAGGAGAAGGAAAACTCTGAATTCAAACCGGTTAATTTCAGCGAAAGAAATTAACATTGTGTCACATTCTGCTCGTGCGGATGGGTTGGTATATATATATATATATATATATATATATATATATATATATATATATATATATATATATATCACTACTGCAGCGCTCGCTCGAACCACTACCATCTCTACAACATCCTACTACCAATGGTTATTACCTCCCACTTCTAATTCCTTGCTACTACTCGTTCTCGTTAAAAACGAGACACGAAATCATACCATCGTTTCCTACCTGAGGATGGCAAATTGTATTGCCGAAAGCGCTCGTTTTGAAACCTTTGGTGAACTGTTATACCAGTTACACCCCGACACCAGAAGGATGGCCCGAAAATTGGAACGGATCAACCAAAGACTTGTCAGACAGGAATTGTCTGTACAGTTCAACGAAACTTGTATAAAAGAAAAAATGCTGCCAAAATACACATATATATCTATATATATATATATATGTGTGTGTGTGTGTGTGTGTGTGTGTGTGTGTGTGTGTGTGTGTGTTGGAGGCGCACTTAACATAACGATTATCGCCGTAGAAACTGAAATTAGCAACGTTTGCGTTTCCCTTTCGCGCTAATGCCATTGGGGAAAGCATGAATCCATATCTTCACCTCCCAACTATGGGTAAATAGTAGGGCAGACTGTGTTCTTTTGCCTATTTATCACTGAATATCACTCTCATCCAATTGTACACACTCTATCATTGTGTTCAGCTTACTGAAATAATGAAAATTATGAACGAAAATAATGTTTACTTTTTTGCACCATTAAATCAATTGAAATTTAACGTAATTTTACATAATCATTAGATACCTAATGATTATGACAAAAGTGTAGAAATCATATTAGTACAGCTGATGGCCTTGAGAGTGAGTGACAATGCTTGACCTCACTCTGACCTTGCCTTGCGGGATAAACCGTGAGAACCGGGAACCCCGATAGAAGGCCCTTCCGGTTTAAGGAGTTAGCAACTCAGTTAGTTAGAGTTAGAACTTAGAAGCGAAGCTAGCAAGATGTGAGTCTCACTGCGCAGATGTCTGGTCTGGGGGATCTACGAATAAAGTAACATCATCGTAAATCGAAGTCTTGTGTTTATTACTAAAAACCAACAATGACACAGGGCTTCTGATAAGGAATGATCCCCAACAGAAACCAGACACGGAATCCTCAATAGAAGACCAGACGAGACCTTAGAAGATATACCAGACCAAGATAGACGATAGAAGAACCAAAGCCGGCCAGAGAACAATAGACGACAGAGTAAGAAAGGTATATAACATATACCTATGTAGTACCGGTAAAGAAAGGGTATACAACAATTCGAGTAAGACAAACAAGACCCTGCTGGAGAAGCAATTATGAACTCATAAATGATGTTCTCCTGTGGAAACCAACACATGGGCTGTCCAACAAAGATGTACATTGACCAGCCCTGCGTGGATACTGGATGCTGCGCAGAGGACCTCCTGGGGCAATAAGTGATAGGGGCAGTTAGTGAGAGATTGTCATGAATATATGTGCTACTGGTGCGATATCTATTAATAATGGAGATTCGCTTCCGGTTTTTGTCTGTAACAAAGATTACGTCACTGCTTACGTCACATTACCCAAAATCGTCATAACATAGAATAAATACACTCAAAATTTGAACATGCAACATTAGACAGTCCTCATTGTTTTTTAAAACAAGTTTTAATAAATACATGACTGGTATTATATATCTATATATAGTTTGTTTTATTTTAATACATATTTAAAGTTTACATTTCAAAATGTTTTATTTTTTAATCCTTTAATGAATTTGATTATTTTACTTACTTAGGGTAGAAACTCGCTGACATTGAATTTTTTACTCCCACCCCTCAGGCAATATGTTTCAAAAATCTATTTTTACATCGCCCGGAGGGTGTTTTTTTTTCATTTGTACTAGTATAGATAATATAGAGGTAAAGAAAATACTTGCCTAAGAATAATGTCTTGCTGGTGCCTTGTGACGTTGTCTTTCATTGGATGTTTCATGTAATATTTATACGCTTCTTCGCGGACAATATCATTTTCATCATTTACGACACTATGGAGTAATGCAGAACAACTATAAAAGAAAAACAAAAAAAAAGATTTCTGATTAAATCGAACTTAACGGACCTAAATTCCACCATCGTATGTCAACCTGCCGAAAGAAGAAAAATATCTAAAAACTCAGGGAATTAACCGAATTTAATGAAATTTTCAGTGTTGATTATATTAACGAACAAATATATAATGCACCAGTTATTTTATCTAAAAACTTTTCTATTTTGTTCATGTCAGTTAACACTTAACCTCGTATCTTTGAGAATCTGTGTTACGCCTCAAAGATACATGGTTTAAAGTTAACTGACCTGAAAAAATGTAGAAGTTTTTAAATAAAATAACTGAAGCATTATATCTTTTTATTCATTAATATATCAACTCAAAAAGAAAAAAAAAGATTTCTGATTAAATCCTATTTAACGGAGCTAAATTCCACCATCGTATGTCAACCCGCCGAAAGAAGAAAAATATTCAAAAACTCAGGTAATTAACCGAATTTAATGAAATTTTCAGTGTTGATTATATTAACGAACAAATATATATAATGCACCAGTTATTTTATCTAAAAACTTTTCTATTTTGTTCATGTCAGTTAACACTTAACCTCGTATCTTTCAGAATCTGTGTTACGCCTCAAAGATACATGGTTCAAAGTTAACTGACCTGAAAAAATGTAGAAGTTTTTAAATAAAATAACTGGTGCATTATATCTTTTATTAATTAATATATCAACTCAAAAAGAAAAAAAAAGATTTCTGATTAAATCCTATTTAACGAAGCTAAATTCCACCATCGTATGTCAACCCGCCGAAAGAAGAAAAATATTCAAAAACTCAGGGAATTAACCGAATTTAATGACATTTTCATCGCCCGGAGGGTGTTTTTTAATTTTTTTTACTAGTGATGATAATGATGCAAAAAAAAATGTTTTTCCCCTTTTGAATCTTTTTCTTTTACATATTTTATTTTCATTGTTGTCACATTCTTGTTGCAGGCCAAACTGATGAGATAGAAACATTAAAACCATCCGAAACAAAAGATGTTGTGATCAAAACGAATACCATTAGAAGGCATGGAGAAATAAAAGTAAAACTAAAAGGTAAAGGTCGCTGTGTCCATTTTCTTTGACAATAACCATTACATCATGCGGCTCCATGCTCTGATTACACTGGTAGGGTGTGAAACAAGGTGGCAAGGAAAGGGTATCCAGTGAGGATCGAACTCGCTATCATTATCATCATCAGCAGCAGCATCAAGTCATCCTGATAGTACGGATTCCATTTACTCTCTCTCTCTCTCTCTCTCTCTCTCTCTCTCTCTCTCTCTCTCTCTCTCTCTTATTATTATTATTATTATTATTATCCTTATTATTATAATTTCTCTCTATCTATCTATCTATCTATCTGTCTACCTTCTTCTTCTTCTTCTTCTTCTCTCTCTCTCTCTCTCTCTCTCTCTCTCTCTCTCTCTCTCTCTCTCTTCCCTATCTATTTATCTATCTATCTATCTATCTCTCCCCCACCTTCGTCTGTTCTCTGTTCCTCACTCTCTTACATCCTCCGTTCCTTTCTGCGTTTCTTCTTTTTTTTGCTCTCTCTCTCTCTCTCTCTCTCTCTCTCTCTCTCTCTCTCTCTCTCTATCTATCTATCTATCTCACTCACTCACTCACTCACTCACTCAATCTCTCACTCAATTTCTCTCACTTTCTTTCTTTCTTCATCTTCTGTTCTCTCTCACCTATTTTTCGCAAGTCATCCTGACAGCCTTCATAATTCCGTTCCCGATGAAGGTTGCTAAAAACCAAAACGTTATAACGTCGACTTCTTCGTCTTTGTTTTTCTATTTTCTACATGCCGTCGGATTGGTTCCCTATTTTACTCTCATATGGATTATCTGTTCATTCATGTAATGTTTTGTTTTTTTACGGCAGGTGTAAATGGAAGATTGGTGATCGGGACGCTCAATTCGAAGGATCTAGAAACTGGATTCGGATCAGCAGTATCGACTTGTTATAAACCGTTTATATCTGATCCCGTCACGACAGCAGAGAAAACATCACGTGCCATGAGGGGCAGGTATGTCGGTTTTTCCCAATCTGTTTCTTGTATACCCCTTATATATATATATATATATATATATATATATATATATATTATATATATTACTCTCCACAGTCTTGAAGAAGGGAGTTCATCATAATCCCGAAAATTAACCACTACTATTAAATAAAAGGAACTAAAAAAAACAACCGAGTTTTCTGATATTCATTCACAGATGAATATATTATGATAACTACATCTCTTATTATAATGGAGATTGTGGGTTTTTCTGTCTGTAACCGAAACTATATTACTACTCAAGTCACAATTCTCTTAGTTATAGACATCACATTCTCCATGATTTTATTTTTATCTAAACCTCAATTATTAATAAAATTGTCTTACTGTTAACTATGTCTACATACTGACAACATGCAATTATATTTATATATACAACAAAATAGCGGTTTACAGTGTGAACGGTAAGGTTAATTTGCATATTAATATTAAAAAATCGAATTTAATAAATATGTGCTTAGTATTATTGATTTCTAACTGTTTGATTTTATTTTAATGAATATAAGCAAAAATCTCTTCAATGAATTTTAAATGAAATCCATTAACAAGATAAAATAACTGTCATTTTATTCTTTACTTCTTCTTATAACTAAATACTTAAATTAGAAAAAATAACAATGAAAGACGAGAGTGATGGAAGAGTAAGTTTCAGTTGTTCCATTTGTTATTATACTCCCTCTGTTTCAAATATTTTATTATACTCCCTCTGTTTCAAATCTTTTTATCTGTATTCTTATTTAGTTTCATTGGCCTTTCTAATTTAATATGATATTTTATTACATTAAAACTTAAATACATGCACCGGAGGGTGCATATATTTGTTTGTAATTGTAATATAGCACGTTAATGCTTCACACTAATGCCCAAACCGGATATATGTACTTCCAAAAAACGGATACAGATACAAAAATATATCTCAAATATATATATATATATATATATTATATATATATATATATATATATATATTTACCAACCCCTCCGCATGAGCAGGATGCGACACAAGGTCAATTTATTAAACGGGCTTTAACAGGTTTGAATTCAGAGTTTTCCTTCTCCTAGACTGGTTACTTAGCCATGGTTAAAGAGCCCAGTCTGCCCTGTTATTTCCCCATAGCTGGAGGGAGAATTAGATTCACACCTTTCCCAAGGGTATTAGCGCCATGTGAAATGCAAACAGCTTTGTCTAGGAATTGAACTTGGGTCGACGAGTCCATTTTCTACGACTCTAACCATTAGACCACGCGCCTTGTATACCCCTTATAACATCGTATATTATACATCGGGTATATAAACGAGAGAGGAAACTCAGGTGATATAGAGAGAGAGACATTACTAATACCCTGGGGCAAGATATACTTTGAATAGTAGCACTATGTTCTTATACAAGGATTGCTTTGGCATTAAATAACCTATGCTAATTGATATGCCATTAATCAAAGAAACTAAACTAAACCAAACCAAATCAAACCAAACCAGAGATTATTCTTGTTTTCATTTAGATATGAATACATAAATTTACATGTATGCATCATAAGAAAACTGTATATTCAATATATATATATATATATAAATATATATTATATAATATATATATATATATATATATAATAAGATAAATATATAGGTTTTATATATCTATTTATTGGGTGACAAAGGAACTTTTCACAACCATATTGGTTTCATGCGATGCATTCATCAGGTGAAGATGTTTGAAACATCTTCACCTGAGGAATGCATCGCATGAAACCAATATGATTGTGAAAAGTTCCTTTGTCACCCAATAAATAGATATGTAAAACCTATATATTTATCTTATTATATTATATAACAGCTCTATTTTATATTGAGCACTCTACCAATTAATACTGCCTTTGGTACACCATTCCAGCAAAAGCTGAAATAGTGACCATCTCACACTACAGTATATATATATACTAGCTAATAAATGCACCCTACGGGTGCCAGTATTTAATATTAAGAATGCCGATAAAACGATTTTGAACAGAGGGGGTATGATAGAAAAATAGAACAACTTTGAAACTAACTCTTCCATCATTTTACATTACTCCCGTCTGTCTTTGTTAAATTTTCCTAATTTAACTATTTAGTTAAGATAGGAAGTAAAGAATAATATTACAGTTATTTCTTCTTGTTAATCGATTTCTTTTAAGATTTATCCCTGAGATTTTTGCTTATATTTAGTAAGATAAAACCAAACAATTTGAAATCAATAATACTAAGCATATATTTATCAAAATCAAATTCTTAATATCAATATGCAAATTAGCCTTCCCATTCACACTGTAAACCGCTATTTTGTTGTATATATAAATACAGTTGCATGTTGTTATCATGTAGATAAGGCCAACAGTATAAATAATGTAAACCAAGTTTTATTAATAATTGAAGTTTAAATTTAAATAAAATAAAAATCTTTGAGAATGTGACATAAATAACAAAGGGAATTGTGACTTGAATCGGAATATAGTTTCGGTTACAGCCAGAAAAACATACAATCTCCATTATAATAAGATATATATATATTTAAATTTATATGAGGAAAAATGTATGTCTTTTTAATCTATTTGAATATCAACAAAACCCACCACATACCAAAGGCAGAGGCTCGCTGACTTTTGTTCACTAATAATTTCTTTTTCTTTAAACAAATGAAGGTCCTGACGAAGGTTTGTTAAACAAACCAAAACATCACTCGTCAATGAAACTTTTTAAATTTTTAATAAAACAAAATGTATATATAATGGCTTATATATATATATATATATATATATATATATATATATATATATATATATATATATATCTTATTATAATGGAGATTGTGGGTTTGTCTATCTGTAACCGAAACTATATTACTATACAAGTCACAATTCCTCTAGTTATTTACATCATATTCTCCATAATTTTATTTTTATGTAAACCTCAATTATTAATAAAATTGTTTTACATTACTTACCCTGTTGACCATATCTACATGATATTTTCCACGTACCCCACTTGTACGGGTCAGGCACAAGGCCCTATTAACGTGGGACCACCCACAAACCGAAGCTCATGGGTGGCGGGTGAAAAATTACGTCGATCCCGTCGGCATTCCTCCTCAAGGGGAGCGCCTCAGGCGCTGGGCAATAAACCCAGCCCTGCCCCTTTAAATCGAGGGGGCAGGTGTTGCCTGGGGGGATAGCCCCCTGGGATCGACGCCGTTAATTATATCAATGGTCCAGAGGCCGAAGCCACTGTTGACCATATCTACATACTAATAACATGTAATTGTATTTATATATACAACAAAATAGAGGTTTACAGTATGAATGGGAAGGCTAATTTGCATATTGATCTTAAAAATTTGATTTTAATAAATATATGCTTAATATTATTGATTTCTAATTGTTTGGTTTTATCTTATTGAATATGAGCAAAATCTTTTCAATAAATCTTAAAAGAAATCCCTTAACAAGAAGAAATAACTGTAATATTATTCTTTACTTCCTATTTTAACTAAACAGTTTAATTAGGAAAATTTACCAATGAAAGACGGGAGTAACGGAAAATGATGGAAGAGTTAGTTTCAAAGTTGTTCTATTTTTCAATCATACCCTCTCTGTTCAAAATCTTTTTATCTACATTCTTATTCAGTTTCATTAGCCTTTCTAATTTAACATGATATTTTATTATAAAATTTAACTAAAATACTTGCACCCGGAGGGTGCATATATATGCTAGTATATATATATATAGGTTTGGCAGTTAGTTTTGAAGGCTATCACAATGCAAGTGTAAAGAAAAATGAAATTACAGAGTTGAGTAGAGTCTTACTTGTTACTTCATTTCATCTTTACTACTTCTGCTAACTTCTTGTGTGGCCGTCATCTTGTTTTGTAGTCTTCTAACTGCATCTTCTGAGGGCTTCTGAATCACGTTGCGCGCGAGATTCGCGCCTTTGGGGACAAGATCACCAACAGTCCTGGTGATTTTCCACTGGCCCCTTTGAATTTTCGCTACAGGGACTTGATATCAAAATCGGCAGCCTTCATGGAACCTCAAACCGAACCCTTTATTTAATCCACCGGGGAAGACTATTCTCATTCCGTTAATAATGACCGGGTGAAAGTGTCAAGCTATGTAAAGTATTCTAATTTACAGAAATGGATAAATGTTGAAAATCCGAAAGTTGTTTACGTCCGACATTTTAACTCGAAGAAATCTTACTTGTAGTAACTACTACAACTACACTGTAAAAATTGGTCATATTCAGTGGATTTTATGGCATGTCAACCCTTGTTGAATTATTTTATGCCGAAGACGTTTTGTTTTATTCATTATTAATGGGTACTCTTTTTTTTTACTCAAATTTTTTAAAACTCGTTTTTTCTATTTAACCTATAGATTGAACCCTAACAGGTACTACCACTTTGGGTCAGTTGGTTGGTTGGGTTTTTCCGGAATGTCAACCCTGGATGGGTTATTTTATGCCGAAGATGTTTTGTTTTATTCATTATTGATTGATATTCTTTTCTTAACTCAGGTTCCCAATTTTGACAGGAAACACCTGAAGATAGCCGGAAGGCGCATCGGCTGAAACGTTGTGTATATAACAATAAATATGCTTACCAGATGTACACAAGCCGAGGTTTGCGTTGGCAAAACTATATTTAAAGCCAGTTTTTCTGCTAGCGTTGGACAAGGCGGGTGGCGCATTAGAGTTTGATTATCTCTAATGGGGTCTAAATGGCGTGCGGAATATTATATTAAAAGATCCGCCCCCCCCAATGAACCAGTTAATAATAACATAACTGACGACGCCACCCAGCGCTGTTTAGTAGCACAGGCGTATCTCAAACATGAAGACAACAGTCCGAAAAATCCAAATAATACAAATCAAGCCTCAACTCAAAACTTCAGACAAATAGTACTGTTAAACTCCGTTAAATCTTTTGATTTTGTGTCACATCCTATTTGTGCGTGGATGTGAGGGGGATGGGGTAAATATATATTTCGATCAGCATAGCTAGACTTCATCAGGCCAAGTGAAACTATTACTGTATACAATACTACTATGCATTTGAATTCAAATTGAAATGATTAGAAAATATTTGAATTCAAATCGGACGGTTAGATTTTGATTGACATTTCGTAACCTTAGTTCCGACCCTCCACTTCCACATAATATAAAAAGAAGAAAAATCGCATACACTGAATACTTGATATTTTTTCTTTCCAGGATTAAGAAGTTCTTGGGCACATCGTTTTATATGTCCCCAGCACCCACAGCAAAAATGTCCCGCTCTGTCGACGTCGATATAAAATTTGATCCTTCCGAGATGTCCAGTCGAAACCAGCCTGCCCTTATTTTCTGGGACACAGGTATTAAATACTTTTTTTTTTCTTATTACTTACCTAGTTTCCAGTGGATCGGTCTCTTACCGGTAAGGAATTTAATATCAGCATGATCCCAGCAACACTTGCCTCCTTGATCTAAAGGGATAGGACAGAGTTGATTGCCAAGTGCCTGAGGCGCCTCAAAAGAGGAGTTCCGAAGGGATACATGGAATCTTTATGCACTTGCCATGCATGAGCTTCGGTTTGTGCGTAGTTCCCATGGATGGAATCCTCGATCTAAAGGGATAGGACAGAGTTGATTGCCAAGTGCCTGAGGCGCCTCAAAAGTTCCGAAGGGATGCTTGGAATCTTTAAGCACTTGCCATGCATGAGCTTCAGTTTGTGCGTAGTTCCCATAGATGGGATCCTCGATCTAAAGGTATAGGACAGAGTTTATTGCCAAGTGCCTGAGGGGCCTCAAAAGAGGAGTTCCGAAGGGATACATGGAATTTTTATTCACTTGCCATGCATGAGCTTCAGTTTGTGCGTAGTTCCTCATTATAATGATCCTTGCGTTCAACTAGCATGTGGCTGCCATTGTGTATAGAGATTTATAAAACGGATTTTACAAGTATCAACCCAATTGTTTATAGAAGAGTTTTCCTCTCTCTGTTAGAGTTAATCAATATTCTTCCTGAATAAAACGTCACTTTCCTTCTTTTGTTTCTTCTTTCTTTCTTTCTTGTTTCCAATTTCTTTCTTTCTTTCTTTATTTATTTATTTTCAGTTTCTTTATTTCTACCTTTTCCAAATTCCTTTCTTTCTTTCTTTCTTTCTTGTTTCCAATTTCTTTATTTATTTTCAGTTTCTTTATTTCTACCTTTTCCAAATTTCTTTCTTTCTTTCTTTCTTTCATTCTTTATTTTCAGTTTCTTTATTTCTACCTTTTCCAAATTTATTTCTTCTTTCTTTCTTTCTTTCTTTCTTTCTTTCTTTTTTCTTCCAATTCTTCTTTCTTTTTGTTTCTGAATCTTTCTCTTTCTTTCTTTTTGCTTTATATATGAAAATAGATCCGTTCATTGATACTGTGTCTTATAATCCGGTGCGCCTTATATATGAAAATATACCCGTTCACCGATACTGCGTCTTATAATCCGGTGCGCCTTATATATCAAAATAGACCCGTTCACCGATACTGCGTATTATAATCCGGTGCGCCTTATATATGAAAATAGATCCGTTCATTGATACTGTGTCTATAATCCGGTGCGCCTTATATATGAAAATATACTCGTTCACCGATACTGCGTCTTATAATCAGGTGCGCCTTATATATAAAAATAGACCCGTCACCGATACTGCGTATTATAATCGGTGCGCCTTATATATGAAAATAGACCCGTTCATTGATACTGTGTCTTATAATCCGGTGCGCCTTATATATGAAAATAGATCCGTTCATGATACTGGTCTTATAATCCTGTGCGCCTTATATATGAAAAATAGACCGTTCATTGATACTGTGTCTTATTATCCGGTGCGCCTTATATATGAAAATAGACCCGTTCATTGATACTGTGTCTTATTATCCAGTGCGCCTTATATATGAAAATAATCCGTTCAATGATACTGCGTCTTATATCCTGTGCGCCTTATATATGAAAATAGACCCGTTTCATTGATACTGTGTCTTATTATCCGGTGCGCCTTATATCATAGACCCGTTCATTGATACTGTGACTTATAATCCGATATATCCGTTCATGATACTGTTCTTATATCCGGGCGCCTTATATATGAAAATAGACCGTTCATTGATACTGTGTCTTATTATCCGGTGCGCCTTATATATGAAAATAGATATAAAATATATGAAAATAGACCCGTTCATACTGTGTCTTATAATCCGGTGCGCCTTATATATGAAAATAGACCCGTTCATTGATACTGTGTCTTATTATCCGTGCGCCTTATATATGAAAATAGACCCGTTCATTGATACTGTGTCTTATTATCCGGTGCGCCTTATATATGAAAATAGACCCGTTCATTGATACTGTGTCTTATTATCCGGTGCGCCTTATATATGAAAATAGACATTGATACTGTGTC
Organism: Doryteuthis pealeii; assembly: GCA_023376005.1. Classification (NCBI taxonomy): domain Eukaryota; kingdom Metazoa; phylum Mollusca; class Cephalopoda; order Myopsida; family Loliginidae; genus Doryteuthis; species Doryteuthis pealeii. The sequence goes on from CM042170.1 coordinate 7,577,611, forward strand.
GTGCGCCTTATATATGAAAATAGATCCGTTCAATGAACTGCGTCTTATTAATCCTGCGCCTTATATATGAAAATAGACCCGTTCATTGATACTGTGTCTTATTATCCGGTGCGCCTTATATATGAAAATAGACCCGTTCATTGATACTGTGTCTTATAATCCGGTGGCCTTATATATGAAAATAGACCCGTTCATTGATACTGTGTCTTATTATCCGTGCGCCTTATATATGAAAATAGACCGTTCATGATACTCTTATAATCATATATAAAATAGACCCGTTCATTCTGTTCTTATTATCCGTGTGCCGTTCATTGATATCCGGTGACCCGTTCACTGATACTGTGTCTTATAATCGGTGCGCCTTATTATCAAAATAGACCCGTTCATTAATATATGAAAATAGACCCGTTCATTGATACTGTGTCTTATTATCCGGTGCGACTTATCATCCGAAAAATACGGTAATACATATTATCAGTAAGCCTCATCACGAAAATTCAGACAAATAATGTTCGCTTTACTTTACAGAAAACGGTTGTTGGGACAGCGTTGAAGATTTCTGTGATGTGAAACCGGACATTGATGCAACCACTTCAACATACAGGATCTCTGTAAGTCCAAAATAAACTTATCATTTCTCTTTCTCCCTTTTTTCAACACTAGCATGGCATATTTTTCAATCCCGAATTCTATTACTTGAAACCATATAACTGTTTGAAAACAAATTATTAGAACGAAGACACCATTAAGCACCCCATTTGCGACCTAGATTAATGAGATGTTTTGCTTTTCACCGTTAAAATCCGGTAGTTTGTTAATAGACGATTTTTAGACACATTTTTTAATTATAAAACTATAAACAAAAGACACGTTTTTATATTAAAGACACTTTTTTTTACTTATTTCATGTTGTTGTTAATTCAATAGCAATTCTTTTTTAATTATAAAACTTTTAACGTTAGACTCGTTTAACACGGGAAGGATTAAAGCTATAATAAGTATATTATAAGGTTATAATAATAACTGCTAACCCTAACTCCTAACCCTAACTCTAAACCTAACCAAAATCTTTTTTAAAATAAATACTTTTTAATATTAACTATCCGTAGAGGCACATGGAAAATAAATAAACATGTCTTTCGTTTTAAGTTTTATTTAAAATAAATAACAATATTAGTTTATCTTTAGTGCAAAATTAATTTTTTCACATAGGCTAACAACAACGACATGAAATAACTATTTCTTTATTAAAATCAAAAACTATTTTAGTAT
>CM042170.1:7583885-7646385 GCA_023376005.1 Doryteuthis pealeii
TTATTATTATTATCCTTATTCTTATTATTTCTCTCTCTCTCTCTCTATCTATCTATCTATCTGTCTACCTTCTTCTTCTTCTTCTCTCTCTCTCTCTCTCTCTCTCTCTCTCTCTCTCTCTCTCTCTCTCTCTCTCTCTCCAGGTCATTTTTTTATAAACTCATTGCACATTCGGTTTTCCGGTTAACACCGGGGGTCCAGCGAGCTTCGGTCACTGGACTCGTCGAGAGTTTAATAATAGCGTCGATCACAGGGGGCTATCCCCCAGGAAACGACGCAATTTTTATTCTTTCCCACCCATGAGCTTCGGCTTGTGGGTGGGCCCACGTTAAAACGAGGCCTTGTGCCCAGTCCATACAAGTGGGGTATGACACAAATAAACTCTCTCTCCAGGTCATCTACACGACATCCAGTGTCTGCACATAGCTGGTTAAATTATTTCTTTTCTGTTACAGGTCTGCTTTCAAAGAACAACTAATACGGGGAAAAATAAACGTAGGGTCGATTCAGCTGATCTCCAACCGATACAATATGCACTGGTTTATGCAACTACATTCCAGAACACCGCACCACGTATTACAAATAATGAGGTAAGATATTCAATAATTTAATCATCATTTCCAACACTAAAAAAAAAAAAGAATTCCGAACTGTAATTATAAAAACCCTCGGTTAAATCGAACTTAACAGACTAAAAATTCCACCATCATGTCACCCCCACCGAAAGAGAAAAATACCAAAAATCAGAAAATTAACCGAATTTAATGAATTTTTCAGTGTTGATATATCAATAAATAAAGAATATAATGCCCAAGTTATTTTATTAAATAACTTTTACATTTTTCAGCTCAGTAAACTTTGAACCACGTATTTTTGAGGCGTAACATAGATTCACAAATATACGTGGTTCAAAGTTAATTGACCTAAAAAAAATGTAAAAGTGTTTAACTAAAATAACTGGTGCATTATATTTTTCATTGATTTATATATCAACACTGAAAATTTCATTAAATTCGGTTAATTCCCCGATTCTTGGTATTTGGACACAGGCCCTACTGAATCTCTCAGCCCAACTCTCACGGGCAAATTCCGTAGCCCAACTCATCTGTCTCCAGGCCAGGGCTCCTATGTATAGTATTTTTCTCAGATCGTTGTGGAATGTTCCAGAACATTATCGAGCCTTCGATTCGTTCTAATTGTTCCATTACTTCCACCGGTCATTGAAAGGTCAAATCCTGTTCGAGTCAAAGAAACACGAACAGTCAACAAGTCTGGAAAAGTTGGAATCTCAAACTTTTTGACTCCACAAAACTTTTGAATGATTTTATTTCTTCTCGACTCGATTTTTCTAAGAGACCACACAAGTAAGCCCGATAATCTGTTACACTAATTCTAGTTGCTTTTTTATCATAACCTTTATTATTAATAACAAGCAAATATATTGTTGTAGGTGACTCACCTATGACACGAACATGGACTTACCCAAAGGGTACATATGTGGCAGAGTAAAACTACTCAGTCGAGTAGTTCTAGAAACACCTGTCCTTCGGGACGGGTGTCTGGTGAACTGCTAAATTAATAGCGTCGATCCCAGATGCCTGCCTCATTGCACTTAGAGGCTGAGCTCGGATCGACGCAATTTTTCTCCTACCACCCCATGAGTCTCGGCTTGTGGGTGGTGCCCACATAAAGCGGCCTTGTGCCATATCGTGTGTAAGTGGGACACATGTAAATACCAGTAGTTCTAGAAACACCTGTCCTTCGGGACGGGTGGTCCAGTGAACTGCTAAATTAATAGCGTCGATCCCAGATGCCTGCCTCATTGCACTTAGAGGTATGGCTGGGATTGACGCAATTTTTCTCCTACCACCCCATGAGTCTCGGCTTGTGGGTGGTGCCCACATAAAACGGCCTCGTGCCATATCGTGTGAAAGTGGGACACATGTAAATAGGAGTAGTTCTAGAAACAGTCTTCGTGTATGCTGAACAAGGAAACCCTTCCATTGTATGTGATATGTATTGCTGAATACAATCTGTTCTCTACATTTTTATACCTGTGTTGAGTTACTATTTATTGACCTTTTAATAGGCCATAACATATATGCACCCTCCGGGTGCAAGTATTTAAGTTTTAATATAATAAAATATCATATTAAATTAGAAAGGCTAATGAAACTAAATAAGAAAGCAGATAAAAAGATTTGGAACAGAGAGGGTATGATTGAAAAATAGAACAACTTTGAAACTAACTCTTCCATCATTTTCCATTACTCCTGTCTATCATTGGTAAATTTTCCTAATTTAACAATTTAGTTAAAATAGGAAGTAAAGAATAATATTACAGTTATTTTTTCTTGTTAATGGATTTCTTTTAAGATTTATCCCCGAGATTTTTGCTCATATTCAATAAGATAAAACCAAATAATTAGAAATCAATAATACTAAGCACATACTTATTAAAATCAAATTTTTAAGATCAATACGCAAATTAGCCTTCCCATTCACACTGTAATCCACTATTTTGAGTATATATAAATACAGTTGCATGTTATTAGTATGTAGATATGGTCAACAATCTTGATGATGTAAAACAATTTTATTAATAATTGAGGAATAAATAAGAATAAAATCATGGAGCAATGGAATGTAAATAACAAAGGGAATTGTGACTTGTATAGTAATATAGTTTTGGTTACAGACAGACAAACCCACAATCTCCATTATAATAAGATTTTGACTTTATCTTCCTAATTCTAGTTACTTTTTATCATAATCATTATCATTGATAATTTACACTAATATTATCGTTCATCTTCCTAAATCTAGTTGCTTTTTATTACAACTATTTTGTCTAATAATTTTGTCTATTATTACCCTTCAGTTTTGGAACACTTGTTGCTTTTTATTACAATCAAAATTTCTAAGTAGTAGTAGTAGTAGTAGTAGTAGTAGTAATAGTAGTAGTAAGAAGAAGAAGAAGAAGAAGAAGAAGAAGAAGAAGAAGAAGAAGAATTCTGAAGAAGTAGAAGAACAAGAACAAGAACAAGAAGAATATCCTTTCAGCTAGTATATTAGGTCTGAGACCTGTCAGCTGTTCTTTATAAACATTCATCTTAATTCCACAGAATATTTATAATCTTTCCACAGATTATCTAACATTGCCTTAAAGGAGTTTAGAGATAGGATATTCACTATTGATGATGGTAGTTTATTCCATGTATTCACCACTCAGTTACTAAAATAATTTTGTCTTGAATTTGCTCTGCAAAATTTTTTTAAGAGTTTTAATTTATGACCCCAGGTATTGATATTTTGAGCAATGTTTAGTAGGTCAAAGTTCGTTGAATAAAATCCATGGGTACATTTGTAGACTTCAATCATATCCCCTCTTGTACGTCGATAAACAAAACTTGGTAAGTCAATGTTCCTAAATCTTTCATTCACTAATTTAGTAGCTCTCCTCTGAACTCCCTCAATTAGCTTTGTGTCCTTGATTATTCTTGGGCTCCAAATTACATTAACAAATTCCAAATGAGGTCTTACCAATGTTCCTAAGTCTTTCATTCACTAATTTAGTAGCTCTCCTTTGAACTCCTCAATTAGCTTTGTGTCCTTGATTATTCTTGGGCTCCAAATTACATTAACAAATTCCAAATGAGGTCTTACCAATGTTCCTAAGTCTTTCATTCACTAATTTAGTAGCTCTCCTTTGAACTCCCTCAATTAGCTTTGTGTCCTTGATTATTCTTGGGCTCCAAATTACATTAACAAATTCCAAATGAGGTCTTACCAATGTTCCTAAGTCTTTCATTCACTAATTTAGTAGCTCTCCTTTGAACTCCCTCAATTAGCTTTGTGTCCTTGATTATTCTTGGGCTCCAAATTACATTAACAATTCCAAATGAGGTCTTACCAATGTTCCTAAGTCTTTCATTTTAGTAGCTCTCCTCTGAACTCCCTCAATTAGCTTTGTGTCCTTGATTATTCTTGGGCTCCAAACTACATTAACAAATTCCAAATGAGGTCTTTCCAATGTTCCTAAGTCTTTCATTCACTAATTTAGTAGCTCTCCTTGAACTCCCTCAATTAGCTTTGTGTCCTTGATTATTCTTGGGCTCCAAACTACATTAACAAATTCCAAATGAGGTCTTACCAATGTTCCTAAGTCTTTCATTCACTAATTTAGTAGCTCTCCCTGAACTCCCTCAATGAGCTTTGTGTCCTTGATTATTCTTGGCTCCAAACTACATTAACAAATTCCAAATGAGGTCTTACCAATGTTCCTAAGTCTTTCATTCACTAATTAGTAGCTCTCCTCTGAACTCCCTCAATTATTATTCCGGCTATACATTAACAAATTCCAAATGAGGTCTTACCAATGTTCCTAAGTCTTTCATTCACTAATTTAGTAGCTCTCCTCTGAACTCCCTCAATGAGCTTTGTGTCCTTGATTATTCTTCAAACTACATTAACAAATTCCAAATGAGGTCTTACCAATGTTCCTAAGTCTTTCATTCACTAATTTAGTAGCTCTCCTCTGAACTCCCTCAATGAGCTTTGTGTCCTTGATTATTCTTCGGCTCCAAACTACATTAACAAATTCCAAATGAGGTCTTACCAATGTTCCTAAGTCTTTCATTCACTAATTTAGTAGCTCTCCTCTGAACTCCTCAATGAGCTTTGTGTCCTTGATTATTCTTCGGCTCCAAACTACATTAACAAATTCCAAATGAGGTCTTACCAATGTTCCTAAGTCTTTCATTCACTAATTTAGTAGCTCTCCTCTGAACTCCCTCAATGAGCTTTGTGTCCTTGATTATTCTTCGGCTCCAAACTACATTAACAAATTCCAAATGAGGTCTTACCAATGTTCCTAAGTCTTTCATTCACTAATTTAGTAGCTCTCCTCTGAACTCCCTCAATGAGCTTTGTGTCCTTGATTATTCTTCGGCTCCAAACTACATTAACAAATTCCAAATGAGGTCTTACCAATGTTCCTAAGTCTTTCATTCACTAATTTAGTAGCTCTCCTCTGAACTCCCTCAATGAGCTTTGTGTCCTTGATTATTCTTCGGCTCCAAACTACATTAACAAATTCCAAATGAGGTCTTACCAATGTTCCTAAGTCTTTCATTCACTAATTTAGTAGCTCTCCTCTGAACTCCCTCAATGAGCTTTGTGTCCTTGATTATTCTTCGGCTCCAAACTACATTAACAAATTCCAAATGAGGTCTTACCAATGTTCCTAAGTCTTTCATTCACTAATTTAGTAGCTCTCCTCTGAACTCCCTCAATGAGCTTTGTGTCCTTGATTATTCTTGGGCTCCAAACTACATTAACAAATTCCAAATGAGGTCTTACCAATGTTCCTAAGTCTTTCATTCACTAATTTAGTAGCTCTCCTCTGAACTCCCTCAATGAGCTTTGTGTCCTTGATTATTCTTCGGCTCCAAACTACATTAACAAATTCCAAATGAGGTCTTACCAATGTTCCTAAGTCTTTCATTCACTAATTTAGTAGCTCTCCTCTGAACTCCCTCAATGAGCTTTGTGTCCTTGATTATTCTTGGGCTCCAAACTACATAACAAATTCCAAATGAGGTCTTACCAATGTTCCTAAGTCTTTCATTCACTAATTTAGTAGCTCTCCTCTGAACTCCCTCAATGAGCTTTGTGTCCTTGATTATTCTTCGGCTCCAAACTACATTAACAAATTCCAAATGAGGTCTTACCAATGTTCCTAAGTCTTTCATTCACTAATTTAGTAGCTCTCCTCTGAACTCCCTCAATGAGCTTTGTGTCCTTGATTATTCTTCGGCTCCAAACTACATTAACAAATTCCAAATGAGGTCTTACCAATGTTCCTAAGTCTTTCATTCACTAATTTAGTAGCTCTCCTCTGAACTCCCTCAATGAGCTTTGTGTCCTTGATTATTCTTCGGCTCCAAACTACATTAACAAATTCCAAATGAGGTCTTACCAATGTTCCTAAGTCTTTCATTCACTAATTTAGTAGCTCTCCTCTGAACTCCCTCAATGAGCTTTGTGTCCTTGATTATTCTTGGCTCCAAACTACATTAACAAATTCCAAATGAGGTCTTACCAATGTTCCTAAGTCTTTCATTCACTAATTTAGTAGCTCTCCTCTGAACTCCCTCAATGAGCTTTGTGTCCTTGATTATTCTTCGGCTCCAAACTACATTAACAAATTCCAAATGAGGTCTTACCAATGTTCCTAAGTCTTTCATTCACTAATTTAGTAGCTCTCCTCTGAACTCCCTCAATGAGCTTTGTGTCCTTGATTATTCTTCGGCTCCAAACTACATTAACAAATTCCAAATGAGGTCTTACCAATGTTCCTAAGTCTTTCATTCACTAATTTAGTAGCTCTCCTCTGAACTCCCTCAATGAGCTTTGTGTCCTTGATTATTCTTCGGCTCCAAACTACATTAACAAATTCCAAATGAGGTCTTACCAATGTTCCTAAGTCTTTCATTCACTAATTTAGTAGCTCTCCTCTGAACTCCCTCAATGAGCTTTGTGTCCTTGATTATTCTTCGGCTCCAAACTACATTAACAAATTCCAAATGAGGTCTTACCAATGTTCCTAAGTCTTTCATTCACTAATTTAGTAGCTCTCCTCTGAACTCCCTCAATGAGCTTTGTGTCCTTGATTATTCTTCGGCTCCAAACTACATTAACAAATTCCAAATGAGGTCTTACCAATGTTCCTAAGTCTTTCATTCACTAATTTAGTAGCTCTCCTCTGAACTCCCTCAATGAGCTTTGTGTCCTTGATTATTCTTGGGCTCCAAACTACATTAACAAATTCCAAATGAGGTCTTACCAATGTTCCTAAGTCTTTCATTCACTAATTTAGTAGCTCTCCTCTGAACTCCCTCAATGAGCTTTGTGTCCTTGATTATTCTTCGGCTCCAAACTACATTAACAAATTCCAAATGAGGTCTTACCAATGTTCCTAAGTCTTTCATTCACTAATTTAGTAGCTCTCCTCTGAACTCCCTCAATGAGCTTTGTGTCCTTGATTATTCTTGGCTCCAAACTACATTAACAAATTCCAAATGAGGTCTTACCAATGTTCCTAAGTCTTTCATTCACTAATTTAGTAGCTCTCCTCTGAACTCCCTCAATGAGCTTTGTGTCCTTGATTATTCTTGGGCTCCAAACTACATTAACAAATTCCAAATGAGGTCTTACCAATGTTCCTAAGTCTTTCATTCACTAATTTAGTAGCTCTCCTCTGAACTCCCTCAATGAGCTTTGTGTCCTTGATTATTCTTGGCTCCAAACTACATTAACAAATTCCAAATGAGGTCTTACCAATGTTCCTAAGTCTTTCATTCACTAATTTAGTAGCTCTCCTCTGAACTCCCTCAATGAGCTTTGTGTCCTTGATTATTCTTGGCTCCAAACTACATTAACAAATTCCAAATGAGGTCTTACCAATGTTCCTAAGTCTTTCATTCACTAATTTAGTAGCTCTCCTTTGAACTCCCTCAATGAGCTTTGTGTCCTTGATTATTCTTGGGCTCCAAACTACATAACAAATTCCAAATGAGGTCTTACCAATGTTCCTAAGTCTTTCATTCACTAATTTAGTAGCTCTCCTCTGAACTCCCTCAATGAGCTTTGTGTCCTTGATTATTCTTCGGCTCCAAACTACATTAACAAATTCCAAATGAGGTCTTACCAATGTTCCTAAGTCTTTCATTCACTAATTTAGTAGCTCTCCTCTGAACTCCCTCAATGAGCTTTGTGTCCTTGATTATTCTTGGCTCCAAACTACATAACAAATTCCAAATGAGGTCTTACCAATGTTCCTAAGTCTTTCATTCACTAATTTAGTAGCTCTCCTCTGAACTCCCTCAATGAGCTTTGTGTCCTTGATTATTCTTCGGCTCCAAACTACATTAACAAATTCCAAATGAGGTCTTACCAATGTTCCTAAGTCTTTCATTCACTAATTTAGTAGCTCTCCTCTGAACTCCCTCAATGAGCTTTGTGTCCTTGATTATTCTTCGGCTCCAAACTACATTAACAAATTCCAAATGAGGTCTTACCAATGTTCCTAAGTCTTTCATTCACTAATTTAGTAGCTCTCCTCTGAACTCCCTCAATGAGCTTTGTGTCCTTGATTATTCTTGGCTCCAAACTACATTAACAAATTCCAAATGAGGTCTTACCAATGTTCCTAAGTCTTTCATTCACTAATTTAGTAGCTCTCCTCTGAACTCCTCAATGAGCTTTGTGTCCTTGATTATTCTTCGGCTCCAAACTACATTAACAAATTCCAAATGAGGTCTTACCAATGTTCCTAAGTCTTTCATTCACTAATTTAGTAGCTCTCCTCTGAACTCCCTCAATGAGCTTTGTGTCCTTGATTATTCTTCGGCTCCAAACTACATTAACAAATTCCAAATGAGGTCTTACCAATGTTCCTAAGTCTTTCATTCACTAATTTAGTAGCTCTCCTCTGAACTCCCTCAATGAGCTTTGTGTCCTTGATTATTCTTCGGCTCCAAACTACATTAACAAATTCCAAATGAGGTCTTACCAATGTTCCTAAGTCTTTCATTCACTAATTTAGTAGCTCTCCTCTGAACTCCCTCAATGAGCTTTGTGTCCTTGATTATTCTTCGGCTCCAAACTACATTAACAAATTCCAAATGAGGTCTTACCAATGTTCCTAAGTCTTTCATTCACTAATTTAGTAGCTCTCCTCTGAACTCCCTCAATGAGCTTTGTGTCCTTGATTATTCTTCGGCTCCAAACTACATTAACAAATTCCAAATGAGGTCTTACCAATGTTCCTAAGTCTTTCATTCACTAATTTAGTAGCTCTCCTCTGAACTCCCTCAATGAGCTTTGTGTCCTTGATTATTCTTCGGCTCCAAACTACATTAACAAATTCCAAATGAGGTCTTACCAATGTTCCTAAGTCTTTCATTCACTAATTTAGTAGCTCTCCTCTGAACTCCCTCAATGAGCTTTGTGTCCTTGATTATTCTTGGCTCCAAACTACATTAACAAATTCCAAATGAGGTCTTACCAATGTTCCTAAGTCTTTCATTCACTAATTTAGTAGCTCTCCTCTGAACTCCCTCAATGAGCTTTGTGTCCTTGATTATTCTTCGGCTCCAAACTACATTAACAAATTCCAAATGAGGTCTTACCAATGTTCCTAAGTCTTTCATTCACTAATTTAGTAGCTCTCCTCTGAACTCCCTCAATGAGCTTTGTGTCCTTGATTATTCTTCGGCTCCAAACTACATTAACAAATTCCAAATGAGGTCTTACCAATGTTCCTAAGTCTTTCATTCACTAATTTAGTAGCTCTCCTCTGAACTCCTCAATGAGCTTTGTGTCCTTGATTATTCTTGGCTCCAAACTACATTAACAAATTCCAAATGAGGTCTTACCAATGTTCCTAAGTCTTTCATTCACTAATTTAGTAGCTCTCCTCTGAACTCCCTCAATGAGCTTTGTGTCCTTGATTATTCTTCGGCTCCAAACTACATTAACAAATTCCAAATGAGGTCTTACCAATGTTCCTAAGTCTTTCATTCACTAATTTAGTAGCTCTCCTCTGAACTCCCTCAATGAGCTTTGTGTCCTTGATTATTCTTGGCTCCAAACTACATTAACAAATTCCAAATGAGGTCTTACCAATGTTCCTAAGTCTTTCATTCACTAATTTAGTAGCTCTCCTCTGAACTCCTCAATGAGCTTTGTGTCCTTGATTATTCTTCGGCTCCAAACTACATTAACAAATTCCAAATGAGGTCTTACCAATGTTCCTAAGTCTTTCATTCACTAATTTAGTAGCTCTCCTCTGAACTCCCTCAATGAGCTTTGTGTCCTTGATTATTCTTCGGCTCCAAACTACATTAACAAATTCCAAATGAGGTCTTACCAATGTTCCTAAGTCTTTCATTCACTAATTTAGTAGCTCTCCTCTGAACTCCCTCAATGAGCTTTGTGTCCTTGATTATTCTTGGCTCCAAACTACATTAACAAATTCCAAATGAGGTCTTACCAATGTTCCTAAGTCTTTCATTCACTAATTTAGTAGCTCTCCTCTGAACTCCCTCAATGAGCTTTGTGTCCTTGATTATTCTTCGGCTCCAAACTACATTAACAAATTCCAAATGAGGTCTTACCAATGTTCCTAAGTCTTTCATTCACTAATTTAGTAGCTCTCCTCTGAACTCCCTCAATGAGCTTTGTGTCCTTGATTATTCTTCGGCTCCAAACTACATTAACAAATTCCAAATGAGGTCTTACCAATGTTCCTAAGTCTTTCATTCACTAATTTAGTAGCTCTCCTCTGAACTCCCTCAATGAGCTTTGTGTCCTTGATTATTCTTCGGCTCCAAACTACATTAACAAATTCCAAATGAGGTCTTACCAATGTTCCTAAGTCTTTCATTCACTAATTTAGTAGCTCTCCTCTGAACTCCCTCAATGAGCTTTGTGTCCTTGATTATTCTTCGGCTCCAAACTACATTAACAAATTCCAAATGAGGTCTTACCAATGTTCCTAAGTCTTTCATTCACTAATTTAGTAGCTCTCCTCTGAACTCCCTCAATGAGCTTTGTGTCCTTGATTATTCTTCGGCTCCAAACTACATTAACAAATTCCAAATGAGGTCTTACCAATGTTCCTAAGTCTTTCATTCACTAATTTAGTAGCTCTCCTCTGAACTCCCTCAATGAGCTTTGTGTCCTTGATTATTCTTGGGCTCCAAACTACATTAACAAATTCCAAATGAGGTCTTACCAATGTTCCTAAGTCTTTCATTCACTAATTTAGTAGCTCTCCTCTGAACTCCCTCAATGAGCTTTGTGTCCTTGATTATTCTTCGGCTCCAAACTACATTAACAAATTCCAAATGAGGTCTTACCAATGTTCCTAAGTCTTTCATTCACTAATTTAGTAGCTCTCCTCTGAACTCCCTCAATGAGCTTTGTGTCCTTGATTATTCTTCGGCTCCAAACTACATTAACAAATTCCAAATGAGGTCTTACCAATGTTCCTAAGTCTTTCATTCACTAATTTAGTAGCTCTCCTCTGAACTCCCTCAATGAGCTTTGTGTCCTTGATTATTCTTCGGCTCCAAACTACATTAACAAATTCCAAATGAGGTCTTACCAATGTTCCTAAGTCTTTCATTCACTAATTTAGTAGCTCTCCTCTGAACTCCCTCAATGAGCTTTGTGTCCTTGATTATTCTTGGGCTCCAAACTACATTAACAAATTCCAAATGAGGTCTTACCAATGTTCCTAAGTCTTTCATTCACTAATTTAGTAGCTCTCCTCTGAACTCCCTCAATGAGCTTTGTGTCCTTGATTATTCTTGGCTCCAAACTACATTAACAAATTCCAAATGAGGTCTTACCAATGTTCCTAAGTCTTTCATTCACTAATTTAGTAGCTCTCCTCTGAACTCCCTCAATGAGCTTTGTGTCCTTGATTATTCTTGGGCTCCAAACTACAATAACAAATTCCAAATGAGGTCTTACCAATGTTCCTAAGTCTTTCATTCACTAATTTAGGCTCTCAACTCCCTCAATGAGCTTTGTGTCCTTGATTATTCTTCGGCTCCAAACTACATTAACAAATTCCAAATGAGGTCTTACCAATGTTCCTAAGTCTTTCATTCACTAATTTAGTAGCTCTCCTCTGAACTCCCTCAATGAGCTTTGTGTCCTTGATTATTCTTCGGCTCCAAACTACATTAACAAATTCCAAATGAGGTCTTACCAATGTTCCTAAGTCTTTCATTCACTAATTTAGTAGCTCTCCTCTGAACTCCCTCAATGAGCTTTGTGTCCTTGATTATTCTTCGGCTCCAAACTACATTAACAAATTCCAAATGAGGTCTTACCAATGTTCCTAAGTCTTTCATTCACTAATTTAGTAGCTCTCCTCTGAACTCCCTCAATGAGCTTTGTGTCCTTGATTATTCTTCGGCTCCAAACTACATTAACAAATTCCAAATGAGGTCTTACCAATGTTCCTAAGTCTTTCATTCACTAATTTAGTAGCTCTCCTCTGAACTCCCTCAATGAGCTTTGTGTCCTTGATTATTCTTCGGCTCCAAACTACATTAACAAATTCCAAATGAGGTCTTACCAATGTTCCTAAGTCTTTCATTCACTAATTTAGTAGCTCTCCTCTGAACTCCCTCAATGAGCTTTGTGTCCTTGATTATTCTTCGGCTCCAAACTACATTAACAAATTCCAAATGAGGTCTTACCAATGTTCCTAAGTCTTTCATTCACTAATTTAGTAGCTCTCCTCTGAACTCCCTCAATGAGCTTTGTGTCCTTGATTATTCTTCGGCTCCAAACTACATTAACAAATTCCAAATGAGGTCTTACAATGTTCCTAAGTCTTTCATTCACTAATTTAGTAGCTCTCCTCTGAACTCCCTCAATGAGCTTTGTGTCCTTGATTATTCTTCGGCTCCAAACTACATTAACAAATTCCAAATGAGGTCTTACCAATGTTCCTAAGTCTTTCATTCACTAATTTAGTAGCTCTCCTCTGAACTCCCTCAATGAGCTTTGTGTCCTTGATTATTCTTCGGCTCCAAACTACATTAACAAATTCCAAATGAGGTCTTACCAATGTTCCTAAGTCTTTCATTCACTAATTTAGTAGCTCTCCTCTGAACTCCCTCAATGAGCTTTGTGTCCTTGATTATTCTTCGGCTCCAAACTACATTAACAAATTCCAAATGAGGTCTTACCAATGTTCCTACGTCTTTCATTCACTAATTTAGTAGCTCTCCTCTGAACTCCCTCAATGAGCTTTGTGTCCTTGATTATTCTTCGGCTCCAAACTACATTAACAAATTCCAAATGAGGTCTTACCAATGTTCCTAAGTCTTTCATTCACTAATTTAGTAGCTCTCCTCTGAACTCCCTCAATGAGCTTTGTGTCCTTGATTATTCTTCGGCTCCAAACTACATTAACAAATTCCAAATGAGGTCTTACCAATGTTCCTACGTCTTTCATTCACTAATTTAGTAGCTCTCCTCTGAACCCCCTCAATGAGCTTTGTGTCCTTGATTATTCTTCGGCTCCAAACTACATTAACAAATTCCAAATGAGGTCTTACCAATGTTCCTAAGTCTTTCATTCACTAATTTAGTAGCTCTCCTCTGAACTCCCTCAATTAGCTTTGTGTCCTTGATTATTCTTGGGCTCCAAACTACATTAACAAATTCAAAATGAGGTCTTACCAATGCAATGAATAAATTTTTCAGCATTTCTTTATCCACGTATTCATATGACCTTCGTATTAATCCTAATACCTTGTTTGTTTTATTTACTTGTATTTCTATGTGTTTGGAAAATTTTAATTCTGGTTCCACATTCACACCAAGTTCTTTTTCTAACTCTGTATCCTTTTATTTTTTCCTATCAAAGATACCTGTCAAACTGTGTACTGTTTTATCTAAATTGACTCTTTATTTTGATTTTGCAGACAATATACTTAAATGAAGACAGTGGGACTGTAAAAAAACTCGAGTACAAAGATGCTGAAAATGATAATGTAATGTTTAATATAACACGGCTACCCAAACATGTTGATGTGGACATTATGTTTACGATGATGTTTTTGGAGCCTTCTCACAACTTTTATGGCGAAGATAAATTAACTGTGGAAGTCATTGAGGAGAGAAATGATGGGCACAAGTCTCTTTCTTCAACCAAGGATTTCTCCATTATTGTCAAAAATGTAAATGATAGCCCAATAATGAATTTTTCACATCCAAACGGTACAGAAATATTAGTCAACAGCACACTTAATATACCGTTGTATTTTGAATCGAACCGCACGAAGAGTTTCTATATTGGTAATGTTATTTTAACTGACGTAGATGCTACCGAAACGTTTTATTTTAAATGCGACTTCAATTCAAGTACGATTAATTTCAATTTGACAGAGGTACCAGTTCAGTTGAGAAACTCGGCTCATTTCAAAGAAGCTCGAACAGTGGCTAATTATTCCCTCAATTTGTTGGTTATTAAAGAAGAGTCTGGATTATTTCAGCTTAATATGTTAGCGTCAGATCAACTTGATCGCAAGAGTTTCGTGACTCAAACATTGACCATGAACATCGGCTTCTATAAAAACCCTTGTGTACACGGCCATTGCAGTAGTAAACCGGAATACAATATATCCTGCAACAATCCGACCAGGCTGTACACCTTTCAATATTTTCAATGCGTTTGCGATGAATGGTACAAGGGTCAATGGTGTGACACCATACAACCGCCAGTCCGAAAACAAGCTGTGTTAAAACCACGTAGATACGGATTTTTCTGGGTCGGACTAAGCATAGGAATGGTTTTATTCGTCACTTCAACCATAGTTCTAATTCTTTTGTTGAAGTATAAATTATGTAAGAAAAAAGTGGTGCCCCAAGTGTAGTCACAGTTTTGAGATAAAACTTCTAGTTTAATCGAACTTAACGGAACTAAATTCCACCATCGTATGTCACCCTGCCGAAAGAAAAAAATACTAAAGATCAGCGAATTAACCGAATTTAATAACATTTTCAGTGTTGATATATTAATAAATAAAAGATATAATTCACCAGTTATTTTATTTAAAAAACTTTTACATTTTTTTCATATCAGTTAACTTTGTACCACGTATCTTTGAGGCGTAACACAGATTCTCAAAGATACGTGGTTCAAAGTTTTTGAATAAAATAACTGATTTATTATATCTTTTATTGATTAATATATCAACACTGAAAATTTTATTAAAATTCGGTTAATTTCCTGATTTTTTGTATTTTTTTCTTTTGGCAGGGTGACATACGATGGTGGAATTTAGGTTCGTTAAGTTCGATTTAACCATACTTCCTCTGTGAAAATATTATTAGCATCTTTAGGCGTATTATTTAGATTTTTCGGACTGTTGACCACATCTTTATTATTATATACCTGACGTTTCAGCCGATGTGCTCTCCGGCTTACCTCAAATGTTTCTAGTCGAACTCGGAAACCCTGCTTTTTATCACAATGTTAGCGTCAGATCAGCCTGATTACAAGGGCTGCGTGACTCAAACATTGAATATGAAAATCGGGATCTATAAAAACCCTTGTTGTAGATAGATTTCATTCTGTTATGGATTCGGTTCGAAGTCCCCTAAAAAATTACATAAAGAATCATTTATCCAGCTTCCAACAAGGTCAAATTGTGACACAAGGTTAGTTTAATGTGAGGTGCTCCGCAGGAAGCAAGCTCATATTACATAATGATATATATAAAATTTGGCCCCAGACACTATTTTGAAGTATTATTCTATCCCCAACCCCCAAGAACAACTGGAATTTTCTTAGAGAACATATATATATATATATATATATATATATATATATATATATAAAAAGTGTTGTTCTGGTTCCAACGGGAGAAAATTCAATATTTTATAAAAAAAAAGGAAGGTCCGCAAAATGTATTTTGTTCTCAGAAAAAAATTTTTTTATTCTTGTTTACATGTGCAACACGTGTTTCAGATCTTCTGGTATCTTCTTCAGGCTTTGGTTGATAATATGAAAATGAATTCTTACATGCATGTGTATATATATACATACACATGAGTATTTCACCCTCTCTTTCTCTTTTTATGGGGGTGGAATGGAATTTCATTTTTAACATTAGTCTTTTAAACAGGTGTTTTTGTTTTTGGGTGGTTTACCAATAAAGTCATTAGCTGAATTTTTATAGGTTATTTTTATAACTTTATTATTTGGGTTGTATATATATATGAAAAATGAATGGAAGTGAATCCGACAGTGTGAAATAAATATTTAGAAAAAAAAAACATCATGTGTTTATTTTTTTTCTAAATATTTATTTCACATATATATATATATATATATATATATATATATATATATATATATATATATATATATATATATATATAGCACAGATAATGTTAATCAGGTTAAGTGAAATATTGTCAAAATTGTGGGGTCGTCTTCAAAACCCAATGCAAAGTTGTTGGCATCTTTCCGTCTGCAGAAGACGATGGAGTAGTGTCCAAATGGATTTTTTTTAAATTGGAACTACGTAGCCTGGGTGGGTTGTTATGAAGGATGTTCTGTTGCCTAAGCAGCATATCCCCCCTGTCGATACTGCCGCTGAGGTTCAAAGGAATGCAAATTAATAACAACAAAAGAAGAAGAAAAAAATAACTAATAAACATAAAAGCCTGTTACGTACCACATGCGAGATCTTTTCCGATTTAAGCAAAAAAAAGTTCGACAAGAAATACACTAAGAAGGCCGGAGAGTATTTCGGCCTCATCTACAAATTTCAGACTTATTTAGACGTGTTGAAATTTAATGTAAAACCCAAATAAACTCTACTGAAAAAAAAACAATTGCTTTCTTGTTTGTTTGATTTTGTTTGTTTGTTTTTTTGTTTTTGTTTTTGTTTTGTTTTGTTTTTTTTTTGGGGGGGTGCATTCTCGTGAGTTATTATAGAATTCACACAAGTTATTTATATAAATACTAGCAGCGGCTACCCGTCATCGCCTGGGTAGAGGGAGATTTTTTAAGTTAGTCCTGCAGATCCATTATTACTGAATCGTGAGTTGAATCCTCGTGGGATGCCCCATTTAAATCCCTATGTAAAAAAAAATAAAACTTGCATTGATCCAGCTACTCTGAAAAGAAATGTTAATGTCTACTATCTAAAATATTAAATGAAAAAAAAATCCATACTGTTATCATTTAAATTTTATTTTTTATCTTTACGAATATAAATTAAATCTCTTATTTTTGCTCAAAAACCAAGACCTGGTGATATTTAATGTGTATATATATTTACTTTGTCGTTAATTGTTTTATTTTCGAAGTTTCCTCCGGACAAAAATTGATGCAAATTCCTTTATTTATATATATATATATATATATATATATATATATATATATATATATATAAGTAATTGGTAATTTGCTTGAAGCATTGGTAAGTATGTTATAATATATTAATGATTTGAAGGCAATTACAATGCGTATAAAATATAAAAACAAAAAGATGTTATTTTTGTCTTATCGATTTCTAAGTAGAAACTTCATCTTCAGAGGTGTATATCAGGAAAAAAAATTTTGTTTTATTTTTTATACGCATTGTAATTGCCTTCAAATCATTAATATATATATATATATATATATATATATATATATATATATATATATATATATATATATATATGGAATAGATTTATCAGATTTAATGAAACCATGGTGCTCTTCCAATATATGATCTACCGAAGGTTTATTTATCCACTATTGATCTACTATTCATGGTATGTGATCTACTAGAAAAAAAGAGGACAGGGTTAGGGTTAGGGTTAGGGTTAGTTTAATGGGAAAATGATAGGTAGATCACATATTGGAATGTAAACAACGCGGTAGATCACATATTGGAAGAGCAACCTTTTTTTTAGTAAAAATTTTAAGAAAAATCATTCCGGTCTTGGTTGGCCTGAGAACTTTTCAAGTGCCTCTCAGACACTATTCAGTCCTGTCAGCTGGGACTTTAGAAGACACCGACTGCACCTCTGCAGCGGGCTAAAACCTATTGCCACTTATGGCAAGTCACAACCCTTTTTATCATATATGTGCTAGAAATGGAGGCGCGTGGTCTAATGGTTAGTCATAGGAAATGGACTCGTCGATCCAAGTTCAATTCCTGGACGAAGCTGTTTGAATTTCACATAGCGCTAATACCTTTTGGAAAGGTATGAATCCAATTCTCCCTCTAGCTATATGATAAATAGTATGGCAGACTGGGCTCTTTAACCTTGGTTAGACAACCGTCTAGGAGAAGGAAATTCAAACCTATTGAACTCCGCTTAAGAAATTGACCTTGTGTCGCATCCTGTTCGTGGTATATATATATATATATATATATATATATATATATATATATATGAAATAAAAATGTAACTTAATCCGACAGTGTGAAATTGATATGTTGAAAAAACAAAAGATGTTTACAAAAGCATGGGATCATCAGGAGAGAATGTGCAACCGTTTCGGGGCCTTCCTCTCAACGGTTTTAAAAAGCAACATCGCCCCCCCCCCTCACTGATGTGAGGTCCATCGGAATATCTGTATCGACCGCATGTGGATCGGTCTTCAACAAAAAAAATTAAAAATAAAATTCATTTTATTTTTAATACTGACAGCGCATTTTTCGATTAAAAAAATATTCCAACTTTTGACTAGCAGCGTTCAGTTTTGCGCATTCTTTCTTCTAACGGTCATTTCATCCCGTTTTATTTTTTTGTTGAAGACCGATCCACATGCGGTCGATACAGATATTCCGAGGGACCTCACATCAGTGAGGGGGCCGATGTTGCTTTTTAAAACCGTTGAGAGGAAGGCCCCGAAACGGTTGCACATTCTCTCCTGATGATCCCATGCTTTTGTAAACATCTTTTGTTTTTTTCAACATATCAATTTCACACACACACACACACACACACACACATATATATATATATATATATATATATATATATATATATATAGGTTAGGAGGTAGATTTAGAAGGCCATCACAATGCAGTTTGAATAAATAAAAATAATAATACGGTAACAATGGTGGTGTGTGTTGACCTGTATTTTTATTATTTCTTGAATTTTCGAGGTAATACCTCTTTGTCAAAATTGAACTGAAGCAGTACAGCTATGGCATTTCTTCCTAAATGAATTTTTTTTTGAAAATGACGTTATTTTGAAATAACTGTATTCCCGTGTGAGCGTGAATGCGTTTATTTTTATTTTTTTTTTTTTTGTACGTGTTCGTATGTTGTAATGCGCGTGACATTGAAAATGCGTGTTGGCTGTGACGTTAAGACTGTATCCTAGTTTTGTACGTGGGTATGTGCGAATGAAAAAGTGTATTTGTGTTTTGTGACGTTTCCTGTTGGATTTTACGCTTATTTGTGTGGGGGGGCTAGAAATGAGGATTTACTTTTTAGTGAGATTTGCCTTTATAAATTAACAAATAAAAAGTAAAAGTAAAGTCATCGGGGCGGCCTAATGTCGGTATCGGCCAACAGCGAGGGAGTCTATCCCCTTTCACTAGCGCTAGACCAAGGAGATTATTTTTGTATCTGAGGTGGAGCGCCACACCTACCATCAGCTCCTCACTTTACCGCACAGATCCCTGTGCTACTCATTCGCTGAGTTGGCAAGGGCCGGTATCGAACCAAGAACCTTGTGATTCCTAGCCGAACACTCTACTGACTGAGATAAACCGACCCTTATAAATCAACAAATTCAGAGAAATAGTGCAGATAACAATAAAGATGAGGACAATAGTCCGAATAATCCAAATAATACTAATTATCAAGCCTCGTCTCCAAAATTCAGAGCAATAGTGTAGATAACAATAAAGATGTCTTCAAATAAACACCAGAAGATTGAGCAGCCTGACGATGGTGAAATAACCTGAAACCTGGGTAGTTGCTTATGAAAAACTTATATATTTAAAAAATTCAACAAATAAATAAAGCTCCTACAAATTTGTGGTTGAGCACTGTGATTTCTTTGTTTCATCCCAAAACAAATTTTAAATATATATATATATATATATATATATATATATATATATATATATATATATATTTGAGATGTATTTTTGTATCTGTATCCGTTGTTGGAAATACATATACCAGGTTTGGGAATAGGTGTGAAGCATTAACATACTATATTGTGCTAATGTTGTTACCATAATATGTTAGTCAAGGAATAAATATCAGAAAACTCTGTATGTTTTTTTTTGTTTTTTTTTTTTTTAGTTTCTTTTATTTAGACGTAGTGGTAAATTTTCAGGATAGTGACATCTCTTCTTCCTGACCGTGAATCGAAGTAGTGATCTTCTGGCTGCTTGTCCGGTAAGTTGGAATGGTGCAGAGGTGCTTGATGCTGATTGGTCCATTGGTGATTAATGAGTTTGTACTCTGTGTGTGGTCGTTTGATAGGGGTCATGGGGTTGGTGGTATGGGGGTGTTTTGGAAATATGATTATCCCTTTAAAGTGCCGGTGTCTGTATTCAAGCCATTCCGTTGAGTGTCTAGTCTAATGATCCATTTTAATTTTTATATTAAAAAGTAATTGGTAATTTGGTTGAAGCATTGTTAAGTATGTTAAAATATATTAATGATTTGAAGGAAATTACAATGCGTATAAAAAATAAAAACAAAAAGATGTTATTTTTGTCTTATCGATTTCTAAGTAGAAACTTCATCTTCAGAGGTGTATATCAGAAAAAAAAATTTTGTTTTATTTTTTATACGCATTGTAATTGCCTTCAAATCATTAATATATATATATATATATATATATATATATATATATTGGGGTAAGAAAAGCACCAACAATTTATTTGATGTTAGTATGGGAAGTTTTTGTGGTGCTGAAACTTGTGAAATTGTAGGAATATTCCTACTTTCGGAAATAGCTCACGATTTCAATAAAGAAAATTTTGGAATTTATCGTGATGACGGTTTGCTATATTTAAATGATAATAATAACCGTAATATAGATTGTGCAAGGAAAAAATTAATAAAAACTTTCAAAAATTATAATTTAAAATTAGACATAAAGTCTAATTTGAAAACAGTTAATTTCCTGGACGTAACTTTCGACCTAAACAAAGGGACGTGGAAACCGTACAGGAAAGAAAATAATACACCAATATATATTAACATAAAATCAGACCATCCTCCAACAATTACTAAACACATTCACAAGTCTATAGAACATAGACTCGCCACTAATTCCACCAATGCCGATATATTCAACAAATCAAAAACGATATATGAAAACGCCCTAAAAAACAGTGGATTATACTCCAAACTAGTATACAAAAATAATAACAACTATGAAAATAATAATAATGATAAATCAAGAAAGAGAAACATCATTTGGTTTAACCCCCCTTTCAACAAAACCGTGAAAACGAATGTGGGTAAAATATTTTTCCAATTAAGGAAAAAACACCTAGACAAATCGCCTACATTAAACAAACTCTTTAACAAAAACAACCTCAAAATAAGTTATTGCTCTATGAACAACATTAAAAACATTATTGATAAACACAACTTTAAAATATTAAATGGTAATAACAACAACCAGATTAATAGATGCAACTGTCGCCTTAAAAATGAATGCCCATTAAGTGGCAATTGTTTGGCTAACAACATCATTTACAAAGCCACAATCAAGGACAATGTAAATAACAACGAGGAAAAAATATACATTGGTGCCACTGAAAACAATTGGAAAAGTAGGTGGTATAACCACAATTTAAATTTTAACAACAAAAAATATGAAAACAGTACCACCTTACCAAAATATATATGGCAGATCAAAGAAAAAACGGGCAGAACACCTACAATAAAATGGGAAATAATTTTTTTAAAGCCCAGGCATACAAAGGCGGACAACGTAAATGTGATCTCTGCTTAGAAGAAAAGTTGTGTATATTACAAAATGCAAGCAATAACTTGTTAAATAAGAGAAGTGAACTCGTTTCGAAATGTAGGCATTTGAACAAATTTTTACTGTGTCCCTTACCACCTGACCCTAATTGATCCCTGAATTGTCGCTCTCCTTTTATTTATTTAAATAAAAAAAAATTCATCTGAACACCACGTACATTAACACCAATGCAAGTTTGTTTGATTATAATGTTTTTTAAATACAAATTTAACGTCATGACATTACATCACGTGAACACAATCCACGTCACATAAACGTTAAACAAGCCACAGTTTTAAAAAAAAACAATTTTTAGCTTTACATTTCCCATCGCGTGAAAAACGCTTCATATAAACGCTAAAAAAATTGATTTTTAACATCTCAACCATTTCACGACTGGTTTTTGACATCTCAACCACTGATCTCATCTGATGATTGGATTACCATGAAACTTTAAGTTATGAGTGTGAAACCATAATATTACCTTTGATTATAAATCTGCTCTGCTTTATTAGCATTGAGCACCTTTCCATGCAAATACTTTTCTCATTTTTTCATTCACTATTCATTATATATATATATATATATATATATATATATATATATATGGAATAGATTTATCAGATTTAACGAAACCATGGTGCTCTTCCAATATATGATCTACCGAAGGTTTATTTATCTACTATTGATCTACTATTCATGGTATGTGATCTACTAGAAAAATAGAGGACAGAGTTAGGGTTAGGTTAGGGTTAGTTTAATGGGAAAATGATAGGTAGATCACATATTGGAATGTAAACAACTCGGTGGATCACATATTTTAACGATTCATTCGTGATATTAAGCGATATTTGTTGTATATTCTAATTTCTCATCATTGGAATTTTCACCTTTTCATTTCATGTAGAGATTTATTTGATTTTGTTTCTTTGTTTTTTGATTCTGTTGAAATTGTGAAGAATTTATCAAATTGTGAACGATTGGAACAACTTTCATTGGAAGGGAATCCTTTATCTCAAGAACACGACATTAGGGGGGTAAGAAATAGGGGGTCAGTTAAGAAATCACTTTCTTTCTTTCTTTACGCCTCACTTTCTTTCTTTCTTTCTTTTGTCTTTCTTTCTAATATCATTTTCTTTTATTCTTTCATTTTTTTCTTTTTTTGCTTTCTTTTGTCACTTTCACAATTTTAGAATGAAAAAGAAAAGATACTCGATGCATTGCCGAACATTTACCTTTTTAAGAATGAAAAAGAAAAGATACTCTTTCTTTCTTTCTTTCTTTCTTCGGTTAATTTGTCTGGTCGCCATCTTGTCTGGCCGCCATCTTGTCTGGGCTGATTTCTATTAAGGACTTCTGTTAAGTGTTGATTTTCTTCCTTTCTTCCTAATTCTTCTTGTTGGGCGTGGCTTAACATTGTCTTAAAGTGTTTAATTCATACAACAACAAGACTTGGTTATACTTGACTATATTTTTAATTATCAGACCATATTGATTCAACGGCGGGGAGGAGATGAATCCCTGGAGAGCCAACAATGACGTCTTTCTACTTCTGTCGCATTTGCTAACTAAACTCATGGCGCCTAATCGCGCGCTTTTTTTTCAAGGGGTCAGGGTTATTAACCGTCCATTGCCAGTAACTTTCGATAGACCCCATGATTTTATATCAAACCGACCTTAATGTAAATATTCTAACTTACAGGTACGTTCACAATTTATGACTACCCAGAACTTAAATAAGACATTTTTTGTACATTTTGATTTTATTATAAAAAAAATTTTTCTATATAATTTTTTTTTTTTTTTTAAATTCTTACATTATTATTTTATTCATTTTATCTTTCAGGTCTGATCAAGAATTGAAGAAATAAATGAAATCCACTTTCATTTGAAATCCATGAAAAAGTGTGAATGTTATTTTCTTATATATTTTATAAACACCTTTCCTTTAATATTAAAGAATCCCTTGGTTTTTTTAATATTCTGTTTGTGCTAAAATGATTTTCAACTGAAAAAAAAAGACAAAGCAAATAATTGAAATGCAGGAATTGGCATTTCTGTATTTAAAAAAATTAATTCTATTTATTGTTTATAACATAAAAAAAAAGAAAATGTGAAATTTGTCTTTTTTGTAAACTAAATAGAAATTTCCAAATTGTGTAATTCATAAAACATTGATAATCGAAAGAATTCATTATTGATAAAATATAAACATCATTTATTTTTTCTGTTTTGTTATGGATAAATAAAAAATGTTTGTAGGATCCCAAAGTTCTGGGTTCAATTACCGCATAGTCTACATTTACTATTTTGTTGGGTCTTATCAATTTTTGCTTTGATGTAGTTTGTCCTTATGGCATTATTTTGTGCAGCAATTATTAATGATTCTGTTTCTCTTTTAAGGTTTCCTTTTCTTCTTCTTCTTCTTCTTCTTCTTATCATTATTATTATTATTATTATTATTATTATTATTATTAATGATGATGATGATGATGATGATGATAATAATAATAATAATAATAATAATAATAATAATAATAATAATAATAATGGTTTGCCATTTTCATTTACTGGTGATTGGTGTTCAAACGCTAGTGTCTCACTTTATTCATAATTGACAGTTATTCACACATATGGTTTAGCTTGATCAGAAAAGCAAATTCTAGGAATCCCAAAGTTCTGGGTTCAATACCAGTCCTCACCAATTCAGCGCATGAGTAGCATAGTTTGGTTAATCTGATCTGTGTAGTGAAGCATCTGGGAGTTGGACCACAGCAAAAAGAATCTCCCTGGTCTAGCGCAAGTGGAAAGGGGATAGACTTCCTATGTACCCTCGGGCCTTTTTAACTTATTTTTCAAGATAACATTGAGTAATTCTTCCCAAGTCGGATAATTTGATCTTTGAATTAACTGTTTTTCTTTGTAATAACTTATTATGTCCGTTATTTCTTTTTTGCGAGATTTTTAAAAAAATGGTTCAAAATTGTTTACGTTTTTTCTTTCAATATGGCCTAAACTGATCATGTGACCTATTTTGGAGGTACTTAATATAATGTCTACGATAACAGGAGGCGATGAAGTAACTTATTGAAAAGCTAAATCATAAACAATTTTTGGTTTTGCTACTCGGGATCAGTACAAAATGCTTGATTCCAACTCTGGAGCTCTGGGGAGAGTGGAGTGCCCCTTCATTACTCTCTGGTCCAATCTGTCTCGGAGTGGTAGTACCTGTTAGGGCCCCTAATTAGTATCCTATGTATGGGTTATATAGATCAAAAATGGGTTTGAAAAAAAAGAGTTTTAAAAAAATTGAATGCCCATTAAGAATGAATAAAACAAAAACATCTTCGGCATAAAATAACCCAAGGATTTACATGCCGTAAAATCCAACAAACCAACCAACTAATCCCAGATCCGTGTGAGTTTTTTTCTTGCTGTTATATACTCATATACCTTCGTTGGGTATATACACAAGAGTTCTTTTGTGTCAGAGAGAGAGAGAGAGGGAGAGAGATAGAGGGTGTGTGTGAGAGAGAGAGAGGTGGTAGACAGAGAGATATTTAGACAGATACATAACTTACTTGCTGTTACATTCTTTCTTCGACCACTTGTGATCTCTAGTCTTCTTTCTATTCGCCATGCTGGATTCTACCTTGTCTAGTCTTCTCTCCGACTGAGATAGATAGATAGATAGATAGATAGATATGAAAAAACTGAGATAGACAGATACATAGTTAGATAGATAGATATGAACAGACTGAGATAGATAGATAGATATGAACAGACTGAGATAGATAGATAGATAGATAGATAGATAGATAGATAGAATTTGGAAATTATGAATTATAAAAACAAAAATGAATTTGGATTTTTTTATTTATTTTATATCCATTCGCAATATTACGTGAACAATACATTACGAATTACGTGAAATGTTTCTCGACATTCTGATTACTATCGTGATAATAATCAAAGTTACATTTTTTCCTCGTGTTGATTTTTTTTTCAGTCTATCTCACGCAGATGCATAGGTCTGTGTATCTATGTGCATATATATATATATATATATATATATATATATATATATATATATATGCAAATGGAAATGTTTTCTTGTTCATAACCGTGAACAACTTTGACTAATTGTCTAAAAAAAAAACTTGGCATCTATATGCAAAGTTTATTGTTTGTATGTATGTGAACTTGTGAACGCGTGCACGCGTGTCTGTGTGTGTGTGTGTGTGTGTGTGTGTGTGTGTGTGTACATGGTACATGTCTTGGTAATCTTGAATTTTAAGTGACTAAATTCTTCCCATAAAATTATGCTTGCGCATTATTTGAAATGAAGTTAACACATTCTAGGAAATTTTGGAGTAAAAAAGAAATGCATTGAAATGGATTTGAAAAGCGGCGTGTTTTCTCCGTGAAAATTACGCTAAATCAAAGATGGCTGCCATTGTATATACTTGCTTCTTCTCCAAATTCACGGAAAAAGAACAAGAACTGCTTCAACAGTTAATTCATGAAGTCCCTTATTTTTCCGTGAATTTAGAGAAGTAAGCGTAAACACTGGCAGCCATCTTTGATTTAACGTAATTTTAACAGAGAAAACACGCCGGTTTTCAAATCCATTTTAATGCATTTTTTTATTCCAAAATATCATAAAATGTGTTTTTAATAACAGTTAACTTTATTTCAAATAATGCGCAAGCACAATTTTATGCTAAGAATTTAGTCACTTAAAGTTCAAGATTACCCCTGTCTGTTCTTCCAGATGTTTGCGTGTGTACACGTGCGCGTTTTTACATCCTAAAAAGATGCCACAAGACAATGAAAACTGTCGTCAGATCATAAAGAGCTAAAAATGGCGAAGAGTTATTTCTTAGTCGTTGACCGATTCGCTTTTTTGGGGGGCCATGCTGGTGATCACACTGGTTATGTTACCCTCGGGAAAGTTGCTCTCCATCACAATCGGGATGTCGTTGATGAAGTAAGTCGGTGTAGAAGCCACGCCTCCTAAAATAAGAAAGAAAAAGAAACAAATAAATAGATACAAAATTTAAACTGATGTGAAAAAATACATCTCTCTCTCTCTCTCTCTCTCTCTCTCTCTCTCTCTCTCTCTCTCTCTCTCTCTCTCTCTCTCTCTCTTCTCTCTTCTCTCTCTCTCTCTCTCTCTCTCTCTCTCTCTCTCTCTCTCTCTCTCTCTCTCTCTCTCTCTATCTCTCTCTCTTTCTCTTTCTATCTTTCTCTCTCTCTTCTCTCTCTCTCTCTCTCTAGTTCAATCCATTAAACTGATGTGAAGAAATACATCTAGGTATAATAATTATGTTTTAAACCAAATTTAATTGTTACATAATTATTATATTTCTAATATCTATGTACAGTAGTGTAGAAACCAAAATGGCTGTTATAAGTTGCAGCCGGTGGCCTCGAAGGATGAGTGACAAGGCTTGACCTCATCCTGATCCTTTCCGGTGGATACCGTGAGAATCGGTGGAGGAGACCCTCTTCCGGTTTAGATTAGAAAGAGATTTTTAGTCAGATCGGCCAAAGCCACCATGGTGGTGAGTCGTGTTATACACGCTCCGACTCAATCTGCGCAAGTAGTCTGGTGGGGATTTCCGAATAAGATATGATCTAAGTTAAATCGAAGTCTTGTGTTATTATCTAAAAACTACCAATGACACAGGGCTTCTGATAAAGAGAAATCCCCAATAGAAGACCAGACACGAAGTCCCCAAGACGAAGTCCAGACGCTAGAAGAGACGCTTGGAGAGACATTTGGAGAGACGCTTGGGGAGACGCTAGAAGAACAGAAGAGAATAGAAGTAAGAAAGTAATGCAACATAATCACGTATGGATTAGTTAGTCGGTGCTCATCCAATATGTGATCAACCGAAGGTTTTTGATCTACTATTGATCTACTATTCATGGTATGTGATCTAATAATAAAAAAGAAGACAGGGTTAAGGTTAGGGTTTAGGGTTAGTTTAATGGGAAAACAATGAGTAGTTAATGGGTAGATCACATATTGGAATGTAAACAACTCTGTAGATCACATATTAGATTAGAAACCATTTGGCAGATCACATTGGAAGAACACCGATTTTTCTCTTACCGAAATAGAAAGAAATGTTGTTGATAATTTATTTTCTCCAGACTGTTCTTTTGTCAACTCTGACAGCAATCGGAAATCCAACTTCTAAGGCTTTTACCTTTTTGTTCGAAACTCAGCCTCTTTTTCTATTGTCACTGAAGCGTGTGTGGGCGTTACGTGTCCCGTTTAGTTTTACAGCCAATTCAAACTTTGCTTTAGTTTTTTTTTAAATATTTTTTTCAAAGTTCCATTCAATTTTCAGTGATTCTTTAAAAAAAAGACGACAGGGTTAGGGCTAGTGTTAGGGTTTAGGTTTAGTTTAATGAGAAAATAATGAGTAGTTAATGGGTAGATCACATATTGAAATGTAAACAACTCGGTAGATCACATATTGGAAGAGTACCAGTTAGTCTTTCTCAATCCCTTCTTTTCTATTTCTTTTCTTGTTTTAATTTACTTATTGTGTTAGCA
Organism: Doryteuthis pealeii; assembly: GCA_023376005.1. Lineage (NCBI taxonomy): Eukaryota > Metazoa > Mollusca > Cephalopoda > Myopsida > Loliginidae > Doryteuthis > Doryteuthis pealeii. The sequence continues at coordinate 7,612,012 of CM042170.1, forward strand.
TTGTGTTATTATAGCATGTGTTAGTATTATGTTATTATTATGTTATTATGTTATTATTATTATTATTATGTTATTTATATAGTATTATGTTATTTATATATTATTATGTTATTATTATTATTATGTTATTATAGTATCATGTTATTACTATGTTATTATGTTAGTATTGTGTTAGTATAGCATGTGTTAGTATTACTTATTGTGTTAGTATATCATTCAATTCTAAAACTAACAACAACAAGAAAGGAATTAATATTTCCTTTAATTTAAACAATTTATTGGTCAGCACATGAAACAACAAATAACAATATAAAGTCCTTCCTGTATATAAAGCTGAGTTTAAGGGACTTACCGGCGCGTTGGGTGGTCTTAGGGTGATTTCTGGGAGCCCTTTCAAATCGCTGCCTCGTGGAACCGCTGGTGGAATCTATCTGCCTGGATTTTTGGATATTGCGCCTAAACCTCTGGGCTCATCACATGATTGGTATATCCAATCACAGAGAGCCTCTCCCTCACTCACTCTATATACAGGAATCAACATTTTACTGACCCAACATACTTATTAAATCTTTTTTTGGAAAATACGTTATGTATATGAAGAAATACACCTAAGTGTAACAATTATGTTTTAAACTGTTGTGGCCTTGTTAGGGGCCAGAATAAAAACACACGAGAGGAAACGAGTTAAACAGATATATTAACAAAGAACAATAATACAAACATATAAAATGAGAAGGGTACTCGCGAGGCGGTCTATCAACTGTCCGAGCATACCGCTGGAATATTGACTCTCGCCTAAGAGCAGTACCTGCTGCTATTTATAGCTGGAAAATTTCATGCGTGCTTGGTAAATTACCATAACATAAACCTAACTTAATCATTAAGAAAAATATTATGTGATATTCAACCAAATCTGTTTAAATAATAATAAGTTGCTGTCAACATATATGTATTATATATTTCTATGTGTTTGGTTGATTGATTTTACAGTACCTGCTGTTGCTTATAAGGTCACCCACCTAAGTATTGAACAGGATCATTACTGCTTAACTTCAATTTTTTAAGTTTGTATGGTTGGTTGTTTTACGGCATCGTAACGCTTTTCGGATCATTTAATGCCGAATCAAGTCATTTTGAGATCAGGTTTCTTACAGTATCTGTTGTTGCTTAAATGGTCACCCATCTAAATATTTAACGGGCTCATCACTGCTTAACTTCAGTGATCTAGCAGGAACCCGAGTTTTCAACGTGACCGTAAGCTCGGAGTATATATATATATATATATATATATATATATATATATATATATATATATATGTTGGGCTCCACATACCCTTGTCCAGGTGGTAGAGTGAGCATAGGTAGTTGATTCATTTGTCTATCTTGGCAGCACACTCTCCAGATGTGGAACCCTTGACTTTGAAGTTTCACTAAGGATCGAGAGAGCAAGCAGAGCCTTTGGTGACCTCGAAAAACGAGTATGGTCGGATAGAGGTATTACCATCAGGACGAAGCTCAGTGTGTACGAATCATGTGTCTTGTCTATACTCCTGTATTCCTCGGAAACGTGGACTACACATCGTCGACATATCAAAGCCTTGGAGAGATTTCATCAGACGTGTCTCAGAAAGATAATAAACACAGGGTGGCAATCCCTCACCTCAGACGCTGAAGTTCTGCAACAAGCCAAAACGCCCAGCATAGAAATGCGCATTATACGTAACCAGATGCGCTGGGCTGGGCATCTTGTCAGAATGCAAGACAGCAGACTCCCGAAGCAATTGTTCTATGGAGAACTGCAATGTGGGAAGCGTCCGAGGCACAAGCCCAAAAAGCGTTTTAGGGATGCTATCAAAAACAACATCAAAACTCTCAACATAAACGTTCATGAATGGGAGAAAATAGCTATGAATCGCGCAGGATGGAGAAAACTTGTCTATGATAGCTGCAAGGGCTTTGAGGTAAAACGGCTCGAACACTCCATCCTGAAGCGGTCCCTACGCAAATGGCACATGACAAACGTCATGGATAAATTTCCTACATTTAAGCCGGACTATATATGTGATGCGTGTGGCAGGGCCTGCCTGACAAAGGCTGGGTTTCTTAGTCATGTACGGTCGCACACGAGAGGAAACCGGGGAAGAGGCTCATATGTATAACAGCAAATAAAAACAAAGCTGAACGCCTGGGCACCGCGCAATCACCGCCGAACTTGTAGAAATGGCCTTATTCTGTCAAGAAGTGGCAATCACCATATATATATATATATATATATATATATATATATATATGGTGATTGTCGCTTCTTGACAGAATAAGGCCATTTCTACAAGTAGTCCAGATGTGAGCAGTTGTGAGCACGCAGATGGCCCACGGATCCAGCTTGTTTTTATGTACCCTATCATACATATGAAATCCTCGACATACAGGCGCTGCCACACAGGTCAGACTTCAATGTAGGAAATGTTTCCATGGCGTCCGTCATGTGTCGCTTCAGAATGGAGGGCTCGAGTCACCTTACCTCAAACTTATTATAGCTATCATCGGCCTGTCTTTTCATGAGGATGTGTATCCAGCCCACCCCTTCTGTCAATTGGTCCTTATAGCTGAAGCTGATTTCCGCAAGAGCATCTGTCTGCCCCTTATCGAGATACTTCCCTCTCAAGATCGGGAGGTGTCCAGACATTCCAAGTGGCTGTTCTTAGCCTTGTTTTGTGTTGTAGTATTTTCTAGTTTTCGCCCAGCTAATGTGGACAACCGTCGAAATGTTGGTTTCACGCCGTATGTAGATTCAAATCTACATGTTTCCATCCTGCCAGGCCTGCACATCTCACCATCCCTCTATCACTCTGAGACTTGTAGAAATATCTGCACATGTTTTTGTTTTACATGTTGCGCGCTTGTGCGACACGCACCGCATGCTCTCCTTCCCCAAAGTCAAGTATCAGTGACAAGCCGAGGCAAGATGACTGGGAGACTTTGGGGAACGCAGGTGGATAATCCGGTGAGATCTACGGTTCCACTACTCCGGGAAAAAAACTAAGTTTTAACTTAGTATAAGTCCACGGGTACCATTTTAAATTATCGACAATCAAGATCAGTAAGCAGATGAAAATTAATGTTTTCAGTGACGCTGGAGTTAAATTCAAAACAAAAAAATTTAAAAAAATACCAAAATAAGATTAATATTGTTAAGTGTCAGCAAATTTGAATGTTATAACAATTTAAATCACTGAATAATAAAAAATATTATAAAAACGCAAGGAGATACAATTGAAAATTAAACTTAGACTTAGCAATTAATTCACAGTGTCGTCTTCCAGCTTCGTAGGATTCGCTTATCATGGCAGAAATACACATACACCCCCCACACACACACACACATATATATATATATATATATATATATATATATATATACACATATATATATAGTTAACAAAAGTCTATCATGTATAAAGAAAAATAAAACTCGTTAACTTACTCAAACAGCCATACTTGAAGCTGGTTCTTGTTTCCAATTCGATCTTTCGGGTGTGGTACATCGTAAGGAATTGATCACTGTCCAAACCCACTTGGTTCACCAGCTTGACGATTTCCCTGAAAATATCAAGAATAAAAATGTATCTGTCGCTTGGTTTTTAGAAATGGGTTGTCTCCCAAACTATCATTATGTCTTACTGTCCCTCTTGCTGTAAAAGGTTGTGTACCCATTGCCTTTTAATGTTGATGTCTCCCAACCTATCTTTATGTCTTACTGTCCTTCTTGCTGTAAAAGGTTGTGTTCCCCTTGCTTTTTAAAGGGGATGTCTCCCAACCTATCTTTATTTCTTACTGTCCCTCTTGCTGTAAAAGGTTGTGTTCCCCTTGCTTTTTAATGGTGATGTCTCCCAAACCTATCTTTATGTCTTACTGTCCCTCTTGCTGTAAAAGGTTATGTTCCCCTTGCTTTTTAATGCTGATGTCTCCCAACCTATCTTTATGTCACCCACACCCTTCAATTTTTCTTAAATTTTGTGTGGACTATGTTAAAGTTAGACAATCCCCAAAATGTGAGCATCCAATTCCAAAAATTAGCGGAGTTATGTCGATTTTTAGCTCTCTAAATTTGAGGGGGTTCGCGACTTTTTGTAATCTATATTTGTCTGTAGAATGAGTTCTAGAGCTCCCCAACTCCTAAAAATTTTCTTTATAAAAGCATTTTTGTTCAAGGAATCCAAAAATGCTATCAAACAAGTCTAAAAGTCAATCCATTTTAAGTTATTGATGATTTCTGATTTTTTCATAGCAAGATCAACATCCCGATGTGGCACTGCATCTATGGCAAAGATTTTTCTCTTATAATTTCATATCTATTGAAAATTAAGTCACCATTTTTTGCGAACATCATCCCATGAGCTTCGGCTTGTGGATTGTCTCATTGGAAGCTCAAATTTAGAGAAAAAAATATAAAGAAGTGGGGAAAATAAACGAATAAAGAAAGAAAGAAAGAAAGAATGAATGAAAGAAAGAAACAAAAAAATGAATGAAAGAAAAAAAGAAAAGAAAGAAAAAAGACGGAAAAGAAACAATTAAAGAAAGAAAAGAAAGAAAGAAAAGAATGAAAGAAAGAAAGAAAGAAAGAAGACATAAGGCCGCCCCGACTATATATATATATATATATATATATATATATATATATATATAAACTAAAACTTTCAAAAATGCTATCAAATCAATCTTAAAATCAACCAATTTTAAGTTATTGATGATTTCTGATTTTTTCATAGCAAGATCAATATCCCGATGTGGCACTGCATCTATGACAAAGATTTTTCTATTATAATTTCACATATATTGAACATTATTTGTACCATAAACCTAGTTTGTTTTGTTTTGTTTTTTTGCTCAGGAGCGAAGCTACAACATTTTGTTAAAATTTGTTAAAATTTATCACTTCAATTTTCTGAAATTTTGTCCAGGTATAGATTATCTTAAAGTTAGACATTCCCCAAAATTTGAGCTTCCAATTCCAAAAATTGGCGGAATTATGTCGATTTTTAATTTTCCAAATTTGAGTGGTCGGTCACAAAAAAATGGTGATTTTTGTAATCTATTTTTGTCTGTAGAATGGGTTATAGAGCTTCCTTACTCCTAAGAATTGGTTTATATTAGTATTTTTGAAATCAAAAAATGTTATCAAAAATATGTGAAAGTTAACCAGTTTTAAATTATTAATGATTTCTGAATTGCAAAATTTTAACTGATGCTGTAGATTCGGTTCTGAGCAAACAGCAAGCTATCTTTTTGATACAAAATAATGTTCAATATACGTGAAATAATAATAGAAAAAAATTGTCTTAGATTCAGTGCCACATCGGGATATTGATCTTCCTATGAAAAAATCAGAAATGCTCAATAAATTAAAATTGGTTGACTTTCAGACTTTTCCGCTAGTATATTTCGATCTTTTGTGTAAAAACTGTTTTTATAAACCAATTTTTAGGAGTAGGAAAGCTCTAGAACTCATTTTACAGACAAAAATAAATTACAAAAAGTCGCCATTTTTCGTGAACCCCACTAAATTTGGTGAGCTAAAAATCAACATAACTCCGCCAATTTCTTGAATTGGAAGCTCAAATTTTGGGGAATGTTTAACTTTAACATAGCCCACATCTGTACAAGATTTCAGGGGGGGGTGAAGGTGTTGGGTGACAATTTTACTTTTTCTGGATGATTTAACATGGAATTGCCCTTTTGCAACAACGTATTTGTTTGTTAATTGGTCCACAAGATCAATCGCCAACTTTCTTCTAAATTTTCGTCACTTTAACGAACTACTCACAATGTAACGTCACTTATCTAGTGTTGTGACCAGGATGTTTTCTATGTCAGTGGTTCTCAAACTTTATACAATCTGGGCGCACTTACAGTACTACAGATACTTGATAGCACACTGTATACAAAATAGGACTAATATCTTATTAAGTCCGTGGTTCTCAAACTTTATACAATCTGGGCGCACTTACAGTACTACAGATACTTGATAGCACACTGTATACAAAATAGGACGAATATGTTATTAAGTCCGTGGTTCTCAAACTTTATACAGTCTGGGCGCACTTACAGTACTACAGATACTTGATGGCGCACTGTATACAAAATAGGACTAATATGTTATTAAGTTAGCTGTTAAATCTTATTATAATGGAGATTGTGTGTTTTGCTGTCTGTAACCGAAATTATATTACTACTCAAGTCACAATTCCCTCAGTTATTGACATCACATTCTCCATGATTTTATTTTTATTTTAACCTCAATTATTAATAAAAGTGTTTCACATTATTAATACTGTTGACCATATCCACTTACTAATAACATGCAATTGTATTTATACAACAAAATAGCAGTTTACAGTGTGAACGGGAAGGCTAATTTGCATATTGATATTAAACATTTGATTTTTAATAAATATTTGCTTAGTAATATTGATTTTTAATTGTTTTTTTTTTAATAAATAAAATTTAAAATAAATCCATTATCAAAAAGATATAACTGTAATTTTATTCTTTACTTCCTATTTTAACTAAATAGTTAAATTAGGAAAATGATTGAAGAGTTAGTTTCAAAGTTATTCTACTTTTCGATTATACCCCCTCTGTTTTAAATCATTTTATCTGCATTCTTTTTTAGTTTCATTAGTCTTTCTAATCTAACATATTTCATTACATGAAAACTTAAATACGTGCGCCCGGAGGGTGCATATATTTGCTAGTATATATAAAAACAACAGATTTAACAAAAGCAAACTTAACATACCTCTATGAAGTTTATTCATTCCTGTGTTAATGAGAAACATGAGCTTGATGAGACCTTGCGATTTCTTCAATGTTTGGTCTTATGTTTGAGAGAAAAACCCTCATTTTCTTTATCAATGCATTGAAGAGTTCCTCTCTTTTTACACTTAATTGTTGCGAGGGTTGAAAATCCCAGTTCACATAAATATGAGGTGGAAAATTGCAATAAAATGATTTTTCTAAATAAAATTGTTTAAAACCTGTTTTTATTTAGTTGCAAGAAAAGTAACTTATAACTATAATAATAATATCGCAACGAAACAAGCAGAGTGTTCGTAAAGAAATGGTATAATATAGTAACTTAGTATACATTTGCTTTTCATATCTGGATAGATTTTTCAGGAATACTACGGAGCGTACCTGAAAAAGCTCTGGGGCGCACCAGTGTGCCTGGGCGTGCCGTTTGAGAACCACTGGTTTGGACAAATATACAATGCCTTGATAATGGTTCAGAAAAGAACCGAAATTACCCAGTTTACCAATAATAACTCTTTTGAACAACTGATAAACACCTTCCAAGATGATAACATCAAAAGGATTGTTAGAAAACTTATAAACAATAAGGGTTCTATTACATTTAACCAAATTTGTTCGAATTCTAAAAATGCAAACATCTCAATTGCAACCGTCAGTTTTTCTATTACCTCATGTAGAAGTTACGCTGTCTTTTTTTTTTTTTTTTTTTTGTCTGGTTACTAGACGCTAGTTACAGCCTTCCTGTGAAGATGAAGATATTCATTCAACACCTTGTATCCACATTATTCACTTGAAGTAAAAGTTTGTTACTTCATTCAAAATGGAAGGCCCTTATGTAATCATTCTAAGATAGGTAATAAATTTTTTTTTTTAAAGTTGGTGGTATCAGCTGAACAATGGGGAAGTCTATCCCCTTTTCGCTACTGCTGGACCAAGGAGGTTGTTTAGCAAAGGAGAGGTGCCACACCTACTGTTAACTCCAAGATGCTTTACCACACAGATCAGATTACCCAAGCTGTGCTACTCATGCGCTGAGTTTGTAGGGACCGGTATCAAACCCAGAACCTTGTGGCTCTTAGGTAAATTCTCTACTGAGTTAAACCGGCCCCTATTAAAATAAACGACCATATGACCTTTAGGCACCCCTTTTTGATCTTGATTAAGAAAGGACATGTTTTTCATTTACACCGTCAATATCCGGTTGTTTGTTAGGGGTTAGGGTTAGTTTTATAATTAAAAAAAAACAATCTAAAAATCGTCTGTTCAAACAACCAGATATTGACGGTGTAAATGAAAAACATGTCCTTTCTTAATCGAGATCAAAAAGGGGTGCCTAAAGGTCGTATGGTCCAAAATAAATAATAAAATATACATTTGAGAATAACATGATAATATTAGAAATCAGTAACAGCAAATAATTATTTATTAAACCCAGTTTTGTTAAAATCACTATGCAAATTATTCCCACCATATACTATGTAAATTTTTATTTCATAGAGAATTATAACACATATTTCAGAAATTTGTTTGAATTCTAAAAATGCAAACATCTCAGTTGCAACCGTCAGTTTCACGTTTTCATGATCCTTTGGCAATAATGACAACTTTTTTTTTTAATTCTATTACCTCATATAGAGGTTATGCTCTGTCTTTTTTTTGTCTGGTTACTGGACGCTAGTTACAGCCTTCCTGTGAAGATGAAGATGATATTCATTCTACACCTTATATCTCCATTATTCACTTGAAGTAACAGTTTGTGAATGCAAAATGAATCGGCAATTTGAATACTTACGAAAGCACTTTTTCTCCTGTACTGTTCATAGTGTTTGCCATTGAAAATGTGTCCATGTTTTCAAAGACTGCTGCTATCCACTGATAAGTTAGGCTTGAGTTGAGACAGTGGATGGCATGGGCCGCCTGGAAAAACAAAAATCACAATCTTTATTTATTGGCTTTCTAGCGAGAATCGAATTCACAATACAGTGGCAAAATGGGCTTTATACGATAGTAATCTGAAAACCCAGGTCTTCAAAGCGCTGGGGATTCGAAAAAAACTGTTTGTGGGGCGATTGGCAACGTTGTTGTGTTTGTTGTGCATGCGCAGGCGCGCGCCTCGCTGTCACGCTTATTCTTGGCTTGGCAGTCTAGAGGCGCCGAGTGGTGGTATTGGAGTAGAAAGGTCATGGTAAATACGTAGACAAGATAATGATAAAGGCAACAGGTAATGAAACACGACACAAGGCTTTAGACAAATGGTGTATTCAACAACAAACATGAACATACAATATACAATATGTAACGTGATATACAAAATGTGTGTGAGGTTTACAAATGTGTTATAAATTGTACAATTGTAGAGCGTAGGTGGAGGTTGCAAAATAATGCGTTTGCGAAACTTATCTGGTCTCTGGTATGAATAGGTGGAGTGTCTCTTGCTAGCTTGAGTTAAGTTCGACTTTACGATGTCATCGGCTCCTGCCTAGCTGGCTTCGGAAAGCACGTCCTTTAGCGACGGCAGATTGCAGCGAAAGAGATAGATTGATGGTATCAATCTTCTAAATTTGGCGGCCAAACTAAGCCTAGTAATATGTCTTTTGATTGGTCGCCGACAAGGGCATTTAGCCAATCACATAAGGTCCCTTATCAGGCAATGGTTAAAGGGCTGTAACTGTGTAATGTCATTATTTCTTTTAAAGGAGAATGACAGAAATAAAATAAATTCTTAACATAGATGTAGTACGATAACTTTTACTAAAAATCATAACATCTTCGCAGACTCGTGAGATAAATGAACTCAAGTAATAAAACGTTTTTCTAATGTTTAAAGAAAAAGAGATTTTTTTGCGTCTCTTTTCTGTTTTCCCTTTCACACAGACAATCACGTCAAAACAGAAAAAGCTAAAAAAAATATCGTAATAATATATACTGGAAAATGGACGCATCCCAAAAGATCTTTTGTACGGCGATTTAGTAAAAGGCTCACGATCGGTTGGTAGACCACGCCTGCGATTTAAAGATGTCTGCAGGAGAGTTATGAGGATATGCCATATTAACACAAACACGTGGGAGGTAGATGCAAAAAATAGAGCGGCCTGGCGCCTCGACGTTAAGGGGTGAGACAGAGAGGAGAGTAGCATCGACAGAAAAGAGAGCCAGAAAGAGAGAGAAAAGCCAGCAGCCCTAGAAAGAAATCACAGTTTGTATGCATTTAGTGCACCAAAGACTGTCACTCAATAATTGGCCTGCAAAGTCACTTGCGCAGATGCAGATAGTTTGTTTTTTTTTACACTACGCCATCGTCCTTAGTGGACGGAAAGGATTCAATAAAAGAAACGACAAAAATATTAACCCTTTAATACGATGGGGGTAAAAATGAAAACCTGTAAACACGCACCAGAAATAACCACAGACCTTTAAACCAAACATTAAAATACTTGTCACCCACATGAAGAAATCTGTATGAGGCTTAAATCAATACAGACTATAAAGAGAGAGAGAGAGAGAGAGAGAGAGAGAGAGAGAGAGAGAGAGAGTGCGTGCGTGTGTGTGTAACTCAGTTCCAAGTGGCCTTACCCGCAACTAGCATCTGCCCCTTTCAATTAAAAGGGTTAAGAATTGGGTTTGAAGGCGTCAACTTATTTACATTGAAATAAATATACTCAAATGTATGTATATTCTAAGTAAGTTTAGAAAAAAATACGTTACACAACTTCGTAATTGAATAATTTTGATATTTTAGACGATAACCTTGAATTCAAACGGAGCTCCGAAACCACGTTTGAATTCAAGGTTATCGTCTAAAATATCAAAATTATTCAATTACGAAGTTGTGTAACGTATTTTTTTCTAAACTTACTTAGAATATACATACATTTGAGATTTCAATGTAAATTTTGAATCGAATTCAAACGGAGCTCCGAAACCACGTTTGAATTCAAGGTTATCGTCTGATGATGACTTATTTTAAGGTAATTAAAATAATCCCCTAAACGAAGCACGTGGTTACAGTTGCCTGAACATTGTATTTATACATTTTTATGCATCATTTTTATAAAACTTTTTGAAAAAAATATTGGGATATCAGATTCTAAAGCAGAGATATACAATTCTGATTAAGCGACAAAAAAAAAAAAAAAAGAAAAAGAAAAACTGACAACTTTTACCAAATTAATCATTTACAACTAGCTACTTCAATTCAATAAGTACTCAAAATCCGCAGAAAAATCGCGGAATTCCCAAACAGAAATCCAGTGGGCACACTTCAAAACCAAATAAAATCCTTGTTTCTTTCACTCAAATTCCTAATTCTCCTGCGGGGTCTACAACTAGAAGCAACATTACCCGTTGGATCTACACTATTTGAAAAATTTCAACTCCTGTGATTTCTTCAACAGGTGCCGAGGTCTGGTGTGAATGAGTGATAGATAATTCCAAAAGGAATAGGTGTTTAAGCGAATGCTGGTTACCATCCGACTTCTTAATCAAAGAAGACCTCACACCACTATCATCACCAGAAATAACATCAACAACTCTATCCAAAGACCAGTAAGGGCGGGCCTTGGCTGGATTTTTGATGAGCACCACATCATCAACCTTAATAACATTATTAAAATCATATTCATATAAATCCATTGTTTGTTCTCTCAAAGCAGATACTCTTCATGCCATAAACTGTGAAATCTTTCAAGGAAGAGATCTCTACGCTCCAATCTGTTCAACAGAACGGATCTGGAAGCAAAATCCTCACCAAAGGGACTACTGGTTGTATTCAGAAAAATTCGTAACGTAATTAAATGAGATTACATAGACAAAGATTACACTTAGACAAAGATTAACTTTTCTAGTTAGAGCCACAGGGAATGAACTTGTCGACCTGAGTTCAATTCCTGGACGAGGCCACAGTATACATAGCGCTATTACTCTTGGGAAAAGTATGGATCCAATTATTCTTCCACTACCTATGGGTAAATAGTAGGGACGACTGAGGTCTTTAACCTTGGTTAGGCAACCAGTCTAGGAGAAGAAAAACTCTGAATTCAAACCTGGTTGCTACTAGAATAGGTTCAGGCCTACTCAGGGATCTATTTCAATTTAAAAATTCAAAAATAAATTAGATTAGTCTTTCAACAAAGCCGTAGAAGGCCGTATTCAATAGTTTAGAAACCCGCCAACAACCTTAAGACAACAGGTTACCCACTCCTATAAGCTAAGTTTAGTTAATTTGTCTGTTAAGACAACAGGTTACGCTAAGCTTAGTTAATTTGCCTATTAAGACAATAGGTTACCCACTCCCTATAAGCTAAGCTTAGTTAATTTGTTAAGACAATAGGTTACCACTCCTATAAGCTAAGCTTAGTTAATTTGTCTGTTAAGACAACAGGTTACCCTCCTATAAGCTAAGCTTGGTTAATTTGTCTGTTAAAACAACAGGTTACCCACTCCTATAAGCTAAGCTTAGTTAATTTGCCTATTAAGACAATAGGTTACCCACTCCTATAAGCTAAGCTTAGTTAATTTGTTAAGACAATAGGTTACCCACTCCTATAAGCTAAGCTTAGTTAATTTGTCTGTTAAGACAACAGGTTACCCACTCCTATAAGCTAAGCTTGGTTAATTTGTCTATTAAGACAACAGGTTACCCATCTATAAGCTAAGCGGTTAATTTGTCTGTTAAGACAACAGGTTACCCACTCTATAAAGCCTTGGTTAATTGTCTGTTAAGACAAACAGGTAGTTACTTAACTCCTATAAGCTAAGCTTGGTTAATTTGTCTGTTAAGACAACAGGTTTACCCATTCCTATAAGCTAAGCTTAATTTGCCCAAAATAGGTTACCCACTCCTATAAGCTAAGCTTAGTTAATTTGCCTATTAAGACAATAGGTTACCCACTCCTATAAGCTAAGCTTGTAATTTGTCTGTTAAAAAACAGGTTACCCACTCCTATAAGCTAAAGCTTTAGTTAATTTGTCGTTAAGTTTCCTATAAGCTAAGCTTAGTTAATTTGTCTGTTAAAAACAGGTTACCCACTCCTATAAGCTAAGCTTAGTTAATTTGTTAAGACAATAGTTACCACTCCTATAAGCTAAGCTTAGTTAATTTGTCTGTTAAGACAACAGGTTACCTCATCCTATAAGCTAAGCTTGGTTAATTTGTCTGTTAAGACAACAGGTTACCCACTCCTAATAAGCTAAGCTTAGTTAATTTGTCTGTTTAGACAACAGGTTACCCACTCCTATAAGCTAAGCTTGTTAATTTGTCTGTTAAGACAACAGGTTACCCACTCCTATAAGCTAAGCTTGGTTAATTTGTCTGTTACAGACAACAGGTTTACCCACTCCTATAAGCTAAGCTATTAATTTGTTAAGACAACGGTTACCCACTCCTATAAGCTAAGCTTATTAATTTGTCTGTTAAGACAACAGGTTACCCACTTCCTATAAGCTAAGCTTATTAATTTGTCTGTTAAGACAACAGGTTACCCACTCCTATAAGCTAAGCTTAGTTAATTTGTCTATTAAGACAACAGGTTACCACTCCTATAAGCTAAGCTTAGTTAATTTGTTAAGACATAGGTTACCACTCCTATAAGCAAGCTTAGTTAATTTGTCTAAGACAATAGGTTACCCACTCCTATAAGCTAAGCTTAGTTAATTTGTCAATAGGTTAATAAGCTAAGCTTGGTTAATTTGTCTGTTAAGACAACAGTTACCCACTCCTATAAGCTAAGCTAGTTAATTTGCCTGTTAAGAACAATAGGTTACCCACTCCTATAAGCTAAGCTTAGTTAATTTGTCTGTTAAGACAACAGGTTACCCACTCCTATAAGCTAAGCTTAGTTAATTTGTCTGTTAAGACAACAGGTTACCCACTCCTATAAGCTAAGCTTAGTTAATTTGCCTATTAAGACAACAGGTTACCCACTCCTATAAGCTAAGCTTAGTTAATTTGTGTTAAGACAACAGGTTACCCACTCCTATAGCTAAGCTTAGTTAATTTGCCTATTAGACAATAGGTTACCCACTCCTATAAGCTAAGCTTAGTTAATTTGTCTGTTAAGACAACAGTTACCCACTCCTATAAGCTAAGCTTTAGTTAATTTGCCTGTTAAGACAACAGGTTACCCACTCCTATAAGCTAAGCTTAGTTAATTGCTGTTTAAGACAACAGGTTACCCACTCCTATAAGCTAAGCTTAGTTAATTGCCTATTAAGACAATAGGTTACCCACTCCTATAAGCTTAAGCTTAGTTAATTTGTTAAGACAACAGGTTACCCATCCTATAAGCTAAGCTTGGTTAATTTGCCTATTAAGACAACAGGTTACCCACTCCTATAAGCTAAGCTTAGTTAATTTGTCTGTTAAGACAACAGGTTACCCACTCCTATTAAGCTAAGCTTAGTTAATTTGCCTATTTAAGACAATAGGTTACCCACTCCTATAAGCTAAGCTTAGTTAAATTTGTCTGTGTAAGAAAACAGGTTACCCACTCCTATAAGCTAAGCTTAGTTATTTTGTCTGTTAAGACAACAGGTTACCCATCCTATAAGCTAAGCTTGGTTAATTGTCTGTTAAGACAACAGGTTACCCACTCCTATAAGCTAAGCTTAGTTAATTTGTCTGTTAAGACAAACAGGTTACCCACTCCTATAAGCTAAGTTAGTTAATTTGCTGTTAAACCCACCCTATAGCTAAGGCTGTTAAGACAACAGGTTACCCACTCCTATAAGCTAAGCTTAGTTAATTTGTCTGTTAAGACAACAGGTTACCCACTCCTATAAGCTAAGCTTGGTTAATTTGTCTGTTAAGAAAACAGGTTACCCACTCCTATAAGCTAAGCTTGGTTAATTTGTCTGTTAAGACAACAGCGTACCCACTCCTTATAGCTAAAACTTAGTTAATCTCAAAAATTTCATACAGCTTTTTAAATAAAACCAAAACATGCTTTGAAGTTGTTTTTTTACCTTAAAATCTTAGTGACCTCCCGACTCATACTCTTTACCACAAAATTTAACACAGACAACGAATTCAATTCGTCCTTGTAATCAATTACACCGCAACATTCAGAACATAGTCTTCATCAATTTCTGTTTGTTTTTGGCCACTTTCTCTTGCATTCTTCTTTGTAGATTCAATCTAATTCTTGTTTCTCAGCCAAATATGTCGAAATTTCTAACATGAGAAGTCATTATTATCTCTCACACAGACATCTCAGCACTATTGTCCTTCTCATCTGCGTTATTTTAGGTCACCGGGTTATTATTCAATAATTCGGCGCATTCCCGTTAAACCAATCTACTCATAAGGCAGTGGTGACCAGTCCGGTACAACGCACGTCGTGCTATACCAACCAAATATTGCGGACTACACCAATATTTTTATCGGTAAGTCATTCCCTTTTACACACACACACACACACACACACACACACACACACACACACATCTCGCCGACTATTGTCCTCAAACTTGGTTATTTTTAGTCACGGGTTTATCTCAATAATTCGATTTCCCGTTAAACTCTATCTTTTGATGCGTGAGTTTCCAGTTATACCAAACAAATATTGGG
Source organism: Doryteuthis pealeii (assembly GCA_023376005.1). Taxonomy (NCBI): domain Eukaryota; kingdom Metazoa; phylum Mollusca; class Cephalopoda; order Myopsida; family Loliginidae; genus Doryteuthis; species Doryteuthis pealeii. The sequence continues at coordinate 7,627,391 of CM042170.1, forward strand.
ACTAACCCAATATTTTTATCCGGATAAGTCATTCCCTTTACACACACACACCACACACACACACACATCTCGGACTATTGTCCTCATCTTGTTATTTTTAGTCACGGGTTTAATCTCAATAATTCGATTTCCGTTAAACTCTATCTGAATGGCGTGAGCGTTTCCAGTTATACCCCAACCAAATGATTGGGACTAAACCAATATTTTTATCTGGTAATTCATTCCTTTTACACCACACCACACACACACACATACACATACCACCACCAACAACACACACACACATACACACACACACACACACACACACAATATATATATATACTCTCTCTATTAGTATATTATATTTAGATCTTGTTAAAAATCGACAGTGGAGGTAACGATTTTTTACTGTGTTTGCTTGGGGCAAGTAAGGTAGTTAGTGGATAATAGATTATCTAAGTGTGCAATCACACATTCTCTTTCCCATCGATTCAGATCAATTGGTTTTTACAGCCAATGACCAGTACGCTACTCATTACTGTAATTGTCTACTATGCAAAATTACATTGAGGGCATCGAGTCTCTTAGGGGAATATTGGAGTTCAATATTTACCTTTAATCATTTCTATTACAGCCAACAATCAAACGACTAATCGATATATATACATATATATATGGGGGGGGGGTACGATAATATGAGCAAAAAGTAAAAAAAAGCGTTTATAAGTATGCTGACAAACCGAGACAGATAGAATTAGCATCGATACTATTATATTTCGTTAGCATATGAAGGAGATAAGATAGATAGATAGAAGATAGATAGTATGTTTAGATATAGATGAATTAAGAGAGTATGCTAGTACTAGGACCAGATAGATAGAATACAAAGAAGATAGATAGAATAGATAGAAACCAAGAAGATAAATTATATATAGATAGAAGATAGAATAATATTAGATAGATAGATTGATAGAACCAAAGAAGAAGCATAGTTGATAGATAGATAGCATAGATAGAATACAAAGTAAGATTAGACTAGATAGATTAGATATCCAAAGAAGACTAGATAGATAGATAGGACTAGATAGCATAGATCACCAAAGAAGATAGTAATAGATAGTAGATAGATAGATAGTAGAAACCAAAGAAGATAGATAGATAGCCATAGATCAGATAGATAGATAGATAGATTAGAACCAAAGAAGATTGATAGATAGATAGTAGATAGAATGATAGATAGGAAACCAAAGAAGATAGATAGAATAGATAGATAGCTAGTATAGCATAGATAGCCAAAGAAGATAGATAGATAGCATGATAGATAGATCCAAGAAATAGATACTGCATAGGATAGATAGATAGCAAACCAAAGATAGATTAGAACTAGATAGAGAGAGAGAGAGAGAGATAGAGAGATAGAAAGGATAGAAACCAAAGAAGATAGATAGATTAGATAAGATAGAAACCAAAAGGGAAGATAGATAGATAGATAGAAGATAGATAGATAGATAGATAGATAGATAGCAAAAGTAGACTAGATAGCCTAGATAGACATAGATATCCACAAGAAGATAGATAGATACGATATATAGATAGATTAGATACAAAAGAAGATAGATTAGAAGATAGATAGATAAGATTAGATAGACTAGAAACCAAAAAATAGATAAAGGATAGATAGATAAGATAGATAGAAACCAAAAAATAGATGGATAGATAGATAGAACCAAGGATAATAGATAGATAATAGGATAATCCAAAGAGAGATAGATAGAAAGATAGATACAAGAAGATAGATAGGAAAGATAGATAGATTAGTAGATAGATTAGATGATAGATACCAAAGAAGATAGATAGAATAGCATACGATAGATAGATAGAAACCAAAGAGATAGATACGATAGATAGATAGATAAACAGGATAGTAGATAAGATAGGAAACCAAAAGAAGAATAGAGTAGATAGATAGAGAGATAGAGAAACCAAAGAAGATTAAATATATAGTAGATAGAAGATAGATAGATAGATAGATAGATAGATAGATAGAACCAAAGGAAGATAGATAGAATAGATATAAGATAGATAGATACCCAAAGAAGATAGATAGATAGATTCAGATAGATAGATCAGATATCGATAGAATACCAAAAGATAGATAGATAATAGATAGATAGGATAGATTAGATACCAAAGAAGATAGATAGACTAGTATATATTAGCTAGATAACGTATAGATAGAAACCAAAGAAGATAGATAGATAGTACCGTATAATAGACTAGAAGATATGATAAGAAACCAATGAAGCATAGATAGATAGATAGATAGATAGATAGTCAACCAAAGATCAGATTAGATAGATGATTACGATTAGAAACCAGAAGACAGATATGATATATATTCAGCTGCGAATAATAGCACTCAGAGCACCTACCACGATTCTCCCGTATCAGTTAAGTGACCGCCTACGACGTCCCTGCGCGTACGCACTAGCCACTTTAGCATAGATATGAAATCGACCTCGCATTATACCAGAGTGAGAATCAAGCTGAGTCCACAACTATGTGCACCACCAGCTACGATATATAGTCTCAGAGCGCAACATAGGTGAATTAGCATAACGAGTTACGCATTTTAACAGATAGCAAAAGGTGCTATGATCGCGTATAGATCAGACTTTACGGTGAGTTAAGATTAGATATATGAAGTGAACATACCATAAAAATAGATCGATAGATAGATAGATAGATACTGACGCCTAATTATACCAAAGAAGATAGATAGATAGATAGATAGATGATAGATACAGATAGAAACCAAAAAAGATAAGATAGATTAGTACCAAAGAAGATGATTAGATAGAATAGATATGAACCAAAGAAGATAGATAGATAGATAGATAGATAGACACCAAAGAAGATTAGATAGATAGATAGATAGATAGATAAGATATGATAGATAGAAACCAAAAGAGATAGCATAGTAGGTACACCAAAAAGATAGATATGAGAGATGATAGATAAAACCAAAGAAGATAGATAGATAGATATATAGTAGATAGATAGATAGAAACAAAAGAGATAGATAGATTAGAAACCAAGAAGATAGATAGATAGATAGATAGATAGATAGATAGAAAACCATAAGAAGTAGATAGAAACCAAAGGAAGATAGATAGGATAGATTAGAACCAAAGAAAATAGATAGATAGATAGATTAGATAGCATAAATAGATAGATAGATTAGACTAGAATAGATAGATAGGATTTACCAAAGTAAGATAGCATAGATAGATAGATAATAGATAGATAGATAGATAGATTAGATTTACCAAAAAAGATAGAATAGATAGAATGAAACCAAAGTAAGATAGATAGATAGATAGCATAGATAGATAGCATATATACCACAAGAAGATAGTAGATAGATAGATTAGATAGATTAGATACAAGAAGATAGATATATAGATAGATAGATATTATAGATAGATAGAAACCAAAGAAGGTACATTAGATACATAGATACATAGATCCAGAAACCAAAAAGGATAGATAGATAGATAGATAGATAGATGATAGATAGATATATACAAAGAAGATAGATAAGAAGATGCATAGATAGATAGATACCAAAGAACGATAGATTAGATGATAGCATAGAATTAGATAGATAGATAAGATAGATACCAAATGAAGATAGATAGATAGAATAGATAGCATTTAGATAGATAGCATAGATAGATAGAAACCAAAGAAGATAGATAGATACATAGTACATAGATATGAAACCAAAGAAGATATATAGATAGATAGATAGATAGATAGATAGAAACCAAGAAGATAGATAGATAGATTACCAAAGAAGATAGATAGATAGATTAGATAGATAGAAAACCAAAGAAGATAGATAGATACATAGTACATTAGATAGAAACCAAAGAAGATAGATAGATTTAGATAGATAGATAGATAGAATAGAAACCAAAGAAGATAGATAGATAGATACCAAAGAAGATAGATAGACAGATAGATAGATAGATAGATACCAAAGAAGATAGATAGATAGGATAGATGATAGATAGATAGCATAGATAGATACCAAAGAAGATAGCATAGATAGATTAGATAGTAGATAGATAGATAGATAATGCTAGAAACAAAGAAGATAGATAGATACATAGATACATAGATAGAAACCAAGAAGACTGATAGATAGCATAGATTAGATAGATAGAAACCAAAGAAGCTAGAAGATTAAGATTACCAAAGAAGATAGATAGAGAGATTAGTAGATAGAAACCAAAGAAGGATAGATTAGATAGATAGAATAGATAGATAGATAGATAGAAGAAAAACCAAAGAAGATAAAATATATATAGATAGAAGATAGTAGATAGAATATATAGATTAGAAACCAAAGAGATAGAAGATTAGATACCAAAGAAGAAGATAGACAGATGACTGATAGATAGATACCAAAGGAAGATATTTATAGATAGATAGCATAGATAGATAGAAACCAAAGAAGAAGATAGATAGATAGATAGATAGATAGATAGATTAGATAGATACAAAGAAGATAGATAGATAGCATAGATAAGCATAGATAGATAGATAGATAGATATAACCAAAGTAAGATAGATAGACTAGATAGATAGATAGATAGATAAAATTTCAACTATACACCCAATATGTGCCTATTTTTATGTCCGCGTTTACCACAAGTCTTGGCTCGTAACAGAGCAGCAGGAATGGCGACAGAGAGTCAAAATGCAAATCTGAACTCCTGAATATCATTAATAACGCAGAGCTTAGATTCAAAATAAACACACACAGCTCTCTTTCTGAGGCAACACCACCGACATCGTTATGGCAGGGTTCACAACGTCATAGCTGGATGTTGGTGGTGTTGCAGTTAGAGGATGAACCTTCCCCACATATTTAACCCATGTTTTATCTCTCTTTTTTATTATTAATTTTTGTTTTATAATAGGCGTTGAGTACGGGACAGGATTTTTAATATTCTATGTTATGTTCTCATTGAATCAAATGATCCTCTCTCCAGTTATGGATAAATGTAGTTAGAAGTGTCTTGCCAACGTCACCTTTTTTCGTGGGGGGGGGGGGGGGGGATTACTCCTCTTGTAGGGTATAGGTCGCATATTCTAAGCCCCGGCTACAGGGTTTGTTTATAAAAGAATTATATATGTGTGTTATGGAGGCGCGTGGTCTAATGGTTAGAGTGAAGGAATGGATCGTCAACGCGAGTTCAATTCTGGACGAAGCCTGTTGGAATTTCAATGGCGCTAATAAACCTTGGAAAGTATGAATCTATCTCCCTCCAGCTAATGGGGTAAATAGAGGGCAAGACTGGACTTTTTTTACTATCAAAATGCTGATCATAAGTATGTTATTTTTTTTAATTATATATATATATATATATATATATATATATAATATATATATATTATATATATATTAAGTAAAGAAGGAATGAATCCGACAATATGAGTATGAAAAAGCTGGAATGAAAACACTACACAATGCTGTTAAAGAGAATATTTTAACATAATCATAGTGAAATATTGTAAAATATTTCGATTTTACAAAAATCATCTCAGAGCCGTTTACTTCGTGGGTTAATCAGATAAAGTATTTGTATTTATGAATAATCAGTATGATTATGTTATCAATTGTTTTCTGCTTTAACAGCATTGTGTGGTGTTTTCCATCACTTTTTCCTACTCATACAATATATATATATATATATATATATAACATTGATTATTGAAAATTAAATTACCAAGACCAGACAACTTGGCAAACATATGTGCGACACCGGAGCACTGGACACGCTGTTTGACCCTCCTTTGGTTCATCAGAGTAATATCACAATCTCCGCGCACTAGAGATTGAACCAGTGACACAGAGTGAAAGAGGGAAAACTTACTCTGGGTCACTGGTTCAATCACTAGTGCGGAAGATTGTGGTATGCACTGCTAATGAGACCAAAGAGGTCGAAACGCTGTCAGTGGTTCCCGGATGTCATACATGGTATTTGCCAAGTTGTCCTGTTACGGGGTAATCTAATACAATATGCAATGTAATTCCTCTTTTAATGAATTTTAATATATATATATTATATATATTTATATATATATATATATTATATATATATATATATAATATTAAGCTTCATTGGAATTTAAAAATGCTGATGATGCCTTTAATACACGAGGCGAAATATTAATTGAAATTAATTTGTGTGTTGTGTGTATGTGTGTGTCGGTGTGTGTGTGTTTTATTCACTTTCAATTCCTCCAAATTTTAAGCACATCTCGTTGGACACACACATACACAGCACACACACACACAACACAACAATATATATATATAGATAGGTAGATAGATAGAATAGATAGATGTTTAGTTATTTACAGATTGTTTATTTACATTGGAAAATTTTGCTAGCATTGGGTTTCTTGCTGTGTTGCAGTCATTCAAGGCATCTCGTTGGGTACACAGCCAAAAAAAAAACATGGGTAGCCAAATTGTTTCCAATGCAAATAAATATAACTAAAACATTTATTTATCTATTAACGCGCTCTATCACAGATATTGAGCACTCTTCTAATAACACTGTACTTGCTACTAGTTCTTCAAGTATAATAGTGCCAACCATACACATTGATATATACTATATATATATATATATATTATTAGTGTGTGTGTGTGTGTGTTGTGTGTGTGTGTGTGTGTGTGTGTGTGTGTGTGTTTGGGGCGCATTTTTTTCATTTATGAATGCTGAATTAAAAAACAGACACATCTCCTGTTTAACAATTTTAATTTGTGATTTTTTCAAGTTTTGGCTTTAATATTTTTATATTTAAGGTGGAATTCGTGGATTATCCACCAAAGTTCATGTCGAGTATTTCGGCACTTCGAAGTGCCATCAATCAGGGGTGATGTGGTTCATTTTTCAAATTATAATCAATGAGATGTGGAAAGTACTCGGACTGAACTTTGGTGACTAATCACGAGATTCCACGCCAAATTTAAAAGTTGGCCAGAAAACTGAAACAATACAAATAGAATTGTTAAACAATATAATATATATATATATATTGTTTACAAATGCATGGCTCATAGGAGAGAAACGGTTTGCACATTCTCTCCTGATGAGCCCATGCATTTGTAAAATATATATATATATATAATATATATATTTATAATATAATATATATTATATATGAATGGATATGACTTCCCTGCTGATGGCTGATACCAATCTTTAAGGCCATCTCGGACATACTTTACTTATTATATATAGCAAATGTATTGCACTCCGGGTGCAAGTATTTAAGTTTTAATAAATGAAATACTTAGATTAATTTAGAAGGCCTAAGAAACTAATAAGAATGCAGATAAAAAGATTTGAAAACTGAGGGTGTATCTCAAAAAATAGAACATTGAACTTACTCTTCCCACTCCCGTCTTTCAATTGCTAAATAATCCTAATTTACTATTTAGTAAAATAGAAGTAAGAATAAAATTAACAATTATTTCCTTCTTGTTAACTGGTTTTTCCTTTAAGATTTTATCCACGAGATTTTTACTAATATTCATTATGATAAATCAAACTTTATGAATCAGTAATACTAAGCATATATTTATTAAAATCAGATTTTTTATATAATATGCAATAGCCTTCATTCACATTGTAAACCGCTATTTGTTTATATAATAAATACAAATTGCATGTTTTCTTATGCAGATATTGTCAACAGTATTAATAATGTAAACAATTTATTAATATGAGGTTTAAATAAAAATAAAATCCTGTATAATGTGACGTAAATAACTAAGGGAATTGTGACTTGAATAGTAATATAGTTTCGGTTACAGACAGAAAAACAAACAATTCCCATTATAATAAGATAATATATATATATATATATATATATAATATAAAGAGAGAGAAGAGAGATAGAGATAGAGAGAGGGGGGAGAGAGAGAAATAAGAGAGAAGTTGGATATAGAGTGTTAATTGTACACAGTTTAAATTCATGTCTGCTTTTTTGTATGTGAGTGTAAATTCATACGTTTTTGTATTCAATCGCATATGTCATAGCTACGTGAATTGGCACCCGAATGCTTTGGCGTTGAATTTACAAAGCGTAAGTTAACAAGAAATATTGTTTGTTCACTGCACATGTCCGACTTGAATCGTCTCGGCCTTCAAATCAAGTAGGTCGGCCTGGCATTTTTTTTAAATTCAGGAGGTTGTTTGGAATTCGTTCACTTCACTGTTCACTTAGCTAAAAGCAGTAACAATATACCAACGCACAGTTGGATATATAATTATTGTTCTACGATTCCATTAGCCATTAACCCCAGCAAATATTTTCAGGTAATATTAGCCAGATAGTAAATAATTATATCATAGTGTTTTTTTATGATTATTTTTTTCTCTTTACGAGATTTTCCACAATGTGCTTTTCATTGGAGGACGAGTGGCAGCAAGTCTTCTTCGCTCTTCTTATACTAAAAATTACATTGGAAAATTGTTTTTGCTATAAAAAGGCATTGGAATGATTTTAACTATAAAATGGCATTTGGAAATTGCATTTTAACTATAAAATGCATTCGAAATGTTTTACTATAAATGCATTGGAACATGATTTTATTATGACAATGCATTGAATGATTTTTGCTATAAATGCAATTAGGAATGATTTTTACTATGAAATGCATTGGAAATGATTTTACTATAAATGGCATTGGAAATGATTTTAACTATAAAAATGCATTAGCGCAATGATTTTTTACTATAACAATTGCCATTTGAAATGATTTTTTTTACTATAAAAATGAATTAGCCAATGATTTTACTATAAAAATCATTGGAAATGATTTTTTCTATAAAAATGGCATTGGAAATGATTTTTACTATACAATTGCATTGGAAATGATTTTCTATAAAAAGCATTAGGAATGATTTCTACTATGAAAATGCAACTAAACCCTCAAGCACGGCCCAAAAAAACTAAGCTAGTTTCAATCTGGTCAGAGAGATAAATCTTGCTATTTTTCTGCTCTTCATTCTAATCTACTCTTTCTGTGGGATAATTAGTACAATTGAAATAGGAAACTTCAAAACTTCATAATGTAAAACAAATTATTAAACAGAATGTTTACTTTAAACCATACAATAAAGGGTATAAATTATTAGTATCAGAATAGGAATAATATGAAACCATAGAACTGCTAATTATTCAATATTAATATGAATACTGTGATATATCCTCTCTCTCTCTCTCTGTCCTCTCTCTCCTCTCTCTTCTCTCTCTCGTCTCTCTCTTTCCTTCTTTTCATATTCTTTTTATATCGACTTGAAACAACACATTAGCGTTATCGCTTTCCGCACGTTACACTCTCTCTATCTTTCCCCTACTCTTTCTTTCTTTCTTTCTTTCTTATTATATTTTCTATGTAACATTATTGTTTTCTTCGGGCTTTTTTCTTTATAATAAACGGATTGGTCATTATATAGCTGAGTGACACTCCATAAGAAATAAGAATTCGGTGGATAAGCAACCAAATAATAATTAGGATTTACATTTTGCATTCCACCGACAATTTAGACAGTCTCATTTTTAACCAGAGGAGTTGGCAAGATGTTAACCGGTCGTACAATTAAAGGAACACGAGTATTGATATATAGATGAGGCTATAGGAAGTGATAATGAAATGGTCATTATTTAGATAAGGTGACGGAACTCATAAGCTATAAAAATTGGTGAATAAGCAACACAAGATAATCATAATTTCCAGTTTTGCATTTTTTAATCTTGAACGATTGAACAATCTTATTTTCCCCAACTATCTTTCTTTCTTTCTTTGTATATTTTTTCTGTGTAGCATGTCTTTTTTCTTCGCTCTCTTTCTTTATAATAAAAAACGGAATGGTCATTATTTTAGAATAAGGTGAGCCACTTCAGTAAGAAATAAGAATCTGGCGGATAAGCAACCAGATAACAGGATTAATTTGCATTCATCTCGGATATTTTTTAACAAAGGGTGGTGTTGCAAGATGATAACGGTCGTAAAAATTAAGGAAACACGAGTATTATGTATGGATAGAAAGTTACTTGAAACTATAACTGTAGCAAAATTTTGGTTAGCTATAGGATTAGAACCTAATTGTTCGTTTAATTATAATTATTAGATAGGACAGGGGACTAGATAACTTGCCCCACATTTGGAAGCCCCTAAGGCAGTCTGGCGTTGTGTTTTAACCTCGTTCTGACAACTCAATAGTAGTAGTAGTAGTAGTAGTAGTGGGCGGGCCGGTTTGCTCAGTCGGTACGAGCATTGGCTAGGAAATCACAAGGTTCCTAGTTCGATACCGGCCCTCGCAAAACTCAGCATATGAGTAGCACAGTGATTGTGCGGTAAATGAGGAAATTGATGGTAGGTGTGGCGCTCCACCTCAGACGCTAAAAAAATTTTCTTGGTCTATAGCGCTAGTGAAAAAGGGGATGACTCCTCGCTGTTTGGCCTGATACCGACATTAGGCGCCGACGACTTTACTTTACTAGTGTGTAGAGTAGTAGTAGCCTTCTCGTTGAGCACAAGGCAATGATTCCGGTTAAAACAAATAATGCTTGTACGGGTGACATTTTCATGGTGAAGGCGACTGGTGTGCTTATTACCTGTAGAAATGGACCACGGTGACATGAGTTCAAATCCTGGACGAGACTGTTTGCATTTCATATAAGATAATACTCTGGAAAGGCGATGCATCAAACGATCCTTTGGTTGTTTTGTTTTACGGCCATATAACTCAGTGGGTATTTTAATGCCGACAAATGTTTTGAAATAAGTCATTTTAATGGATATTCATTTTTTTTATATATAATTTTTCTATTTCCCCATAGATGGAACCTAAAGGTACTACACTTGCGTCAGAGTAAGACCGGGAACATGGTGATGAAGGAGTGCCTCCACATCCCCAGAACCTTCCAAAACTGGAACCTCACCATCAGATAGAATTTAACGTCATCCCAGGAATATGAAGACCCTCAGATCACCACTTCTAGCACCCATATGATAAAAGGGTTGGGGCCTGCCATAGGGTAATAGGTTGGGGCAATATATTAGTGCTACGAGCCTTGAACGTGACCACCCGATTGATAGGGGGGGGGGGGGCTTCGACGGCGCGTCTGTCAAGAAAGGGCCAAAGTGGAATATGCAAGTATGGACTGCTCAATCCACCTGGGTCTATCCTTCAAGCATCACGGGTCGCCACCCGGCCAACAGGTGAAACCATTTGGGAGAGTCTTAACCCTTCTGCACGAGGTGCAATTGTGCATTCTAAGCGCCAACCGACAGGGCGGAAACTTCCTTGAACTAAAGTATAAAAAGTTATAGCTACAAGTAACTAGCTTAATACACAATATATTGCACATAGTCATAATGGTATCAGCGATCTTATCTTAGAGAGTTCTGTGGAAATGGGCGGAAACAGCGAGAAGCCTTTTTCCGTAGCGCTAGATTCAGGAGGTTGTTTTTGGGGCTGATGGGTAGCGTCACACCTACTGTCAGCTCCCAATGCGTTTGCCTCACAGATAAAATTGCAAGCTGTGCTACTGCATGGTGCTGAGTTTGGGCGAACCCGGAAATCTTGCGATTCTTAGGCGGATGTTCTACCGATGGAGCTAAACCATAATATCTATCTATCTTCTATACTTTAAAATATACGTCCTACATTTGGGGCGCTGGTGGGTTGTCGTCAGTGGTGTAATCTGCAGGGTTCATGGGAAGTTCGGGTCTTCCAACATCAGACTTTCCTCCATGCTGACCCTATCAGAGGTGTCAAGCCCGACCCCCCAACATTAGATGCTAAAAGACGTTTGAACTCTTTTATTCTTTTTGGACGTTGTAAAAATTCTAATCCCGCTCATCTGATTGGTTGTTGCTAAAACCAATCAAATGCGTGTAATTGTATTTAATGGATTAGCGATTGGCGAACCCGGAAATTTGGATTCTAGGCGGATGCCTACGATTTAGCTAAACATGATAATCTATCTAATTATCTCTATTTATATAATATATATATATAATATATTTATAAAATATATATAATATAAAGGGATTGCATCAATTTTTGTCCGGAGGAATTCGAAAATAAAACAATTAACGACAACGTAACAATATATATATATACATTAAATCATCACCAGGGCTTGGTTTTTGAGCAAAAATAATGAAGATTTCATTTTATATTTGTGAAGGATTTTAAAAATTAAAATTTTGTATAATAACAGAAAGTAATTGCAATATGATTTGATTGATTGAATTCATCGCCTCATTTATATTTGTTGTTTTTAATTGTAAATAATTGAAAATTAAATTTTTTTTTTTTTTTTTTTTTTTTTTTTCTTATATATTGTTATATATTTAGTGGGGTTTTATGGGGCTCAGTGAATATCTAACCTGGATAAGAATAATGGATCTGAGAGACAACTTTTTTAAATCCCCCTCTACCAGGCGACGCCGGTTAGCCACGTTAGTCCATATATATAAAGGGCAGGTGGTATGTATGTCTGTCCGGAAGGAAACTATGAAATAAAGACTAATTAACGAACAAAGTAAATATTATAAACATTACACTATCATTCATATCTTGGTTTTTTTGACAAAAATAAATGACATTTGAATCATATTCGTGAAGATGATTAAAAAATAAAATTTTAAATGATAGCAGCATGGAATTTTTTTTGTATTCAATGTTGTAAAAGTAGACATTAATTTTTTTTCTTTTCAGGGAGTGGTGGATAGCAAAGGTCATTTTACCGTGGGGATTTTAATGGGACATCCTGTGGAACCAACTCACGGATTCAGTATAATTGGATCTATGAGAACTAATTCTTTTTTAATCCCCCTCTACCAGGCGATGCTGGTTATCGCTTCTAGTTTTAAATAAATTATTTGACCCATAAATGGAGCCTAACAAGTCTACTACTCCGTATCAGATCGGTTTGGTTTGTGGAACTTTTACGCGCAGTAACCTTGTTTGGGATATTTTATGGAAACGTTTTGTTCTATCGTGATTGTGGACATTAATTTTTTGTTTTCAACCATTTTTTTAAACTCATTTTTTCTATTTAAAACCATAGATGGATCTAAAAGTACTACCATTCGGGTCAGAGTGGACTGGGAGTAATGGCATGAGGGCATTCCACACTACACAGAGCTCCGAATTAGAACCTCAAATTAGATATCAGTTTAACGTCATACCCAAGCACTAAGACTCAGCCACTGCCTTCTACGATATATATCATAAAAAGGGTTGTGAGCTTGCCATAAGGGCAATAAGGTTGGGACAATCATATAGGTTCTAGAGCTTGATGTGCCCAGCCAATTGATCAGCCTAAAGTAAGAGACCAAATCGAGTGTTGTATGTCAATGGTCTGATAACATAGGATTCGCATCTAACATCTAAGGTTCGCCACACGGCCACAGGTAGCCTCACAGGGGGGGTTTACCCCTGTAGAGGCGCAGTCAGTTTCTTCCTGTCCGCTGGCAAGGCGGCTCGGATCAGAGTGGGCTTGGGAGTAATGGCAATGCTTCGTGGTGTCACCAGAAAGGAGCCTCACATCAGATGCAGTTTAGGTGTTTTACCCGGACACCATCAGCTCCTTATTTACCGCACAGATCCCTGTGCTTACTCATTACCTTGAGTTGGCGATGAACCGGTAATCGTCTACGGAACCTTGTGTTTCTACGAACGCGTCTAACGCCAAACTCTTTTTTTATTGAAACGTTGATTTTTTAAAGTTTAAGATATCAGGATTTTATTATTTTTGTGAATATTATTCAATCAAACGAACATTATTAGGTATTATTTATTACCAAATTCTATTGAATTGTAACTAAAATGGATTGCATGAAAAATATACAAGGGGTGTAAAGAATTTTTGAGTTGTAAGGGATTCCGCGTTTGCTCGATAATGATTTGCAATAAAAAATATCTATTTTTTAAGCATGAATAAATGGTGAATGTAAGTGTTCAAATAGACAATTTTAAATAATACAGATGACTTACCTCGTTGTGTTCGAATTACTGTGGATGGATACTGGACTCGGTACTCGGGTATCGCACACTTGCTATAGTTGTTCACCACTGAGTGCTCTGATTGATTGCCTTGTGCCTAAACTAACCTAATTTAGTAATTGCTTAATTCAACTCCGGTTTCAACGGTGGGGGGGGTCCGTGGGCTTCGGCGTGGCACCGTAAGATAGAAAACGTTTGATCCCAGGGGGGGTCATCCCCCCCCAGGCAACCCTGCCCCTCGACAGGTTGGTTTTATAGCCCAAGTGGCTTAGGTGCCCCACACTTGGGGGAATGCCAGGTCACGCATTTTTTTGCACCCGCCACGTTCGTGGGTGTCCCACATTAATCGGGCTTGTGGCCTGACCGTAAACGTGGGGTACGCGATTAAACTCATGTAATTGATCTGGGTCACTTAAATTCTCATTGGGTGGTCTAGAACTTGGAGGCTTGTTTACGCCTTGATCAAAACTTAGTACGATGGCTGTGGGAAATAATGACCGCACTTTCCAATGGCGATAATGGAATTTTTGGCCAATCTGCCCTCCTTGCACTTTTTGTACTCTTATTTTAACGCATACACACTCAATGACACACACACTCATACTCACACACACTCATACTCACACACACAATTCGCGCGCGCACACTCATACTCTCTCTCTCTCTCTCTCTCTCGTCTCTTCTTCTCCTCTCTTCTCTCTNAGAGAGTTAGATAGATAGATAGATAAGTAGATACCAAAGAAGATAGGATAGATCGATAGGATAGATAGATTTAGAATAAGAATAGAAAACCAAAGAAAAAGAATTAGATAAAGATAGATAAAGATAATAAGTAAAATTAAGAAAAAACCAAAAAAAGAAAAAAAAGAATAAAGAATTTAAGATTATTTTATACCAAAAGAAAGATAAGATTAAGAGAAGAAAAATTACCCACCGAATAGAATTTTAAGAAAAAACCCAAAGAAAAGATAGATAGATATGATACCAAAGAAAGAATAGATAAGAGAAAGGGAATAGATAGAAATTAGAAAACCAAAGAAGATAGATAGATTTAGAATAGATAGATTAGATACGACTAGATAGACAACCAAAGAAGATAAAAGATAGATAAGATAGATTAGATAGAATAGATAAAATAGATAGATAGATAGATAGATATAGAAACCAAAGAAATAGATAGAATAGATAGATAGAAAACCCAGATAGATAGATAGATAGATAGATAGATAGCCAAAGAAGATAGATAGATAGATAGATAGAAACCAAAGAAGATAGATAGATAGATAGATAGAAACCAAAGAAGATAGATAGATAGATAGATAGAAAACCAGAAGATAGATAGATAGAATAGATAGATAGATAGATAGATAGATAGATAGAATAGATAGAAACCAAAGAAGAGATAGATAGAACCAGATAGATAGATAGATAGATAGAAACCCAAGAAGATAATAGATAGATACCA
Organism: Doryteuthis pealeii; assembly: GCA_023376005.1. Lineage (NCBI taxonomy): Eukaryota > Metazoa > Mollusca > Cephalopoda > Myopsida > Loliginidae > Doryteuthis > Doryteuthis pealeii. The sequence continues at coordinate 7,642,955 of CM042170.1, forward strand.
AAGAAGATAGATAGATAGATAGATAGAAACCAAAGAGATAGATAGATAGACCAAAGAAGATAGATAGATAGATAGATAGATACCAAAGAAGATAGATAGATAGATAGATAGATAGATAGGATAGATGATACCAGAAGATAGATAGATAGATAGATAGATAGATAGAAGATAGATAGATAGATAGATAGAAACCAAGAAGATAGAAGATAGATAGATAGATAGATAGATAGATAGATAGATACCAAGAAGATAGATAGATAGATAGATAGATAGAAGATAGATAGATAGATACCAAAGAAGATAGATAGATAGATAGATAGATAGATAGATAAAATTTTCAACTATACACAATTATGTGCCTATTTTTATGTCCGCGTTTACACAGTCTTGGCTCAGTAACAGAGCAGCAGAATGGCGACAGAGAGGTCAAAATTGCAACTGAACTCCTGAATATCATAATAACGAGATGCGTAGATTCAAAATAAACACACACAGCTCTCTTTCTGAAGGCAACACCACCGACATCGTTATGAGGGTTCACAACGTCAGAGCTGGATGTTGGTGGTGTTGCAGTAGAGGATGAACCTTCCCCACATATAACCCATGTTTTTTTAATTATTAATTTTGTTTTATTAATAGGCGTTGAGTAACGGGACAGGATTTTTATATTCTATGTTATGTTCCTCATGAATCAAATGATTCTCTCTCCAGTTATGGATAAATAGTAAGTTAAGTGTCTTGCCAACGTCACCTTTTTTTCGTGGGGGGGGGGGGGATTACTCCTCTGTAGGGTATAAGGTCAGCATATTCTAAGCCCCGCCTACTGGGTTTGTTATATAAAAGAATTATATATGTGTGTTATGGAGGCGCGTGGTCTAATGGTTAGAGTCGTAGGAAATGGACTCGTCAACGCGAGTTCAATTCCTGGACGAAGCTGTTGGAATTTCACATGGCGCTAATACCCTTGGGAAAGGTATGAATCCTACTCTCCCTCCAGCTATGGGTAAATAGCAGGGCAGACTGGACTCTTTAACCGTGGCTAGGTAACCAGTCTAGGAGAAGGAAAACTCTGAATTCAAACCTGTTAAACCCCGCTTAAGAAATTGACTTTGTAATGTAATGTAATTTATTGTGTACAGTGCTCAGGTGCACCACAACTCATCAAAGTCTCATGTCAGGTACACAGAATAATGTTGTGCCAGGAACATGAACAGTTCACAGTAGTAATATGGATGTATGTGTGTGCATGTGTATGTGGAGAGTGGCATCAGGCATAGTGTTGGCGGACCACAGGAAGCATGGAGGCCCTGAAAGCCTCAGTGCTCCGGCAGCCTACAACAGATGCAGGCAGTTTATTCCATGTCGCCGCAATTCTGAGCGTGAAAAAATGTTTCCGAAAGTCACGTGAACAGTGCTGTTTTCTGACTTTGTAGGCATGCCCGCGTGTATTGGAGAGATGGAGATCAAAAAGGTGCTCCAGGTTGCTGTTGTTGAGATGATTAATGACCTTATGAGCATTTACCAGGTCAGTTGCCAGACGCCGAAGTTTCAACGAATCCATTCCCAAGGCTGCGAGACGTTTAGAGTATGGCAGATTCCTGGTGGAGGGTACTCGCCTGGTTGCACGTCTCTGTACAGTTTCTAGGAGTGTCGCATCCTGCTCGTGCGGAGGGGTTGGTAAAATATATATATATATATGTGTGTGTCTCTGTGTGTGTGTGTGTGTGTGTGTGTGTGTGTGTGTGTGTGTTATGGAAAACGTGACTTACCGGTGAAATATGGTCACAATGGTTAGTTGATGCAAAATTCAGAAAGGTAAGACAGCGATATAACAAATAAAAAGTGCTCAATAAGTTAGTAGAGCAAATTTATTGTAATACAGGTACAAGTGGTAACCTACTCGAGTTTCACCATAAGGATCTTCAGGGTTAAATCCACTGGATTAATCAAGATATTGATTAATTGCAGTCGATTACACGTGTGTGTGCCTTTCGCGATATAAACCGTTTTATTGCGAAAGGCACACACACGTGTTATCGACTGCAATTAATCAATATCTTGATTAATCCAGTGGATTTAATCCTGAAGATCCTTATGGTGAAACTCGAGTAGGTTATCACTTGTACCTGTATTACAATATATATATATATATATATATATATATATATATATATATATATACAATTTTTTGTACAGCTGAATTTATATATAATTTTTAAAAGTAATATACTTTATTGATCAGCAATTTTGAATAGTAAAAAGAAAAGGGAGCGAAAGAAAAAAAAAGGAGAAACTTAAGGGCCCTTTCAATAGGTGCTTTTTCAAAAGTAACGACCGGTAGATCGTTTAAAAGTCACACTGTATATGAAGGGAGGTAGATTAAACCATACAAAATGGTGGGGCAATATGAAGGCAAAGGAGGGAGAAAAAACTTTTGTATATTATACCTTCATGTAATCTCCACTTCAGCTGTCACATCCCCAGCAAAAATTGCCAGGGAGTGTTTCAAGTGTCTTTGTCTACACAGGGACGGGCAGTAAAACAAAAATGGAGACTGCCTCAAGGACATTAAGGTGGTGACTTGTCCTACCGTATCGCCCATAATCAAATACACCTTTATTTTCTAAAATGAAAATCTTAATGATGCTGGGTCTTTAGTATTTCTTGTGAAATGATAAAACATTTATTTGTGTAGCAATTGAAACACTGTATATAAAAATATAGATATGTATCATTCCAAAAATAAGTACATCTTTTATTCATGCAGTCCTGGTCACAATTATTGGCTTCCATAATTTTTCGGTACATAATGTAGTTTATCTCCTAGAAAAATAAAACAACAAAACCTCAAAATGAATCTGATAAAACAGTTTTGTCTATTGATAACTCGTGGTTGATAAAAAAAAACAGCAAATAAGTAAACAACATTAAATAAATTTAATTTTATGGTGGCACGTGGTGTGATGGTTATCATTCTAGGAAATGGACTCGGCGAGACGAGTTCCCATTCTGGACGAGACAGTTTGTATTTCACATACCATTGGGAAAGGTATGCATCCAACTATTGTCTTTCGAGTTATAGGTAAATAGTAAGTCAAATACATAAATAGACTGGGCTCTAACCTTGGTTAGGCAAGCGGCCCAGTAGAAGGAAAACTCTGAAACCTGTTAAATTCCGCTTTAGAAATTGACTATGTATCACATCCTGCTCGTATCGAGGGGTTGGTATATATATATATATATATATATATATATATATATATATATGTGTGTGTGTGTGTGTGTGTGTGTGTGTGTGTGGAACAGAAAATTGCTGGTCATTGTAGTCGATTTTAAAACTATTTATGCTACAGTGGTGGTCACCGATGGCAGAATCTTGTCCCTGTGAAAGCCCGGATGTGGTTTGGGGGATGCTTCTTATTCCCCTCGGG
>CM042170.1:7648885-7668885 GCA_023376005.1 Doryteuthis pealeii
ATATAAATATGCAAATTAGCCTTCCCATTCACATTGTAAACCGCTATTTTGTTGTATATATAAATACAATTGCATGTTATTCTTATGCAGATATTGTCAACAGTATTAATAATGTAAAACAATTTTATTAATAATTGAGGTTTAAATAAAAATAAAATCCTGTAGAATGTGACGTAAATAACTAAGGGAATTGTGACTTGAATAGTAATATAGTTTCGGTTACAGACAGAAAAACACACAATCTCCATTATAATAAGATATATATATATATAGAGAGAGAGAGATAGAGATAGAGAGAGGGGGAGAGAGAGAAATAGAGAGAGAGTTGGATATAGAGTGTTAATTGTACACAGCTTTAAATTCATGTCTGCTTTTTTGTATGTGAGTGTAAATTCATACGTTTTTGTATTCAAATCGCAATATGTCTAGCTACGTGAATTGGCAAACCGAATGCTTTGGCGTTGATTTAAAGCCGTAAGTTAACAAGAAATATTTGTTTGTTCACTGTCCAACATGTCCGACTTGAATCGTCTGCGGCCTTCAAATCAGTGAGGTCGGCCTGGCATTTCTTAAATCAGGAGGTCTGTTGGGAATTCGTTCACTTTCACTGTTCACTTAGCTAAAAGCCATTAACAATATACCCAACGCACAGTTGGATATATAATTATTGTTTCTACGATCTCCATTAGCCATTACCCCAGCCAAAATATTTTAAGAATATTACCAGATCAGTATAATAATTATTATCATAGTGTTTTTTTATGATTATTATTTTTCTCTTTACGAGATTTTCACACCAATGGTGCTTTTCATTGGAGCCCGAGTGGCAGCAAGTCTTCTTCGCTCTTCTTATAATAAAAAATTACATTGGAAAATGGTTTTTGCTATAAAAAGGCATTGGGAATGATTTTTACTATAAAAATGCATTGGAAATGATTTTTACTATAAAAATGCATTCGAAATGATTTTTATTATAAAAATGCATTGGAAATGATTTTTATTATGAAAATGCATTGGAAATGATTTTTGCTATAAAAATGCATTAGGAATGATTTTTACTATGAAATGCATTGGAAATGATTTTTACTATAAAAATGCATTGGAAATGATTTTTACTATAAAAATGCATTAGCCCATGATTTTTACTATACAATTGCATTTGAAATGATTTTTACTATAAAAATGCATTAGCCAATGATTTTTACTATAAAAATGCATTGGAAATGATTTTTACTATAAAAATGCATTGGAAATGATTTTTACTATACAATTGCATTGGAAATGATTTTTACTATAAAAATGCATTAGGAATGATTTTTACTATGAAAATGCACTAAGACCCTCAGCCACGGCCCAAAAAATTACTAAGCTTAGTTCAATCTGGTACAGAGAGATAAAAATTTGCTATTTTTCTGCTCCTTCATTTCTAACTCTACTCTTTTCTGTGGGATAATTATTACAATTGAATAGGAACACTTCAAACTTCATAACTGTAAAAACAAATTATTAAACAAGAATAGTTACTTTAAACCATACAATAAGGGTATAAATTATTAGTATCAGATAGGAATATATGAAACCATAGAACTGCTAATTATTCATATTAATATGAATACTTGATATATCCCTCTCTCTCTCTCTCTCTCTCTCTCTCTCTCTCTCTCTCTCTCTCTCTCTCTCTCTCTTTCCTTCTTTTCATCTTTTTATATTCGATTGAAACAACACATTAGCGTTATCGCTTCCGCACGTTCACCCCTCTCTCTATCTTTCCCCTACTCTCTTTCTTTCTTTCTTTCTTATTATATTTTTCTATGTAACATGTATTTTTTCTTCGCTTTCTTTCTTTATAATAAAAACGGAATGGTCCATTATTTAGCTGAGGTGACGACACTCATAAGAAATAAGAATTCGGTGGATAAGCAACCCAAATAATAATTAGGATTTACATTTTGCATTTCATCCCGGACAATTTAGACAGTCTCATTTTTAACCAGAGGATGTTGCAAGATGTTAACGGTCGTACAATTAAGGAACACGAGTATTGATATATAGATGAGCGCTCATAGGAAGTGATAATGAAATGGTCCATTATTTAGATAAGGTGACGACACTCATAAGATATAAAAATTCGGTGAATAAGCAACACAAGATAATCATGATTTCCAGTTTTGCATTTAATCTTGAACGATTTGAACAATCTTCATTTTCCCCAACTATCTTTCTTTCTTTCTTATTATATTTTTCTGTGTAGCATGTCTTTTTTTCTTCGCTTTCTTTCTTTATAATAAAAACGGAATGGTCCATTATTTAGATAAGGTGACGACACTCATAAGAAATAAGAATCTGGCGGATAAGCAACACAGATAATCAGGATTTACATTTTGCATTTCATCTCGGATGATTTTTTTAACCAGAGGGTGGTGTTGCAAGATGATAACGGTCGTAAAATTAAGGAACACGAGTATTAATGTATGGATAGAAAGTTACTTGAAACCATATAACTGTACAAATCTTTTGGATTAGCTATAGCAATTTGATACCATAATTGTTCGTTAATTATAATTATTAGATAGGACAGGGCGACTAGATAACTTGCCACATTGGAGCCCCTAAGGCAGTCTGGCGTTGTGTTTAACCTCGTTCTGACAACTCCAAATAGTAGTAGTAGTAGTAGTAGTAGTGGGCCGGTTTAGCTCAGTCGGTAGAGCATTCGGCTAGGAATCACAAGGTTCCTAGTTCGATACCGGCCCTCGCCAACTCAGCATATGAGTAGCACAGGGATTTGTGCGGTAAATTGAGGAAATTGATGGTAGGTGTGGCGCTCCACCTCAGACGCTAAAAACAATTTTCTTGGTCTAGCGCTAGTGAAAAAGGGGATAGACTCCCTCGCTGTTTGGCTGATACCGACATTAGGCCGCCCCGACGACTTTACTTTACTAGTAGTAGTAGGAGTAGTAGTAGCTCTCCGTTGAGCACAAGGCATGATTCCGGTTACAAACAAATAGATTGCTTGTACGGGTGACATTTTCATGGTGAAGGCGACTGGTGTGCTTATTACCGTCGTAGGAAATGGACACGGTGACATGAGTTCAAATCCTGGACGAGACTGTTTGCATTTCATATAACGCTAATACCTCTGGAAAGGGTATGCATCAAACGATCCTTTGGTTTGTTTTGTTTTACGGCATATCAACCTCAGTGGGTCATTTAATGCCGACAAAGTTTTGAAATAAAGTCATTTTAATGGATATTCAATTTTTTTTATATATACATTTTTCTATTTAACCCATAGATGGGACCCTAACAGGTACTACCACTCTGCGTCAGAGTAGACCAGGGAACAATGGTGATGAAGGAGTGCTCCACATTCCCCAAACCTCCAAAACTGGAACCTCACCATCAGATAGAATTTAACGTCATTCCCAGGATATGAAGACCCTCAGTCACCACCTTCTAGCACCCATATGATAAAAAGGGTTGGGGCCTGCCATAAGGGTAATAGGGTTGGGGTAATCATATTAGTGCTACGGCTTGACGTGACCAGCCGATTGATCGGCGGGGGGGGGGGCTCTCCGACTGCCCGTCTAGTCCAAGAAAGGGCCAAAGTGGAATATTGCAAGTCATGGACTGCTCAACCACCTGGGTTCTATCCTTAAGCATCACGGGTCGCCACCCACGGCCAACAGGTGAACCCATTGGGAGAGTCTTACCCTTCTGCAGAGGTGCAATTGGTGCATTCTAACGCGCCACCGACAGGGCGGCAAACTATCCTTGATACTAAAGTAACTAAAAAGTTATAGCTACAAGTAACTATTCTTAATACAAATATATTGCACATAGTCATATGGTATCAGCGATTCTTATCTAGTAGAGTCTGTGGAATGGCGAAACAGCGAGGAAGCCTTTTCGCTAGCGCTAGACCAGGGAGATTGTTTTGCTGATGGGAGCGTCACACCTACTGTCAGCTCCCAGATGCTTTGCCTCACAGATAAAATTAGCCAAGCTGTGCTACTCATGTGCTGAGTTGGCGAACCCGGAAACTTGCGATTCTTAGGCGGATGTTCTACCGATGGAGCTAAACCATTAATAATCTATCTATCTTCTATACTTTAAATATACGCTCCTACATTTGGGGCGCTGGTGGTTGTCGTCAGTGGTGTAATCTGCAGGGTTCATTGGGAAGTTTCGGGTCTTCCAACATCAGACTTTCCTCGCCATGCTGACCCTATCAGAGGTGATCAAGCTCCGACACCCCCACCAACATTAGATGCTAAAAGACGTTTGACTCTTTATTCTTTTGGACGATTGTAAAATTCTAATCCCGCTCATCTGATTGGTTGTTGCTAACAACCAATCAAATGCGTGGTACATTGTATTTAAATGGGATACGAATTGGCGAACCCGGAAATTTGCGATTCTTAGGCCTCTATAAAACTCTATCCTATATATATATCTTATATATATATATATATATATATATATATATATATATATATATATATATAAAGGAATTTGCATCAATTTTTGTCCGGAGGAAACTTCGAAAATAAAACAATTAACGACAACGTAAATATATATATATACATTAAATATCACCAGGGCTTGGTTTTTGAGCAAAAATAATGAAGATTTCATTTATATTTGTGAAGAGATTTAAAAATTAAAATTTGTATATTAACAGAAAGTAATTGAAATATGATGTTGATTGATTGAATTAATCGCCTCATTTATATTGTTGTTTTTTTTAATTGTAAATTATTGAATTAAAATTTCTTACTATATTGTTATATATTTACGTGGGGATTTTATGGGGCATCCAGTGAATATCTAACTTGTGATAAGTAATAATGGATCTGAGAGACTAACTTTTTTTAAATCCCCCCTCTACCCAGGCGACGCCGGGTAGCCACTTCTAGTCTATATATATAAAGGGCAGGTGGTATGTATGTATGTCCGGAGGAAACTATGAAAATAAAACAATTAACGACAAAGTAAATATATATAAACATTCACTATCATCATATCTTGGTTTTTTGACCAAAAATAATGAACATTTGAATCATATTCGTGAAGATGATTAAAAAATAAAATTTAAATGATAGCAGCATGGAATTTTTTTGTATTCAATGTTGTAAATAGTAGACATTAATTTTTCTTTTCAGAGTGGCTGGATCAGCACAAGGTCATTTTTACGTGGGGATTTTAATGGGACATCCTGTGGGAAACCAACTCCCGATTCAGTAATAATGGATCTATGAGACTAATTCTTTTTTAATCCCCCCCCTCTACACAGGCGATGCTGGGTAGTCGCTTCTAGTTTTAAATAAATCTATTTGACCCATAAATGGAGCCCTAACAAGTACTACTACTCCGTATCAGATCGGTTTGGTTTGTTGGACTTTTACGGCATGTCAACCCTTGTTGGGATATTTTATGCCGAAGACGTTTTGTTCTATTCGTGATTGGTGGACATTAATTTTGTTTTCAACACATTTTTTAAACTCATTTTTTCCTATTTAACCCATAGATGGGATCCTAAAAGGTACTACCACTCCGGGTCAGAGTGGACCTGGGAGTAATGGCAATGAAGGGGCATTCCACACTACACAGAGCTCCGAAATTAGAACCTCAACATTAGATACAGTTTAACGTCATACCCAAGACACTAAGACCCTCAGCCACTGCCTTCTAGCATATATATCATAAAAAGGGTTGTGAGCTTGCCATAAGGGCAATAAGGTTGGGACAATCATATAGGTTCTAGAGCTTGATGTGACCAGCCAATTGATCAGCCTAAGTAAGAGACCAAATAGAGTGTTGTATGTCATGGTCTGATAAAACAGTAGGATTCCATCCTTAAGCATCTCGGGTCGCCACCCACGGCCAACAGGTAGCCTCACCAGGGGGGGTTTACCCCCTGTAGAGGCGCAGTCAGTTTCTTCTGTCCCAGCTGGCAGGGCGGCTCCGGATCAGAGTGGGCTTGGGAGTAATGGCAATGTTGTGGTGTCACCAGAACAGGAGCCTCACCATCAGATGCAGTTTAGGTGTTATACCCAGGACACCATCAGCTCCTTACTTTACCGCACAGATCCCTGTGCTACTCATACGCTGAGTTGGCGATGACCGGTATCGTACTAGGAACCTTGTGGTTTCTAGCCGAACGCTCTACCGACCAAACATCTTTTTTTTATGAAACCGTTGATTTTTTAAAGTTTAAGATATCAGGATTTTATTATTTCTAGTGAAATATTATTCAATCAAAACGAACATTATTAGGTATTATTTATTACCAAATTCTATTGAATTGTAACTAAAATGGATTTGCATGAATATATACAAGGGGTGTAAAGATTTTTTGAGTTGTAAGGGATTCGCGTTTGCTTCGCATAATAATTTCGCAAAATAAAAAATATCTATTTTTTAAGCATGAATAAATGGTGAATGTAAGTGTTCAAATAGACTAATATTTAATAAATACAGATGACTTACCCGTTGTGTTCGAATTAATACTGTGGATGATACTGGACTCGGTACTGGGTATCGCACACTTGCTATAGTATGTTCACCACTGAGTGCTCTGATTGATTGGCCTTGTGCCTAACTAACCTAAATTTAGTAATTGCTTAATTCAACTCCGGTTTCAACCGTGGGGGGGGTCCGGTGGCTTCGGCAGTGCACCGTAGAATATAACAACGTTGATCCCAGGGGGTCATCCCCCCCCCAGGCAACCCCTGCCCCCTCGACAGGTCTGGGTTTATAGCCCAGTGGCTTAGGTGCCCCACACTTGAGGGGAATGCCAATGGATCAACGCATTTTTTGCACCCGCCACCGGTTCGTGGGTGGTCCCACATTAATCGGGCCTTGTGCCTGACTCGTACACGTGGGGTACGCGATAAACTCATGTAACCTTGATCTTGAGGTCACTTAAATTCTCATTGGGTGGTCTAGACTTGGAGGCTTTGTTTACGCCTTGATCAAACTTAGTACCGATGGCCTTGTCGGGAAATAATGACCGCACTTTCCAATGGCGATAATGGAATTTTTGGCCATCTGCCCTCCCTTGCCACTTTTTGTACTCTTATCTTTTAACGCATACACACATACACACACACACTCATACTCAAACACACACGCGCGCGCACACTCATACTCTCTCTCTCTCTCTCTCTCTCTCTCTCTCTCTCTCTCTCTCTCTCTCTCTCAACACACACATGTATATATATAAGCTTATATATATGTGTATATATATATGTATGTGTATATAGATGTATGTATGTATATATGTATGTATGTTGTATGTGCATGCACGTGTATATATATATATATATATATATATATATATATGTTGTGTGTGTGTGTGTGTTGTTGCAGTATATATATTTTGTTTATATATATATATATATATATATATATATATGTATATGTATATGCACACACACACACACACACACACACACACACACAGAGAAGAGGTCTTATTGAACGTGACGAACTTAGAAAATTTCATAAATTGCTTTCCCCTGGTTTAAATAAATTTCTTGTCCATCTTTTTATTTAGTGTTGATCATTCATTTATATGTAAAACGTAAGTAAAGTCGTCGAGGTGGCCTAAAGTCAGACAGCGAGGGAGTCTATCCCCTTTTCACCAGCGCTAGATCAAGGAAATAAAGGGTTTATTTCTAACGGAAGAGAGAAAGAGGCACGCATGCGTAAAAGCACTTAACTTCTTCCCGCCATTTATAAAAAAAAAATAACTACACAGCAATATCTCTCGAAATAGGTAAGGAAGTATAGGTACCATATTAACTCACTATCTTTTTATCGTCCATAAAAATGTATTTTGGTAATTTTACATCCCATTTTGCACATACGAGGCACTGCTCGAAAATTCTGCGAATTTGAACAACGCGCGAGAACCTAATTTAGTACGGACATTTGCCGCTACCCTTGATGAGCAGAAAGCATTATAAACCACTATGCTAATACTCTTGAATTCTGCGAATTATTATATTATTAGTGAAATAAATCACTAATTAAGACTAAATCTAGTACTGACCATCCCGAGCGGATTTAACAGGAGTTTTCCTTTTACTAGACTGGTTGCCTAATCAAGGTTAAAGAACCCTGTCTGCCCTACTATTCTACCTATAGCTGCAAAGAGAGTAGTTGGATTTATACATTTTTCCAAGGGTGTTAGCGCTATGTGAACTGTAGCTTCGTCCAGGATTTGAACTCGGGTCGACGAGTCCATTTCCTACGAGTCTAAGCATTACACCACGTACCTCTAACTTTGAACAACGCGCGCGAACCTAATTCAGCACGGACGTTTGCCACTACTCTTTAAGAGCAGAACGTGTTATATACGAGTGTGAGTTCCGTTTTATTCAAACACCATTCGTGAGGCAGTGGAGACTAGCTACATTAATTTATTTTTGATTGAATTTTCTTAACCTTTTGATAGCCCCTCGTATATATCGTGATCAATTTTAATGAATAAGTATAAGAAATATTGAAATTTATTGTTATATATATATATAACTTTCAAAGAAAGAAAAAACTTAACAGACCGTCATTCCGTAATAAATTTATTTCGACCAAAAGCTCATAAGCTTTTAAAAAAAAAAATTTTGATTCTTTAATTTTTTTTTTTTTTTTTTTTCATTTTTAAAAGACTTTTGAGCCTTTGGTCGAAATAAATTTATTACGGAATTAAAGTTTCGTAAGTTTTTTCTTTCTTTGAAAGTTAAATATTGCTCTGTATTTAATCTAATTTATTGATTATTATACATTGAGCTCTCTTTAGGGATTTATAAAAATCCTTGTATGAATATATGTTTGCACCTAAGAGCATACAGTATGGTTATACAGTGAGATTTTGAGGATTCCAGGTGGAATCATCCCTTACTACCAGTCATTTGGATACCTTACACACACACACACACATATATATATATATATATATATATATATATATACTACAATGGGTGCTAGACGGTGGCTGCGTGTCTACATGTCCTGGGAATGACGTTAAACTCTATCTGATGGTGAGGTTCCAGTTTTGGAGGTTTGGGGAATGTGGAGCACCCCATTCATCACCATTGCTCCCTGGTCCACTCTGACCCGGGGTGGTAGTACCTGTTAGGGTCCCATCTATGGGTTAAATAGAAAAATGTATTTATAAAAAAATTGTATTATCCATTAAGAATTGATTTATTTCAAAACTTTATCGGTATTAAATGACCCACTGAGGTTGATATGCCGTAAAACAAAACAAACCAAACTAAATATATATACTACATGAGATCTTCCTTTTTGGTAGTACCAGACGATCCGTGAACTCGTTGGGTGCCCGTAATCTTATTATAATGGAGATTGTGGGTTTGTCTGTCTGTAACCGAAACTATATCACTATACAAGTCACAATTCCTTTTGTTATTTACATCACATTCTCCGTGATTTTATTTTTAATTTAAACTTCAATTATTAATAAAATTATTTTACATCATTAAGACTGTTGACCATATCTACAAACTATTAACATGCAATTGTATTTATATATACAACAAAATAGCGGTTTATAGTGTGAACGGGAAGGCTAATTTGTATATTGATCTTAAAAATTTGATTTTAATAAATATATGCTTAGTATTATTGATTTCTAATTGTTTGGTTTTATCTTATCGAATATGAGCAAAAATCTTGGGATAAATCTTAAAAGAAATCCATTAACACGAAGAAATAACTGTAAATTTATTCTTTACTTCCTATTTTAACTAAAGAGTTAAATTAGGAAAATTTACCAATGATAGACGGGAGTAATGGTAAATGATGGAAGAGTTAGTTTCGAAGTTGTTCTATTTTTCAATCATACCCCCTCTGTTCCAAATCTTTTTATCTGCATTCTTATTCAGTTTCATTAGCCTTTCTAATTTAATATGATATTTTATTATATTAAAACTTAAATACTTGCACCCGGAGGGTGCATATATTTGCTAGTATAAGTAATTTATGTTGATATAGATGCGTCTATTCAGGAAGGAGATGAGGATGCTAATTTACATTTCATAGTTACCGTATTTGATAACGTATAGTCATTTACTAAGCTTAGCTTAGATGTGGCACAAGGCCAGAAGTATAGAGCACTGAATGAGAATCGAACTCACTAATAATTATTTGCGAATCTAGCTTGCTAACCATTACACTGCATGCGGCACCCATATTTGACAGCGTATAAAACGCACTTTTTTGAAAATAAGTGTCCCAGAAAATCACCCTGTGTCCTATAAGGTCAAGGGTCAGTCTTGGATTACTGGATCGTGAGGTTCTAGTCCCGCAGTGGTCCTTGAATTAAACCGCAAAAATCCCCGAAAATGTAAACAAGACTTGAATACAATACTATTTCTCGGAATGTTTAAGATGAGGCTTGATGATTAGTATCAGTTAGGTTCAAAGTTCCGTGATGGCTCCCGACGACGACAAGAAAGTTCCCGAGTTCGAAAAAGAAGGTCCCCGAGTCCGAGAAGGTTCCCGAGTCCGACAAGAAATACCCGAAGAAGGCCGGAGGGCATATCGGCCGAAACGTTGTACAAATAACAATGAAGATGAGGACAATAGTCCGAATAACGCAGATAATATTGAATACAATACATTAAAAATTACCTGATATGTGTGTAGGCTACGAACGTCAAGCAAGTAAAAAGGTAAAGTAAAAAAGTAAAGTCGTCGGGGTGGCCTAAAGTCGGTATCAGCCAATCAGCCAGGGAGTTTATCCCCTTTTCACTAGCGGTAGACCAAGGAGATTGTTTTTGCGTCTGAGGTGGAGCGCCACACCTACCATCAGCTCCTTACTTTACCACACAGATCACTGTGCTACACATACGCTGAGTTGGCGAGGGCCGGTATCGAACTAGGAACCTTATGGTTTCTGGCCGAACGCTCTACCGACTGAGCTAAACTAGCCCTATATATATATATATATATATATATATATATATATATATATATATATATATATATATATATATATATATATATATATATATATATATATATATATATATATATATATATATATATATATATATATATATATATATTTCAAACACATTGTTTGTCCACTTCATATATATATATATATATATATATTCTATGTATTAAAGGTTCTTGATTCGATACCGGCCCCCGCCAACTCAGCGTATGAGTAGCACAGACATCTTGTGCGGTAAAGTGGGAGCTGATGGTAGGTGTGGCGCTCCACCTTATATGTTAGAATAATCTCCTTTGTCTAGCGCTAGTGAAAAGGGGATAGACTCCCTCGCCGTCTGGCTGATACCGACATTAGGCTGCCCCGACGACTATAAATCAAAATACTCATTGATAAACTTACGCAATTCCCCAGGACATCGTGACGTAGGTAGTGACGTAGTTTCGGTTACATACAGAGAGACACTGAATCTCCTTTTATTATAAGATGTGTGTTCGTAACCTGTTCTAACAAGTTTTTGGGAAACAGCGGGTGTTAAAAGTCAATTCAAAATTCGATTACAAATCATTTTCAGTTGTAATTTCTTTTTCCAAATGTCTCAAACTAAACAATTACATTCGTACGTCATGCTAGGTCCGTACAAGTCTGAACAATAATAATAATAATAATAATAATAATAATATATAACATTATACATATACTCACTTACAATTTTAACAAATCTTACCATCTCCCCCTTTTATAAAAATAAAAAATAAACAAATAAAAAAAGAACTCAGACAAACATACCAGCCACAAACTATAACTTAATGACAAATCCAGTTCCCCAATTCCCCAATACATAAAAAAAATAAATGAAAAAAAAATTAAATTAAAATTAAAATTTTAAAAAAATTAAATTAAAATTTAAAAATTTTTTAAAAATTAAATTAAAATTAAATTAAAATAAATTAAAAAATTAAAAAATAAATTAAATTAAATTAAAATAAATTAAAACATTAAAAATTAAAATAAATTAAAAAATTAAAAATTAAATTAAAATTAAATTAAAATAAATTTTAAAAAATAAAAAATTAAATTAAAATAAAAATAAAAAATTTTTAAAAATTATTAGATTAAAATAAATAAAAAAATTAAAAATTAAATTAAAATTAAATTAAAATAATTAAAATTAGATTAAAATAAAATTTTAAAAAATTAAAATTAAATTAAAATTAAATTAAAATAAATTTTTTAAAATTAAAAAAAATACTATTAAGTTCCCCAATACATAAAAAAATTTTTTTTAATAAATAAAAATCAATAAATAAATAATATATAAATAAACACACACACACACATATACTCCTAGAACGAGTAAGTAAATTTTAGATTACAAAACACCTCCTCCCCCCTCCATCAATCCACCAAGAAAACTGAAATATACGCAGTTGAAATGTGAAAAGAAACATCACCTATATGAAGAAAATAGGAAGAAAATTTGGAGGCGCGTCGTGTAACGGTTATTGCCATAGGAAATGGACAAGGGGAGCAGAGTTCAAATCCAGGACGAGGCAGTTTTCATTTCACACAGTGCTAATACCCATGGTAAAGGTATGCATCCAACTACTCTCCCTCCAGCTATGGGTAAATAGTAGGATAGACTGGGTTCTTTAACCTTGGCGAGGTAATCAGTCTTGGAGAAAGAAAACTCTGAATTCAAATCTGTTAAACTCTGCTTAAAAAATTGACCTTGTGTGCGGAGGGGTTGGTAAATGTATATATTAAGAAAATAGAGAAGTGTTCGTGGTGTAATGGTTAAAGTCATGGGAAATGGACACGTCGCCCCGAGTTCAAATCCTGGGTGTGGTAATTGCATTTCACTTTGCGCTAATACCCTTGGGAAAGGTATGAATCCTACTCTCCCTCTAGCTATGGATAAATAGTAGGGCAGACTGGGCTCTTTAACCTTGGTTAGGCAACCGGTCTAGGAGAAGGAAAACTCTGAATTCAAACCTGTTGAACTCCGCTTAAGAAACTGACCTTGTGTCATATCCTGCTCGTGTGGAGGGGTTGGTTAATATATATATGAAGAAAATAGAGATGTGTTCGTGGTGTAATGGTTATCGTCATAGGAAATGGACACGATGACCCGAATCCAAATCCTGGGCGAGGCTGTTTGCATTTCCCATAGCACAAATACATTTGTGAAAAGTATTAATCCAACTATTCTCCCTCCAGTTGTTAAGTCCCGTAAATAAATATTACTAAAAAAAATATTCTTTTAGCGAGATGTAACGGTTATTGACGTAGGATATGGACACGCTATTACCTTTGGGAAAAGTAGGAAAAGTATCCTCCCTGTAGCTATGGATAAATAGTAAGACAAAATGGGCTCTTTAACTTTGGTATGGCAACCGTTATAAAAAAAAGAAAACTGTATCAAAACCCGTTAAACTTAAGAATTGACCTTGTGTAACATCCTGCTCGTGTGTAAAGGATAAGTAAATACTTCTATGAAAAAAATATATATAAAGGAGTTAGGTTACGACAGTTCTAAGTGACAGTTATCTCTAGACTGTAGGTTCAATCCTGGTCAGGGACAGCAGTAACATGGAATAATAATTAACACAGCTTAACACCTCTACCCCAGCTATGGTTAGCGGAATGAGAACATGATATCCCCGTGGACTGAATAAAGGGTTAGGTTCAAAGTTCCGTGATGGCTCCCGATTACGACAGGAAGGTTCCCGAGTTCGAAAAGAAGGCTTCCGAATCCGAGAAAGTTCCCGAGTCCGACAAGAAGGTTCCTGTGTTTAACGAGAAGGTTCCAGAGTACAAGAAACACCTAAAGGCTGGGAGGATACATCGGTCGAAACGTTATGTATATAAAAATATAGAATACAGATGAAGACAACAGTCTGAAAAAACTAAATAATACAAACTTTCCCAAGCGTATTAGCTCTGGAAAATGCAAACAGCCTCGTCCAGGATTTTAACTCGTCAATAGAAAAGTACAATCCTTAATTATCTTTTATAAAAAGTTAATTTTCTTCTCAGCCAAAGATTCCAGAATTTTATTATTTCTAACAGTGACAGTTATCTCTAGACTGTAGGTTCAATTCTGGTCAGGGAAAGCAGTAACATGGAATAATAATTTACACAGCTTAACGCCTCTACCCCAGCTATGGTTAGTGGAATGAGAACATGTAATCACCGTGGATTGAATAAAGGGTTAGGTTCAATGAACTGAGATTAAATATTGTTTGAAAATGTTTGTATTTAACATTGTGCTAAAGACTTTATAAAAGGCAGGAATTCTTTTCTTACCACCACCACCCCCACCTCACCTCATACCACTGCTATGAGTAAATAGTAGGGCAGATTGGGCTTGCTAGTATAGGTAAGGCAACCGGTCAAGAAGGGAAAAATCTGAATTTAAAACCAAGGGGTGTGGGGCTTGCACCCCCCACACACCAAAAATAAATTCAGAGTTTTCCATCTAGACTCATTGTCTAACCAAGGATAGATCTCAGTCTGCCCTACTATTTACCTATAACTGGAAAAAGAATAGTTGTATGTATTTATACGTTTCTCATGGGTATTAACACTATGTGAAATGCAAGCAGCCTCGTCCAGGATTTGAACTTACCTATAGATAAGTACAACCCCTATTTTTTATAAAAAGTTAATTTTCTTCTCAACAGATTCCAAGATTTTATTATTTCTAACAGAACATTGTCATAAGAAATGGATTCAATGATCTGAGTTCAAATACTGGATGAGGCAACAACCGACACTTAAGTAATTATTTTGTCAGGTAGAAATTCAAACATAATAGGAAGGACTGGGCGCAACACTTGGCTTTAAAAATGAGTTCACTAAATTAATGCTTACATGACTATTAATCAACAAAGGACGAAATCCTTGTCTTTAATACAGTATCATTTATTTTATTAATCTTATTATAATGGAGATTGTGTGTTTTTCTGTCTGTAACCGAAACTATATTACTACACAAGTCACAATTTCCTTAGTTATTTACAGCACATTCTCCATGATTTTATTTCTATTTAAACCTCAACTAATAATAAAACTGTTTGACATTATTAATACTGTTGGCCTTACCTAAATACTAATAACATGCAATTGTATTTATATATACAACAAAATACCAGTTTTCAGTGTAAACGTATAGCTAATTTGCATATTGATATTAAAAAAACTGATTTTAATAAAAATGTGCTTGGTATTATTGATTTCTAATTGTTTGGTTTTATCTTAATGAATATGAGTAAAAATCTCTTCAATAAATCCTAAAAGAAATTCATTAACAAGAAGAAATAACAGTAATTTTATTCTTTACTTCCTATTTTAACTAAATAGTTAAATTAGGAAAATTTAGCATTGAAAAACGGAAGTGATGAAAGAGTAAGTTTCAGTTGTTCTATTTTCCGATTATACCCCCTCCGTTTCAAATCTTTTTATCTGAATTCTTAATTAGTTTCATTAGCCTTTTTGATTTAATCTAATATTTTATTATATTTAAACTTAAATACTTGCACCCAGAGGGTGCATATATTTGCTAGTATAAATTAAAGAAGTTAAAAAGTGTATTTTATTAAAAATGCACCTTTGTCCTAGAATAATTACACAAATTTAGTAAAAGACATAAAAAAAAGAGAAGGAAAGCCTTCCAATGGCATCAGATTAGTAGGTACCGTTATAGTATGTGGCCTACCTTTTTTATTCTGTTATAGTATGTGGCCTACCCAGTTTGAATGCGTCCTACCTCAGTAAGAGTATATTTATAGATATAAGTCGTAGTAAATTGCCTACGACTTATATCTATAAATATACTTTTACTGAGGTAGGACGCATTCAAATCGGGTAGGCCACATACTATAACAGAAAAAAAAAGGTAAGCCACATACTATAACAGAATCAAAAAGGTAGGCCACATACTATAACAGAATCAAAAAGGTAGGCACACATAGTATACAGAATCAAAAAGGTAGGCCACATACTATAACAGAATCAAAAAGGTACAGAATCAAAAGGTAGGCCACATACTATAACAGAATCAAAAAGGTAGGCCACATACTATAACAGAATCAAAAAGGTAGGCCACATACTATAACAGAACCAAAAAGGTAGGCCACATACTATAACAGCCAAAAAGGTAGGCCACATACAAAAAGGTAGGCCACATACTATAACAGAATCAAAAAGGTAGGCCACATACTATAACAGAACCAAAAAGGTAGGCCACATACTATACAGAATCAAAAAGGTAGGCCACACATAGCAAAAGGTAGGCACACATATAAAGAATCAAAAAGGTAGGCCCACATAGTATAACAGAATCAAAAAGGTAGGGCCACATACTATAACAGAACCAAAAAGGTAGGCCACATACTATAACCGAATCAAAAAGGTAGGCCACACATAGTATAACAGAACAAAAAGGTAGCCACATACTATAACAGAACCAAAAAGGTAGGCCACATAAAGGTAGGCACATACTATAACAGAATCAAAAAGGTAGGCCACATACTATAACAGAACCAAAAAGGTAGGCCACATACTATAACAGAACCAAAAAGGTAGGCCACACATATATAACAGAATCAAAAAGGTAGGCCACATACTATAACAGAATCAAAAAGGTAGGCCACATACTATAACAGAACCAAAAAGGTAGGAACAGAATCAAAAAGGTAGGCCACATACTATAACAGAACCAAAAAGGTAGGCCACATACTATACAGAACCAAAAAGGTAGGCCACATACTATAACAGAACCAAAAGGTAGGCCACATACTATAACAGAACCAAAAAGGTAGGCCACATACTATAACAGAATCAAAAAGGTAGGCCACATACTATAACAGAATCAAAAAGGTAGGCCACATACTATAACAGAACCAAAAAGGTAGGCCACATACTATACTAGGTATACTATAACAGAATCAAAAAGGTAGGCCACATACTATAACAGAATCGGCCACACATACTGTAACAGAACCAAAAAGGTAGGCCACATACTATAACGGCACCTACTAAGCTAAAACTAATTATTTTTCACATATATTCAATTTCAAGAAATGCAATTCAGTCATAAGCTGTGTATAGTAATCAAGAATAATTAAAAAATAATTTATCTATAATTTACATGAATCAGAAATCTATTTAATTCTAAAATATTCTAAAATTCTGAAATAGGGTTAGGGTTAAGGTTAGGAGTTATTATTATAACCTTATAATATGCTTTTTATGGTGGGCCACATACTATAAGAGAGACATGATTTCGTAGGCCGCATTCAAAAGGTAGGCCACATACTATAAAGGTACCGATCAGTCTATTGAAGAGTAATAATATTATATGGTTGAAATTCAAAGTACCAGCAACAACCCTTAGTTCTAATAATGAATTCCAGAAATTAAACTTTTGTGACCATAAATCAAGGGTAATAATATTGTAAGGTTTCAAATTCAAACAAAATGGGAAGGGTGAGAATCAATAGTTGGCTTCAATAATTAATTCAATAAATTGATTATCTTGTAACTATAAATCAAGGATTTACCTAACAGACAATTAATAATTTTGAAAGGTTGAAAATTCAAACATAATGAAATTGACTATGAACAATCCTTGGCTTTAAAAATGAATTCCCTGAATCTACAATTTTGTGATCATAAAAATCAAATGTCCAATTGGACACATGGCCGAGTGGATAACGCAGTTAGGTTAAGACAGTTCTAAGTGACAGTTATCTCGGGAACCCGAGTTCAATCCTGAGTGAAAGCAGTTAGAAAAATAATTAATTTACACAACTCCTACCCCAGCTATGGTTAGCGGAATGAGAACAGGATACCCCTGTGGAATAAATAAAGGGTTAACTTCAAAGTTCCGTGATGGCTCCCGAATTCGACAAGAAAGTTCCCGAGTTCGAAAGGAAGGTTCCCGAGTCCGAGAAGGTTTCCCGAGTCCGAGAAGGTTCCCGAGTCCGACAAGAAAATATCTGAAGAAGGCCGGAGGGTATTTCGGTCGAAACGTTGTACAAATAACAATGAAGACGGGGACAATAGTCCGAATAACGCAGATAATACTAATCTTCAAGCCTCATCTCAAACATTCAGAGAAACATAAATCAAGGGTTGACCTATAGACGAGTAATAATTTTATACAGTTGAAAATTTAAACAATGGGAATGACTATGAACAATCCTTGGCTTCAAAAATGAATTCCTTGAATCTACAATTTTGTGATCATAAAAATCAAATGTTGATTTATATACGAGTAATTAGTATTGTTGAAATGAAAAAATAACAGAAAGGACTATTAGCAACTCTTTTGGCTTTGAAAATTAATTCTATAAACTATAAATGAAGGGTTGAATTATACACAATTAATAATTTTGTAAGTTTAAAATTCAAACATAATGGGAATGACTATGAGCAAGTCTTTGCTTCAAAAATAAATTCCCTGAATCTACGATTTTGTGATCATAAAATCAAAATTTGACTTATATACTGGTAATTAGAGGAAGTGCGTGATGTAATTGTTAAAGTCATGGGAAATGGACTCGTCGTACCGAGTTCAAATCCTGGATGTGGTAATTGCATTTCACTTTGCGCTAATACCCCTGGGAAAGGTATGAATCCTACTCTCCCTCCAGCTATGGATAAATAGTAGGGTAGACTGGGCTCTTTAACCTTGGTTACGCAACCGGTCTAGGAGAAGGAAAACTCTGAATTCAAACCTGTTGAACTCCGCTTAAGAAATTGGCCTTGGGTCACATCCTGCTCGTGCAGAGGGGTTGGTAAATATATATATATATATATATATATATATATATATATATATATATATATATATATATGAGTAAGAAAAGGTGGAGTGAAAACATCACACAATGCTGTTAAAGAAGAAAACAATTTATAATATAATCATAGCTGATACTGATCAATATTTCGATTTTACAAAAATCATCATCAGAGCTCATTCACTCCTGTAGTTGTTTGGGTCGGAGAGGAAAGTCAAATGAGTTTACAAAACAAAAAACCTTATATATATATATATATATACATATATATATATATACTGCAAAAAACGAAAGACGTTACAATATTCACCAACGTGGGCATTCGCGACATATATATGTCGGTCATGTCTCATATGTATACCTTTTGTCAACCAAATGTAGCTGATTTTTGAGCTGTTGGCAACAAGACGAAACAATTTAAACGGAAGGAAGAAATGTGACGGTTGGAATTCAAAAGATTTTTAGTAAAGGAATTTTTTACGATTAATTGTTTTTATTTTTTAAATTTTTATTTTTAAGTTCTGTATTTCATAAATGATTAGATATTTACTGTATTTTGTTTTTATATATAAAGTGAAAAAGTTATGGGCGGAATATGATAATATTTTAGAAAAGGAAATTTTTATATATTTTTTATTTTACGATTAATTATTTTTAATTTTTAATTTTTATTTTTAAGTTCTGTATTTAATAAATGATTAAATATTTATTGTGTTTTGTTTTTATATATAAAGTAAAAAAGGTTATGGGCGGAATTGGTTATAATTTTAGATAATGTTAAGCAATTTGGATCTAATGTATATATACATATATATATACGAGTAATTAGTATTGTTGAAATTCAAAAATAATAGAAAGGACTATTAGTAACACTTTTAGGTTTGAAAATCAATTTTATTAATCAATGATTCTATGACCATAACCCAAGGATTGATCTATAGACGAGTAATAATTTTGTAAGGTTGAAAATTCAAAAATAATCGGAAGGAGATGTAGCAATACTTGATCTAAAACAAGGCAGTCCCCGTGACGTAGTGGTTTACGTTCTAGACTGAGACATCGTAATAAGTGAGTTCGAACTCCAGCCATTCTATTACGATCACTTTCGGAATAATATCCTTGGGAAAGGTATGAACCCCACTTACCCCTCCCCATATATTGATTAAACAGAGCCTCTACTGTTCTTCTACAAATATGGTTTTGGCATT
>CM042170.1:7673885-7703885 GCA_023376005.1 Doryteuthis pealeii
TATATTTGTTTTTGTGTATATATATATATATATATATATATATATATATATATATACACACAGAAGAGGTCTTATTGAACGTGACGAACTTAGAAAATTTCATAAATTGCTTTCCCCTGGTTTAAATAAATTTCTTGTCCATCTTTTTATTTAGTGTTGATTATTCATTTATATGTAAAAACGTAAGTAAAGTCGTCGAGGTGGCCTAAAGTCAGACAGCGAGGGAGTCTATCCCCTTTTCACCAGCGCTAGATCAAGGAAATTGTTTTGGCATCTGTGACGGAGCGCCACATCTACCATCAGTTCCTCACTTTACCGCACAGATCCCTGTGCTACTCATACGCTGAGTTGGTGAAGGCCGGTATCGAACCAGGAACCTTGTGATTCCTAGTCTATCCCATTTTCGCTAGCGATATGCCAAGGAGATTATTTTTCTTAGGGGTGGAGCACCACACCTACCGTCAGCTCCTAAATGCTCAGTCGGTAGAGGTTCCTGGTTCGATGCCGGCCCTCGCCAATACAGCGTATGAGTAACACAGCTTGAGTAATCTGATCTGTGCGGTAAAGCATTTAGGAGCTGACGGTAGGTGTGGTGCTCCACCTCTAAGAAAAATAATCTCCCTGGCATATCGCTAGCGAAAATGGGATAGACTAGGAATCACAAGGTTCCTGGTTCGATACCGGCCTTCGCCAACTCAGGTCATTTAATGCTGAATCACGTCATTTTTATAAACAATGGACTTGGAGGTTAAATCGAACTTAAAGGGCCTAAATATCTCCATCGTATGCCACCCCCACCGAAAGAAAAAAAATCAGGGAAATAACCGAAATTGGATAAAATTCTCAGTGTTGATATATTAATGGATAAAAGATATAATACCCCAGCGAAATATACTACACATTTTTGTCTGAGTTTTGTTCTTTCATTCCTTATATTTTACCTCATTCTGTCGGATTCATTTCAACTCCCTTTTGCTCATAAAATTTAATATAAGGGAATTTCTTTTTTTTTTTAAATAAATGCTACTTGATACAAACAGAAACAAAGCAAAATAAAAAGCTTTAAAATTTACTCATATACTCGGTCGAAAAAGCTACCATAAATGAGTTATTTCTAAATACAAATTCTAACTTCAGGCGTTTGATCTAGGCCTCTGTGTTGTGTCTGGGGTCGTTAGGAAAGATGAATGGAGGCAAAACACCATGATGTGGACTCTCATCACTAGCGGTACATATTGTGGGGACAAAACTAGATAATGGTTGTTTTGTGAGTTCACCATCAGAAATATTTCTCATCTGATTAATATAGTCCAAAACCAAAAGTTTAAACATTATTTCTAACAGATCTATTTGACTCATGATGGGACTACCACCCCGGGTCAGTGTGGATGTAGGGGGTAATGGAAACTTTACATTCTTCAGAGCTTCAAAACTAAAGTCTCACCACTAGACGCAGATTAGTGTCCTACCCAGGACACCACCCTTTTTTATTTAAAACTTTTACATTTTTTTAGGTCTAACTGACCTAAAAAAAAAATGTAAAAGTTGGAACCACGTATCTTTGAGGCGTAACACAGATTCTCAAAGACAAGTGGTGGAATTTAGGTCCGTTAAGTTCGTTTTAACCGGACTTGGGTTGCTTTCAGCACTTGCTATTTCTTAAGTGGTCCTCCATCTAAGTATTGAACAGGTTCATATCTGCTTAACTTCAGTGATCTAGCTGGAACTGGTTCTTTCTGCGTGACTCGACCGCAATGGACGAAGAATGAGATGTTTCAGTGAGAGAGGGGGAAGATGTGTTAAACCCTCCCTTCCACTACTCACCTACCTATTCTTATGCATAACTTTGTTTGAATAAGTTCGAAACTCTTCGAGCTCAAACTTCTCCGGGATTCACTCTGAATGAAGAAAGTTGGATAGAAGATTTGCTTTCTGGACAAATTAGACCTTCCTGATCAGTTTAAGCTAAAATGTCTCGTACCATTTCAGAAGCAGACTCCAAATTTCCATTAAAACACGTATTTAGCAGAAAGGGGTTTCCCAAGGGCATAAGCGCGAAGTGAAACGTAAACAACCTCGTCCATACAGGGAACTGGTGTACCATCTTCTCTCCCGCGGAGGACTCCCATAATTCTTTTTTTTGAAAAGCCTAGGGCCCGATGGCAATCATGAAAAATATATCATAATAGATATATTGGTATTACCGGACTGAGATAGATAGATAGATAGATAGATAGATATTAACAGATTGAAATAAATATGTAGATATGTACAGACATAGATAGATAGATAGATAGATAGATAGATACATACATACATACATACATACATACATAGATATTAACAGACTGAGATCGATAGATAGATAGATAGATAGATATTAACAGCCTTAGATAGATAGATAGATAGATAGATAGAGAGAGAGAGAAAGAGAGAGATAGATAGATAGATATTAACAGAGATAGATAGATATATAAATATTAACATAGATAGATAGATAGATAGATAGATAGATAGATAGATAGATAGATAAATATTAACATAGATAGATAGATAGATAGATAGATAGATAGATATTAACAGACTTAGATAGATAGATAGATAGATAGATAGATAGATAGATATTAAGAGACTTAGATAGATAGATTGATAGATAGATAGATATTAACAAACTGAAATAGATAGATACATAGACATATATTAACCGACTGAGATAGATAGATAGATAGATAGATAGATAGATAGATGTCACAAGTATATATTTTTGCTTAACAGAATATAGGCTGATAAGGTTAAAAACTTCCTGATTTTTTTTTTCCTAATTCCCAATCATCATTTATCAAGCATATTCGGATGACACTAAGAAAGACTAGTGGCTGCTGGAAAAGACCATTCAATCTCTACTACGTCACAAAGAAATGGGATACACGCCCACAATGTGAGGGTCGAATATCATCATCATCCCGCCATATTGTGATTGTAAATCAATTGAAGAGAACCAGAATCAGGAGTTACCTACACAACACAGGACTTCTTCGGTTATCAGAACGGGTTATCAGTTTTTAAAAGAAAATTAGTCGCGCTTGAACTTGAACTACGGAGAATGTAATCTCAACTTTCCAATGACGTTATCATAACGTCATACAATTCAAATTAACATCATTTGATTAACGATTCATTATTGAATTTGCACCTGAATACCACAGACATTCTATACTCGTTCACCTTCGGTGTCATCTATCTATCAATATATATATATATATATATATATATATATATATATATATATATTAAATTTTTACTTGAAGGCATTTACAACGCATGTATCGCATAAAATTCGATACTTTTTCTTATAGAAAATGAAATTGACAAGTGTAATCCCGGCAAAGAATCGTTCGGTGTGTAGAATGCCGTACAGACTGTTTCGACTTTATTAAGTCTCATCAGCGACATATACTAACGATTTCCCTCCGACAGAAATCGAAACCGGGACCTCAGCGAGCATAGTGAACCACTATATCGCCTCGACCACAGTACACAGCTAACAATCCTTAGCGAAATTAAGCTTGTCAAATGATACTACACACTTCTACCATAATAGGTAAGGGGGCGTTTTTATGGGAGTTAGATGAGGAAATTAATCCGATAGTATGTGGATAAAATGTAGAACAAACACGGGATGTTATAACCTTTTTCTACACATTTTCCTAACTCAACTCATTCAAAACATACATCATCTTTTATCTACATAGATAGATAGATAGATAGATAGATATGAACAGAGTAAGATAGATAGATAGATAGATAGATAGATATGAACAGACTAAGGTACATAGATAGATAGATAGATAGATAGATAGATAGATAGATATGAACAGACTAAGGTAGATAGATAGATAGATAGATAGATATGAACTGACTAAGGTAGATAGATAGATATGATCAGACTAAGATAGATAGATAGATAGATAGAGAGAGAGAGAGAGAGAGAGAGAGAGAGAGAGAGAGAGAGAGAGAGATATGAACAGACTAAGATAGATAGATAGATAGATAGATAGATAGATATGAACAGACTAAGGTAGATAGATAGATAGATATGAACAAAGGTAGATAGATAGATAAATAGATAGATAGATAAATAGATAGATATGAACAGACTAAGATAGATAGATAGATAGATAGATAGATATAAACAGACTAAGGTAGATAGATAAATATGAATAGACTTATATCAACTGATCTTTACAAACTCAAGTCCATATATATATATATATATAATATATATATATATATATATATATACACCTTTACAAATAAGAGAAATAGATTTTATTTTGCCATTCTTCCAAATGATTAGAGTTTAGCTACCTTCAAATATTGACTTTTACATTTGGCTCTTACCCCAACCCCACGGGCCTCGGGGGAGGGTGGGGAATATGCCGTTGGCTCAACTAAAAGGTAAGCCCTTAATATCTATTAAGCTTTAGCTTAGTTCGACGCAAAGGCAAATGGTGAAGGAAGACTGTATTACGCCAATGTACCCCGTTGACCAAGTGGAGAAGAAATGCCTACCTTGTAAATTAGCATTCCAAAATTTTATAATTGGAGGCCGTGGTGTAATGGTTAGAGTTGTAGGAAATGGACACGTCGACCAGAGTTCAAATCCTGAACGAAGCTACAGTTCACATAGCGCTAATACCCTTTGAAAAGGTATGAATTCAATTACTCTCCCTCCAGCTATGGGTAACTAGTGGGACAGACTGGACTCTTTAACCATGGTTAGGCAACTAGCCTAGGAGAAGGAAAACTCAGAATTCATACCTTAAATCTCCGCTTGGGATGGTCACTAATAGAATAGGCCCAGTCCTAATTAGTGATCTATTTCACTAAATGATGCCAGTCGGATTTACATAAATTCCAACTCCAAACAGATCTGTTTATCTGTATGGTTATTCAATAAGCTTAACCCAGGTGTGCCACAAGGCCAGTAATATAGGGCGCCCATGGAGAATTACACTCACTAATTAGTCTGCTAATCTAGCTTGTTAATCTAGCTCCCAAAAAGAAAATACGCATGATTTAATTTGGCATAACGCTGTCAGTAAGGGTCACCCAGTGAGGATCAAACTCACAATTCACTTGTAATTGCCATGGGAGACTAACTTGCTAACCATTACACCACAAAGAAGTGCTAATAAAAATGCAATTATAAGTTTGATTTGGCACAAGGTCGCAAATATTGAGCGCTCACAACTCAGTAGAAGTCATATACTAAGCTTAACTTTGTTTGACATAAGGCCAGAAATATAGAGCATTCTGTGAGAATCAACTCAGTAACAATAGTCGGTAATTTATGAGGAAGTGCGTCCCGGTCTCCTGCCTCAGAAATTGCTACCCGGTGACTATTAAAATAACGTCCCCAGCTATGTCGTCTCGGCAGTGTTTGTTGAAAGAAAACAACCAACTTAGAGCGTTTTTTTGTCGTAATTCTTATTTATTTATCGTAATTTGTCGTAATTCTTGTTCATCTATAGACATTTGTCGTAATTCTTTATTTATAGAAATTTGTCGTAATTCTTGTTTATTTATTGTAATTTGTCGTAATTCTTGTTTAGATATGAAGATGGATATATAGTTTGGAATAGACTGAGATAGATAGATAGATAGATAGATAGATAGATAAACAAACAAAATAATATAGATAGATATGAACAAATGGAGACAACATATCTGGGGACGTTATTTTTCACCGGGTAGCAATTTCTGAGGCAGGAGACCGGGACGCACTTCCTCATAAATTACCCAATAGTCTACTAGCCTAGCTCGCTAACCATAACACCAAGACGAGGAGCCAATTCATGAATGAATATGGTCATTTACTAAGGGTAGCTTAGATTCGGACATAAAGCCAAAAGTATGGCTGATTGGCTGGTAGGTTGGTTGGTTTTATCCATGTTAACCATATACTGACTTGAAAGAATCGTGCATGAAAACCTAAAGCGTCAACTTCGAAAGGGTTACACCTGTCATATTGGAGAGAACATGGAGGGTTGAAAGTGTCTGACATGTGGTCGAGTTTTGCTTTCGAGGGCTGGCTATGTCAATCATAGGAAATCTCACCTGGGTCAATCCATGCAGATTCCAGGAGTAAATAATGTGTCTTGTGCTATATGTGGCAAGGTCTGTAAGTCGGCTTCTGGTCTTAAGAGACATATGGTGGTACATAAGCATCAAATTTGACCATCTGACTCATCTGATTCATCTGTCACAAAATAATTATTTCAAATCCAAACTACAAACTACAAGATATCCCCTTCAAAGTAATCCCCCTGGAGTATAATGCACTTTCCCATCCTTCTCTGACATACTTGCATGCACAAATCACATGGAGCCAAGTCGGGCGAGTAGGGAGGTTGCTCCAGCACAGTGATGGGCCAGGAACTCTCCGATACTCAATTCAGTGTGGACAGCTGTGTTGTTTTAAGAGCCAATACATTAATAAAGTTTACAATCATTTTAGACCCTTAAATTGAACCCATGACGTAAGCAGTGACGTAATTTTTGTTACAGACAAAAACCGCAAGCGAATCTCCATTATTAATAGATAGATATTTCTCAACAAAACTTAATCCTAACCCTATTACGGATCCACAATAAACTCTTCCTAATCAAACCCACTTTGAGAGGCTGGAGACCAACTTTAAGGAAGTCTAAAAAGGAACAAGTCATTGTGTCCCGATTACGCATTGGTCACACAAGGCTAACGCACTCCTATATACTCAAACAAGAACAACAACCACAGTGTGAAACATATCAAACACCTTTGACAGTTAAACACTTATTCATCGAATGCAGGTTTTTTGCTTACATCAGAAACCGTATTTCTAAGCAAACAATATGAAAAGATCTATTTGAAAATGTCAACATGGAGGATATTCTCTCTTTTTCGAGGAAAATAAAATTATAACATACAATATAGACATGAAACAAATCAATACCATACAACATAATCCCCAATAATGCTAACACATTGTTAAAACCAATTACTAAAAAGTATAGATATAAATACACGATATGTATAACTTCCTAACCGTTAGGCATGACATAACCACAGACGGGTTGATATGTCGTTAAAATCAATAAAAAACAAACAAACAAACATTTTAACCGTTGCTATGTTGGACTATACTGAAGTCAGTTTGACAATTGTGATCCCCATGATATATTTTCACAATCATTTTAGATTGGTAAACACTTATGCTTAGTTGTAATATCAATGTTTTAAGAGCCAATGTATTAATAAAGTCCACAATCCTTTTAAACAGATAAACACTTTATACTTAGTTGCAATATTAATACTTTAAGAGCCAATGTATTAATAAAGTTCAGAATTATTTTAAAGAGATTGAAATTTCATACTTAGTTGTTTTAAGAGCCAATATATTAATAAAGTTCAGAATTATTTTAAAGAGATTGAAATTTCATACTTAGTTGTTTTAAGAGCCAGTGTATTAATAAAGTTCACACTCTTTTTAAACAAGTAAACACTTCATACTTAGTTGTAATATCAATACTTTAAGAGCCAATTTATTAATAAAGTTCACAATCTTTTTAAACAGGTAAACACTTTATACTTAATTGCAACAGACTTTCTCCTACAAGGAGCTACACTTGATTTACCAACAGGGGAACTAAACCCTTAAAATAGCGACTAGAATCGTAACAGGTTTTACATTTAAGATTATTGTTGTCGTTGATTTGCTTCTCCCACCAGAATATGATCCCATACTGTTTGCTTCTTATATTAGCCCTGTAATCGTTTGGGTCTACGCAATTTTACGTCTAGATCGGTATTTCTACCTAAGATAAAAGCATACGAGATATGTCAGGAAAATTCAAGGACTGGTGTCACAAAATAATTATTTCAAATCAAAACTACAAACTACAAGTTATCCCCTTCAAAGTAATCCCCCTGGAGTATAATGCACTTTCCCATCCTTCTCTGACATACTTGCATGCACAAATCACATGGAGCCAAGTCGGGCGAGTAAGGAGGTTGCTCCAGCACAGTGATGGGCCAGGAACTCTCAGATACTCAGTTCAGCTGTGTTGTTTTAAGAGCCAATATATTAATAAAGTTTACAATCATTTTAGACCCTTAAATTGAACCCATGACGTAAGCAGTGACGTAATTTTTGTTACAGACAAAAACCGCAAGCGAATCTCCATTATTAATAGATAGATATTTCTCAACAAAACTATATCCGGATCCACAATAAACTCTTCCTAATCAAACCCACTTTGAGAGGCTGGAGACCAACTTTAAGGAAGTCTAAAAAGGAACAAGTCATTGTGTCCCAATTACGCATTGGTCATACAAGGCTAACGCACTCCAATATACTCAAACAAGAACAACAACTATAGTGTGAAACATATCAAACAAAACTATTTGACCCTTAAATTGAACCCTAAGAAGTATCACCATTCTGGATCGGACTGGACCTCATTAGAATGTCAACGATGTGATGAAATCCCACTCCTTAGAACTCCAGAACTGGAACCTCACCACCAGATTCAGTTTAGTCATACCCAGGACACATGGAACGCGGTAAGGGATAGCCAACGTTTTTAGATCCTATTCTCCTATGTTTTGAGCCGGTTTATCTAAGTCGGTAGAGCATGCGCCCAAGATTTGCAAAGTTCTGGGTTCAATACCGATCTTCACCAACTCAGTGTATGAATAGCACAGCCTGAGTAATCTTATTTCTGCGGTAAAGCATCTAGGAGCTGACAGTAAGTTCAGAGCCTCAACCTCAGAAAAAATAATCTCCCTGGTATATCGCTAACGAAAAGAGGATAGACTCCCTTGCTGTTTGGCTGATACCAAGAATAGATCCCCTCCGCCACTACTTTACGAAAAAAATTTCTTATTCCCCAATGATACCTGCATCGGTATATATGGTAAAAAAAATCGGGGTTGAGTTACCCTAAACTGGAGCCCCCATGGCAAGCCCCGGTCCTTTTTATCCAATATGTGCAAGAATGCGGTGGATGAGGGTCTTAATGTCCTGGGTATGGCGTTAAACTCGATCCAATGGCGAAATTCCAATTCTAGAGCTCTGGGGAATGTGGAGCACCCCTTCATCACCATTACTCCCTGTTAAGTTTCTGACCGCCATCCTTGGCCAGTTGTAAAGGACTTAAAGTACGTAAGTAAGTCCTGAGCTATAGAATCCTTTGGTAAGTGAATAAGTCCTGAGTTATATAATCCTACGTAGTGTCAAAGGTCCAGTGATATAATCCTATGTTCCGTCGTCCACGAAGGTTCAAGTAGTTATGAGTAGGTATGACCAGAACAGCCGGTATAAATATCAATATCAGCAGCAGAGTACTGCCAGTGATTGGCCAAGAATATGGTCACATGATTATTGCCGAGTCTATAAATAAGAGTGGGCATCTGGCACACATCTTATATATCAAAAAATCTCAACACTCCCATGTCCTCTCTGACCCGGAGTGGCAGTACCTGTTAGGGTCCCATCTATGAGTTAAATAGAAAAAAAGTGGGGTTTTAAAAACCTGTGTTTAAAAATATTGAGTACCCATCAAGAATAAATAAAACAAAACGTCTTCGGCATAAAATAACCCAACAAGAGTTGACATGGCGTAAACCAAACCAACTAATTATTTCTTTCTATTTTCTTTCTAATAATAGGTTATTGTAAGGTATAGCTACTCCCCCTCCCCTCCTCCTTTTTTTCATTTTTTTTTTAACTGGTTTAAAGAAAAGAAGGATTAAGCATGAATTCTTTTCGCTTGCCCAATTTCTTTTTAATGGCCGTTTTCGCTGCCTTTTTCTTTTTAATGGCCGTTTTCGTTGCCCTTTTCTTTTTAATGGCCGTTTTCTTTTTAATGGCTGTTTTCGCGGCCATTTTCTTTTTAATGACCGTTTTCGCTGCCTTTTTCTTTTTAATGGCCGTTTTCGCTGCCTTTTTCTTTTTAATGGCCGTTTTCGTGGCCCTTTTCTTTTTAATGGTCGTTTTTAATGGCCGTTTTCACTGCTTTTATCTTTTTAATGGCCGTTTTCGCTGCCCTTTTTTTTTTAATGGCCGTTTTCGCGGCCCTTTCTTTTTAATGGCCGTTTTCTTTTTAATGGCTGTTTTCGCGGCCCTTTTCTTTTTAATGACCGTTTTTCGCTGCCTTTTTCTTTTTAATGGCCGTTTTCGCTGCCTTTTTCTTTTTAATGGCCGTTTTCTTTTTAATGGCCGTTTTCGCTGCCTTTTTCTTTTTAATCTTTTAATGGCCGTTTTCACTGCCTTTATCTTTTTAATGGCCGTTTTCGCGGTTTTAATGGCCTTTTCTTTTTAATGTCCGTTTTCTTTTTAATGGCCATTTTCACTGCATTTTTCTTTTTGATGGCCGTTTTCGCGGCCCTTTTCTTTTTAATGGCCGTTTTCACTGCCGTTTTTTTTCTTTTTTCCAAATCAACCAACCCAATGATAACTGCATCGGAACATTTGGTCTAAAAAAAACTTTGGCATTGAGTTACCCTAACATAGATTAATATGAAATCATTCCCACGAACGGGCAGCTCCAAGTATCCCTGCTAGTTTTGTCAATAAATAAGAACACCTACTAATAAAGGGCCGGGTTAGCTCAGTCGGTAGAGCGTTCGGCTAGCAAACCATAAGGTTCCTAGTTCGATACCGGCTCTCGCCAACTCAGCGTATGAGTAGCACAGGGATCTGTGCGGTAACGTAAGGAGTTGATGGTAGGTGTGGCGCTCCGTCTCAGACGCTAAAAATAATCTCCTTGGTCTAGCGCTAGTGAAAAGGGGATAGACTCCCTCACTGTATGGCACATACCGACATTAGGCCGCCCCGACGACTTTACTTACTTTTTTTTACTAATAAAGAGATTGTCTTTCATCCGACATGACAGGATTTTTGTTTTCACCAATTTTTGTATTTATTGTTATTTGGTCATAGAATCCTGTCGGGTGCTAAGAAAATATTTGCCGGGTTTGTTTTTTTAATAAAATTTGGTGTGTCAATTCTAGACAAAAGGTAAAGGTTCTTTTGTTTTTTATCATAAAACACGAGACAAAACGTTTTAATATATATATTTACCAACCCCTCCGCACGAGCAGGATGCGACACAAGGTCAATTTCTTAAGCGGAGTTTAACAGGTTTGAATTCAGAGTTTTCCTTCTCCTAGACTGGTTACCTAGCCATGGTTAAAGAGTTCAGTCTACCCTGCTATTTACCCATAGCTGGAGGGAGAATTGGATTCATACCTTTCCCAAGGGTATTAGCGCTATGTGAAATGTCAACAGCTTCGTCCAGGAATTGAACTCGCGTTGACGAGTCCATTTCCTACGACTCCCGGGTAGAGGTGGTGGACCCTGGTGTATAGATTTGTTTACTTTTGAGATTTACAAATACTGGACATTTTTCAAGTAGAATTTCAAATCTATTTCAATGTGTACCTGTTAGGGTCCCATCTATTTTTTTTAATAGAAAAATACGAGTAAAAAAAACATTGAGTACCCATCAAGAGTTAATAAAACAAAACAGGTTATTTCCTATAACTCGAACCTAAAAAAAGGGGGAACCACTCTGAATGAATTTTATCTGCTAATTAATCTACCCATTATTTTCCCATCAAACTAACCCTAAACCCTAACCCTAAACCCTAACCCCAACCCCGTCTTCTTTTTTCCTAGTAGATCAATGAATAAATAAATAATTTATAAAATTAATTCAGAGTGGTTCCCCTTTTTTTAGATTGAAGTTAGAGGAAATAACCACAAAACGTATCCGGTATAAAATGACCCAATAAGATTGACATGCCGTAAAACCAAACAAACAACTTTGTCGTTAATTATTTTATTTTCGTAGTTTCATCCGGATATACATACATAGACACCAACTGCCCTTTATATATGTATAAATTAGCTATAGGCACTTTTGTCGGCTGCTATGAATTTTAAAAGCGAATTAAAAATAATTAAATCTATTATTTAAGGTCAAACTTTGTCTAAATCGATAAGTAGTAACATAATAACCATCATTAAAAAAAAAAAAAAACATCATAACATATGCAGTTTATTTTTTAAAAATTTAAAACCATTTGTTTTGGTCAATATCGACGCGATCCGCCATTCAGCCTCGTTTTCGATAGTTTTAAATGCTTGTTTACAATTTTACTGTAACATTCGCGATTGCAAAAAAATTTACCAAAAATCAGGTAATTATCCGATTTTAATGAAATTTTCAGTATTGATTTAACAATTAATGAATTTTATAACGAATCAGTTATTTTATTTCAAAACTTTAATTTAGTATTTTTGCTATGAAAAATTAATATATAAAATTCATTAAAAATATGAAAATCCTGATGTTAAGTTTAAAATGTTATATTTTTAGATTCTAAAAATAAATATCTACTTAATGCAAACCTTATTTTAGGTGCCAAAAGTAATAAGTTTTGAAGAAAAACTCGATTGAAAAACATTTTTTAAGCAGAAAAAACATCGATGTATAATTTTTTCTTTTATAAAATAATAGCCAATTAAATAATTATCTAAATGAGTAAAAAAGAAATCTCCAAAAAATTAATTATTTATTATTTTTTTACATTTTATTTGTCGATTTTCGGTACTTATTTTCTCATAGAAGCGCAACCGTAATTTTTTTTAATTTGTTTCTATTCATAAGTTCGGTCTTTTATCTCATTATTTATACTGTAATTAGTACAATATATGACCAACTTGCAAAACATTTTACGCCCCCAACATAAGGGGGGGGTCAAAATTAAGCGACCTGAAAAAAATGAGAAAGTTTTGAAATAAAATAAATAATGCATTATAAAGATCATTCATTGATAAATAAACACTGAAATTTCATTAAAATCCGATAATTCCCTGATTTTTGGTAAATTGTTTTCTGTAGGGGGTGTGGTTAAAGTCATTTTGTCAAAAACGCATTTTAGGCTCAGTTTGCCAGTCCCTAGTATAAATAGATAATCTAAAATGTTTTATTAGGTATATAAGGTTTTCAGCGATTTTTATTTGTTTGTTTGTTTTGTTTTATTAAGCAAACAGGGTTTCTCTTTCTTTGTAGATTCTAATTCATTGAGAATGTTATGTGTCATCGGGTGCAGAGCCTGTTAACAACTATCGTCAACTAGTCTAGCTTGTGAACCATAACATCAGGAGAGGCACCCCACCCCACCCCACCCCAAAAAAAAGAAAACTACGCGTATCTTAGATTTGACATAGATTGAACCCGGGTCGACAAGTCCGTTTCCTGGTTAGAGTCGCAGGAAATGGACTCGTCGACCGGAGTTCAAATCATGGACGAAGCCACATTTTACATAGCGCTAATACTCCTGGGAAAGGTATGAATCCAACTATTCTTCCTTCAGCTGTGGGTAAATAGTAGGGCAGACTGTGATCTTTAACCTTGTTTGGCAACCAGTCTAGGAGAAGAAAAACTCTGAATTCAAACCTGGTCACTACTAGAATAGACTCAGGACTACTTAGTGATCTATTTCACTGGCTCTTTAACCTTGGTTAGGCAACCAGTCTAGGAGAAGAAAAACTCTGAATTCAAACCTGGT
Source organism: Doryteuthis pealeii (assembly GCA_023376005.1). NCBI lineage: Eukaryota > Metazoa > Mollusca > Cephalopoda > Myopsida > Loliginidae > Doryteuthis > Doryteuthis pealeii. Next base: position 7,687,510 of record CM042170.1, read on the forward strand.
CACTACTAGAATAGACTCAGGACTACTTAGTGATCTATTTCACTGGGCTCTTTAACCTTGGTTAGGCAACCAGTCTAGGAGAAGGAAAACTCTGAATTCAAACCTGGTCACTACTAGAATAGACTCAGGACTACTTAGTGATCTATTTCACTGGGCTCTTTAACCTTGGTTAGGCAACCAGCCTAGGAGAAGAAAAAGTGAATTCAAACCTGGTCACTACTAGAATAGACTTGGGCCTACTTAGTGATCTATTTCAATTTTTTTTAAATGACATAATGCTCTAAGTAAGGGGCACCCAGTGAAGATCAAACTCGCAACCAGGTAGTCATTACTCTGTGAGACTAACTTACTAACCATTAAATCTCGACGAGGTACTAATAAAACATATAATTATGACTGATTTGGCACAAGGTCGTAAATATAGAGCGCTTGTTTTTTGTTTTGTTGTTTTTGTTTGTTTTTTGGGGTTTTTGTTTTGTTGTTGTATTTGTTGTTTGTAAACAAACAGGGTTTCTACTTCTGTGTAGATTCTAGTTCATTAATGTGTCATCAAGTACAGAACCTAGTTACAAGATTAAAGGTCAAACACCTGCGGGGTTGGTGACTGACGGCTGAGAGATCAAACGTTTTGAGCCAACGTGTGAACTGAATGAAACAGAAAAATACGTATTCGAAATATTTATTACTTTTTAGGGATTTTCAGGATTATCTGAGATCTCCGAGCAAACACGGAGTCATCTTTTGTATTTCGTACACCGTTTGGTTTGGTTTACGGCATATCAACCTCAGTGGGTCATTTAATGCCGATAAAGTTTTGAAATAAAATTCATTCTTAATGGATACTCAGTTTTTTTTATCAACTCGTGTTTTTCTATTTAACCCATAGATGGGACCCTAACAGGTACTAGCACTCCGGGTCAGAGTGGACCAGGGAGCAATGGTGATGAATGAGTGCTACACATTCCCCAAACCTCCAAAACTGGAACCTCACCATCAGATAGAGTTTAACATCATTCCCATGACATGTAGACCCTCAGTCACCGCCTTCTAGCATCCATATGATAAAAGGGGGTTGAACCTATCTACGCCTCCAGTATTACCTGGGACATTCTGTCTTCAAATTGATCAGGAATGTCTAATGTGTTTTAAAAGCAAATAAAATTGGCATCTACAGGAGCGCACTTACTTCTACGCAAAGATGTCTTGGAGAAGAATTAATGAGAAAGCCTTAATTCATTCAAAAAGTAAATAAAGTTTTAATGAAATCTAAATATATCCAGAAAACGCATTTAAAAATCCTATGAATAATCACCCTCTGCCTCAGCATGCACACCAAACTTTTAGTGGCCTTTTATATAAGAAAACTTGTAAAGAGATGACGATGATGACGACGATGATGATGATGCTGATGATGACGATGATGATGATGATGACGATGATGATGATGATGATATCTGACTTTATTCAAATTGGTTAATTTTCAGATACGAAGATGGGGAGATGTGGGTTGTATAAAATCAGATTTTGAAACTAGATTTACAAACCATAAACACTCTTTTTCTAATATTAAACTAAAAAATGCAACAACCTTAGCTAGCTATATTTGGAATTTAAAGCATCAAAATATAACACCTATTATTAAATGGGAAATACTAAAGAGATCAAATATTTGCCGAAGTTTAATTGATTCATGTTTCTTGTGCTTACAAGAAAAGTTAGAGATAATTAGATTCCCGAATAAGAAAGAATTATTGAATAAAAAGGATGAATTCCTGGGGAAATGCAGACATAGATTGCATAACGCATTAATGTATTATTAAGACTAATATAGATATAATATAATACATGCACTAATTATTACATTAAAAAAATAGCCAAACAAATAAGATGTAAATAAAATGAATGATAACAAAAAGAGGATAGGTGTTGGCACGGCGAATAGAATAACAAATTACTTTTGCCGGGTGAACATATGGTAAACTAATTATTAATTTCAAAGGAAAAAAGCTTCAGTTTTATAGACAAAAGTTTATTTTTAGGAGACAGATAAAAAAAAAAAAATCTTAAACCAGGCGAGTATATATAATATTAGCTACCTAAATTTCTTTAGTTCTCCCGAGGAAGGTGTACCGAAACTGTAGTAGAGAGAAAAACTTTTCTACAACTATATATATATATATATATATATATATATAAGGTTAAGTAAACAAACAAATGTGTTTATTTATTATATGGCTTTAAGCCGACAATTTTTGGAGGATATGTGCTTAATTGAAGTCATACCTAATTTTGAAAATTAATTAGTTAATAATTAATGAATTTAGGCGGGTATATATGTTCAAATGTAAGGCTAAACAAATCGAGAAAATTTCAATCCCTGAATGTACATTTCGACCTATTAGGTCTATAGATAGATAGATATGTAGATAGATAGATAGATATCAACAGACTATGATAAATAGATAGATAGATAGATATCAAGAGACTATGATAGATAGATAGAAAGATAGATAGATAGATATCAAGAGACTATGATAGATAGATAGATAGATAGATAGATATCAACAGATTATGATAGATAGATAGAAAGATAGATAGATCGATAGATATCAACAGACTATGATAGATAGATAGAAAGATAGATAGATCGATAGATATCAACAGACTATGATAGATAGATAGAAAGATAGATAGATCGATAGATATCAACAGACTATGATAGATAGATAGAAAGATAGATAGATCGATAGATATCAACAGACTATGATAGATAGATAGATAGATAGATAGATAGATATCAACAGACTATATAGATAGATAGATAGATAGATAGATAGATAGATAGATAGATATCAACAGACTATGATAGATAGATAGATAGATAGATAGATAGATAGATATCAACAGACTATGATATATAGATAGATAGATAGATATCAACAGACTAGATAGATAGATAGATAGATAGATAGATAGATATCAACAGACTATGATAGATAGATAGATAGATAGATAGATATCAACAGACTATGATAGATAGATAGATAGATAGATAGATAGATAGATAGATATCAACAAACTATGATAGATAGATAGATAGATAGATAGATATCAACAAACTATGATATATAGAAAGATAGATAGATAGATATCAAAAGACTAAGATATATAGATAGATAGAAAGATAGATAGATAGATATCAACAGACTAAGATAGATAGAAAAATAGATAGATATTAACAGACTATGATAGATAGATAGATAGATAGATAGATATTAACAGACTATGATATATAGAAAGATAGATAGATAGATATCAAAAGACTAAGATATATAGATAGATAGAAAGATAGATAGATAGATATCAACAGACTAGATAGATAGATAGATAGATTAACAGACTAGATAGATAGATAGATAGATAGATAGATAGATAGATAGATAGATAGATAGATATTAACAGACTATAGATAGATAGATAGATAGATAGATAGATATTAGACTATGATAGATAGATAGATAGATAGATAGATATTAACAGACTATATAGATAGATAGATAGATAGATAGAAAGATAGATAGATAGATATTAACAGACTATGATAGATAGAATAGATAGATAGATAGATATTAGATATAGATAGATAATAGATAGATAGATAGATAGATATCAACAGACTATGATATATAGATAGAGAGAAAGATAGATAGATAGATAGATAGATAGATAGATAGATATCAACAGACTATGATAGATAGATAGATAGATAGATAGATATCAACAGACTATGATATATAGATAGATAGAACGATAGATAGAAAGATAGATATCAAAAGACTAAGATATATAGATAGAAAGATAGATAGATAGATAGATAGATAGATATCAACAGACTATGATATATAGATAGATAGAACGATAGATAGAAAGATAGATATCAAAAGACTAAGATAGATAGATAGATAGATAGATAGATAGATATTACTTATGGATCTTCTGTCAATGATAGTTAAAGAGTTAATTAGTTCAGCAGAATTTACCGTTGTATTAAATTCCTATTTCAAGTTTATTTCTAGGAGAGAGAGAGAGTGTTTGTTTTAACCATTGGCGCATGGTATGACAATCTCTACAATTTGGTTGATAGTCACTCGATGGAGTCAAAAAAAAAAACATTTATTAAATTACTTTTTGAATTTAGGTTAGTAAGCAGATAGGGTTGACATATCTGACCGCCCGTTTAATCCGTCACTTTTTTTTTTTTTGAAGTGACCTTTCTTGATGGTTTAAAAGCATGGCCATTCGAAAAAAGATCACCTTGGTTAAAAGTCATTAAAATTACTTCGTAGAACTAGCAAGAATATGCTAATATATTTTAGGAAGAAAAAAAAACTGTTTTAAACATAAATTCATCTAAAGGGGAATAAGTATCAAAATGTTTTTTTAATTGATTTTTCATATATTTTTAAAAATACTGTGACGTAAGCAGTGACTTAGTTTCGGTTACAAACAAAAAGAGACCGAATCTCCATTATTAGTAGAGACTAGCAAGAATCTGCACCCTCCGGGCATAAGTATTTAAGTTTTAATGTAATGAAATCTATTAGATTAGAAAGACTAAAGAAATTAAATAAGAACGCATAAAAAAAGGTTACAAATATTTTAATTACATCTTAATTGGTTTCCGAAAAAAGATCGCCTTGGTTAAAAGTCATTAAAATTACTTCGTAGAACTAGCAAGAATATGCTAATATATTTTAGGAAGAAAAAAAAACTGTTTTAAACATAAATTCATCTAAAGGGGAATAAGTATCAAAATGTTTTTTTAATTGGTTTTTCATAGATTTTTTTAAATACTGTGACGTAAGCAGTGACTTAGTTTCGGTTACAAACAAAAAGAGACCGAATCTCCATTATTAGTAGAGACTAGCAAGAATCTGCACCCTCCGGGCATAAGTATTTAAGTTTTAATGTAATGAAATCTATTAGATTAGAAAGACTAAAGAAATTAAATAAGAACGCATATAAAAAGGTTACAAATATTTTAATTACATCTTAATTGGTTTCTATATCAAATCATTCATAGGATTGATTTTTATATATTAGGGATCAATAGCACCAAGGAAGTATTTATTAAACCGGGTTCTGTTAAAACCAGTATGCAAATTAAACACGCCATATATCATGTATACTTTTATTTCTTAGTGATATATAAGACACATTGCAGGATTTTAAATGCCCAAATAGGATGGGCTGTTCTGAGGCAAATCTAACTCGGTTCATAGAGACATTGTTAATAAATAAGATTTAATCTATGTATTAACCATTTTGACTATGAATTAAATACTCATTGATAAACTTACTCAATTCCTGGGGGTATTGTAATGTAAGCAGTGACAGTTTTGGTTACAGACAGACACCGACTCTCCATTATAATAAGATTATGGATAGCCAATGAATAAATACGATTAACATTGATTTCGGAACAAATAAATAAATTCTAGGAACATTCTAGATTGAAATTTGGTTTAACAAAGTTATATAGATGAAATTCTTTCTTATGAATAAGACAGAAATGTTTTTAACCATCAAAAAAAATTCTCTCTCTCTCTCTCTCTCTCTCTCTCTCTCTCTCTCTCTCTCTCTCTCTCTCTCTCTCTCTCTCTCAAATTTTAATAATTTTATATATATATATATATGTATTATACTAAAGCTGATATTATCACCTTTTAATGTCTAAAGGCTTTTTTCCTGGTTAGTTTATTTATACGAAAGTGATACTAAATTATTCGTTAGTTTTAGGATTACGTTATGTTTGAAAAAAATCCATTTTAATTGTTTCTAATTTGTCGTAATTTGCAATTAAGTCAAAAACTGACCAATCCCTGTCATAACTTCTGTATATCACTCTTTTACTCTCTATGTCTCTCTTGATTACACCCTCGTTAAATGTGTTAGTCTATCTAGAGAGTAAAAGAAAGAGGGATTAACTTGATTCACTCCTGTAGCAAAAAAAAAACGTATGTAATGAAATTCCCCGATCCATTTCAATTTAAACTAGGTCAACCCAATTCGTTGAAAAATCTGTGGGTTTTTTTGTTGTTTTCTTTTTCAATATTGTATTGATCCCCCGATCAATACAATATTGAAAAAAATTACCAAAAATCAGGGAAATATCCGATTTTATTGAAATTTTATAATGTATCAGTTACTTTATTTCAAAACTTTCTAATTTTTCTCAGGTCCCTTAACTTTGACAACCCTTGTTTCGGTGACGCAAAATATCAGTGTGGTATATATGTGATTGATATATCAAAGATATTGAGCACTCTTCTAATAACACTGCACGTTGGATTACTACCGCTTCTTCAAGTATAATAGTGCCAGCCATATATATATATATATATATATATATATATATATATATATATATATATATATATATATAGAGAGAGAGAGAGAGAGAGAGAGAGAGAGAGAGAGAGAGAGAAAGTATTTTCTAATATTAATCTTCTGAGTCTGTAACTGAATTATTGGGGAAATGGGACATTTTAGCATAGACTTTTCAATAATGAGGTACCCCTAGATTTTTCTATGATGAGATACCCCTAGATTTGCTTAGAGATGAAATTGAAATTGGTTTCGAGTCAGTTCGATTACCGGGAGCTGAGTTATGGTTATTTTGGGGGTATCCCAGTTTGCAAAATTGCCACATTTCTACAATTATTTTCTTTGCCTTTGATTCTATCGAAATCAAATCAAGACTGAAACATAATATTTAATATTGTAAAATAACGGGTACAAGAAAATAAAACATTTATTGCAAAAACACAGACATAAAATGAGGGTTCAGTTTATTTTATGGTAGGAATTTACTAGCAAATAGTCCTTTATTACCAGGATTTGTTGTACGAATTAAGTCAGCAAGTAGAAATAAATAAAGTGAAATAAAACTTAAGAATAAATTTATTTCGGCTCCTGTTTTTTATTACAGTTCCTAATGTTCATTATTTCCGTAAGCTGAAATTTTTTTTATAAATCGTCAAGAGGTTTTGTTTTTTTTTTTGGGGGGTAATGTTTCTTCTTTTGAAAGGTTCAAACATTTTGAAGATAATATTAACCTTTATTAAAGTTTCATTGTGTTAAATAAAAAGGGTGGGGGGTAATTTTACACATCAGATTGAACGCAACAAAGGAGGCAGGTGGTGTAACGGTTACCATCGTAGGAAATGGACTCGACGAGACGGGTTCAATTCCTGGATGAAGCTGTTTGAATTTTATATAGCGCTAATACCCTTGGGAAAGGTATGTATCTATTGTCCTTCCAGCTATGGGTAAATAGTCGGGCAGACTGGGCTCTTTAACCTTTGGTTAGGCAATCACTCTAGGAGAAGGAAAACTCTGAATTCAAAACCTGGTAAATTCCGCTTAAGAAATTGACCTTGTGTCACATCCTGCTCGTGTGGAGGAGTTGGTAAATATATATCTATCGTTAAAAATTTTGAAAAACGACAACCGTTCTTGTAAAAGAAAAAAAAACTTGCCCTGAATATCAAAATGAAGAATGCATTAAAACTAAAACTTTATTTTTTTTAATTTAGAAAACTTTTCGGTAAATTTGCAAATCCCATGACTCAGAAAAAACAAATTTTGTAATAAAACTGTTAATTTTAACTACGGGGGTTTACGGTTTGGGTTAGGGTTTAGGGTTAGGGTTAGTGTTGGGGTTGGGGTTAGGGTTAGGGTTAGGGTTGGTGTTTGGGGTTAGTTTAATGGGAAAATAAATGAATAATTTGGGTTCTGTTTTTTTTCTGGGCCACCCTGTATACAAGGTAACCCAGAAAAACAGAACCCACAAATTTTGTAATAAAACTGTTAATTTTAATTAGGGGGTTTAGGGTTAGGGTTAGGGTTAGGGTTGGGGTTTAGGGTTAGTTTAATGGGAAAATAAATGAATAATTTGGGTTCTGTTTTTTTCTGGGCCACCCTGTATACAAGGTAACCAGAAAAAACAGAACCCACAAATTTTGTAATAAAACTGTTAATTTTAATTAGGGGGTTTAGGGTTAGGGGTTAGGGTTAGGGTTGGGGTTTAGGGTTAGTTTAATGGGAAAATAAATGAATAATTTGGGTTCTGTTTTTTTTCTGGGCCACCCTGTATACAAGGTAACCCAGAAAAAACAGAACCCACAAATTTTGTAATAAAACTGTTAATTTTAATTAGGGGTTTAGGGTTAGGGTTAGGGTTAGGGTTGGGGTTTAGGGTTAGTTTAATGGGAAAATAAATGAATAATTTGGGTTCTGTTTTTTCTGGGTCAACCTGTAATATCATGGGATTTTAAGTATAATTTGCAAGTTTTACTAACTTTTCATTTTTTTTTATTTTATTTTAGAAAAAAAATTTTGTAGAAATATTTTTTTTATTAAGTCTGTTACTCTTCCATTTTTAAATTAAAAAAAAAAGATTTTAAAAAAGTGATGCATGGGAAAATATTTTCTGGATATTTTAGATGAGGCTTGAAAATTTGAATCATTTTGATTTTTCGGTCTGCTGTCCTCATCTTTATTGTTATATACACAACGTTTCGGTCGATATGCCCTCCGACCTTCTTGTCAAACTAGGGGACCTTCATGTCGGAATCGAGAGCCTTCACGAAACTTCATACCGAACCATTTATTTATTCTCACTCCGTTAACCAATACCAGGTAGGTTGTATATATAACAGTAAAGATGAGGACATCAGTCCGAAAAATTAGAATAATAAAATTGGAAATATATATTTCTATTTTGAATTTTGTTCATTTAGCAACGAGGGAAAATTCTTTCGATATAAATTTTGGTAAAATTCAATTCTAAATAAAAAAAATTAAAAATTAAATAATTAAATTAAAAGAAATCTATGATAGAACACATACGGACCTGTGTAGCTCAATCGGTAGAGCATTCGACTAGGAACCACAAGGTTCCTGGCTCGATACCAACCCTCGCCAACTCAGCGTATGAATAGCACAGGGATCTGTGCGGTAAAGTGAGGAGCTAGTGGTAGGTGTGGCGCTCTGCCTCAAACCCTAAAAACAATATCCTAGTGCTAGTGAAAAGGAGATATACTCCCTGGCTGCCTGGCTGATACTGACTTTAGGCCACCCCGACGACTTTACATTTTTTATATATGTGATGTTATCCCACGACTACAACCACCCACCACCACCATCCCCACTGCAACCACTACAAGGGTAACGCTGAGTGGTCATTTACCCAACCCATTCGCCACGGTCGCAAGTATGGAGCATCCAGCGAGAATCGAACTCGTTGTTCAGTAGTAATGGATCTGTGAGACTAGCTTGCTAACCATTACGCCTCGATGAGACACACCTTCATACCCAAACCATTCGCCACGAGTAGGATGTGACCACAAAGTTACATGTATGGGGCATCCAGCGAGGATCGAATTCGCTATTCAGTAATAATGGATCTGTGAGACTAGCTTGCTAACTATTACGTCACTATGAGACGTACCTGTATATATATTTACCAAACCCCTCCGCACGAGCAGGATACGACACAAGGTCAATTTCTTAAGCGGAGTTCAACAGGTTTGAATTCAGAGTTTTCCTTCTCCTAGACTGGTTACCTAGCCATAGTTAAAGAACCCAGTCTGCCCTGCTATTTACCCATAGCTGGAGGGAGAGTAGGATTCATACCATAACCAAGGGTATTAGCGCTAAGTGAAATGCAACTACCACGTCCAGGATTTGAACTCGAGGCGACGAGTCAATTTCCCATGACTTTAACCATTACACCACGCGCTTCCTACGTACCTGTATATCCAAACCGTTCGCTACGGGTAGGATGTGACTACAAGATCACAAGTATGGGGCATCCATGATCGAACTCACTATTCAGTAGTAATGGACTTGCGAGACTAGCTTGCTAACCATTACACCACGATGAGACACCCCGAGCAACGCCAAGTAGCCCTACTAATTGAATTTTTAATTATCTTAATGACTGTTTATAGATTATTAGCAAAGAATATTTTCCTACCTAAAAATTCAAATTTAAATCATAAAACTTTTAAAAATATCTTTTTTCGCCAACATAAAAAATCCAATCACATTTATTCAGGGAAAAAAGGATATCTAATCAGTACTTACCTTTAATTAACGGGGCAGGTGTTCTCTAACTATCTCAATGATTACAACAAGACATACTCAATTTTTCGTCTGCTTTTCATTTTAAAAACGAATTAAAATTAATTAAACAGAAAGTTTTGAAAGAAAATAACTAATGCATTATAAAAATTCATTCATTGATAAATCAACACTGAAAATTTATTAAAATCGGATAATTCCTTGAATTTTGGTAATTTTTTTCAAACGGATGGGGGGGGGATTTGTTTTGTAAAACACGGATTTTTCAACAAATTGGGTATACCTAATTACAACGTTATATAACCGTAAAAGTACAGTACATTAATATTTTTTAATCTAAAACAAAAACTTAGTTTATCTATTAACAGATGTTAATACAGTCAAAATCATATTTTAATATTTCCTTTTACGTCTAATAACAATATTCTTAGAATTGAAGTACTATCCTCAAAATCGAAAACGCGCCAACGTTGAAAACCCCTGCTATAAACTTAGCCAATTTAGTAGAAAAATAGAAACACGGAGCGCCCCGGCCTTGTGCCACACTTGATGTATTATACTTCAATAAATAATGAAACACGGGGGCACCCAGTTAGGATTGAACAAGCTATACTAGCGAATTATTCACGGGACATTGTCCTTTTTTTAAGGAAATAAAATTATACTATAGAATATAGACATGAACCTAATCAATACCATACAACATGATCCCCAATGATGCTTAACACATTGTTAAAACCAATTACAACAAAAATGTAAATATAGATACACAACATATATTACTTTCTAACTGCTAGACATGACATAACCCCAGATGGGTTGATATGCCGTTAAAATCCACCAACCAGCCACGAGACGGACTGGCTATTTCTCGATCTACAGTTGGCGACCTCGTAAGTACCCTCTTGAGATACGGATTAAAAAAGATTTGTATGTCTGTTCAATGTTAAGGGGTTATATTATTGAAATTAAAATTAAATTGCTATAATATTTCTTTACATATCTAATAAGAATATTTTAAAAATCAAACTACTGCCCTTAAAATCGAAAAATGCGGCCCCTGATATAAACTTGGCTATTTTAAATGGTTGCTATAGAAATTTGAATCATAAAACTTTTAATTTTTAATTTTTAATTATCTTAATAACTGTTTATATATATTTAGCAAATAACTTTTTTCTACCTAAAAATTCAAATTTAAATCCTAAAACTTTTAATCCTATCTTTTTTTGCCAACATATTTTTTTAAAATCCAATGTAAAGAAATATTAAAGTAATTCAATTTTAATTTTAAAATCAAATTAAACTATTTTAATATTTCCTTACATATATAATAAGGATATTTTAAAAATTAAATTACTGCCCTCTAAATCGAAAACCCGGCTCCTGTTATAATAAACTTAGCTAATTTATATGGTTGCCATAGAAATTTAAATTATAAAATTTTAATGGTATCTTTTTTCGCCAACATATTTTAAAAAATCCAATCATATATTTACACAGGGAAAATAAAAGATATCTAATTAGTACTTACCTTTAATTAACGTGACAGATGCTCGCTAACTAGCTCAATGGTTACAACGTATATATATATATGTATATATATATTTACCAACCCCCTCCGCACGAGCAGTATGCGACACAAGGTCAATTTCTTATGCGAAGTTTAAAAGGTTTGAATTCAGAGTTTCCCAGTAACAATGTATATAAGCGTAAAAGTAAAGTGCGTTAGTATTTATTCAAATGTAAAAAAAATAAAAATTTTAAAAAAATAGAAATTTTAAACTTTTGATATTGTTAAAATTAAATTAGAATAATGTAATATTTCTTTACATGTTTAATGATGATATTATCAAAATCAAATTACTGCCCTTAAAATTCAAAAAAACGCCCCCTGATATAAACTTAGTTAATTTAGATGGTTGCTATAGATAGATAGAGAGTAGTCAGTGAGGATTGAACCCACTACACCAGGAAGTCTTTTCACGGCTAATTCTTTTATATAATGTAGTTATTTACAACTAAGCTTTAGTTAGATATGGCGCACAGGTCTCAGATTGCTTATAGTACCTACTTAAAGTGGTCACCCATCTAAGTATTGTACAGACTCATTGCTGCTTAACTTCGGTGATACTAGCGGTAACCGGCGCTTTCAGTATGAATTCTCGCACTATAGTTGGCGACGTCGTAAGTACTCTCTCTCTTGACTTTGGTTCGAGAGTAAAGTGGTAATCGCTATAAATGGGTTTTGTATATAGAACAATCCTTCCTGTACGGTCAGTGGTTGTGTATAACTTAGACAAGGTAATGTAAAAAAAAAAGAAAGAAAAAGAAAAGAAAAGAAAAAATATTAACATCTCCCACAACACACAAAGCTTCAACTTTTACGTTAGATTTTTCTTCTTTTTTTATTTATTTTAAATTTTTTTTTGTATATAAAAAAATATTCTTATGAAAATAAATTTGGGAGTTCTAACAAATACATTTACGTTAAAATACATTTTTTTCTTTTTTTTTTTTATTCTATGAATTTTTATCTTTATCAATTTTTTTGGATTGACCTGAACATGGAAGCTGAATTTTAAAGAATATATTTTTTGTTTCTGAGCGCGCAAATGGATAATTAAAACAGAGAGACATTTGTTTTGCATAGGATATTTACTTACCCTGAAAAAAAAAAAAAAAAAAAAAAAAAAAAAAAACAAGCAACCCGGATTTGGCGTTGAGCTGAATAATTGGCAAATTTTGTTAATTATCTTTAATTGTCGATAGGCTTTCGGGACAATCATCCGAAAACGCCATATCAAACGACGGTTTACTTCGTGAAAGAAAGGAATGAAAATCTAACAAACTTTTGCCAAAAATAAAAAATAAAAAAAAGACTTTAAAAAAAAAAAAAAAGTTGTCAAGATAGCTTCATGGACCGAAAAGTTTTATACACTCACAACTGAGGTAAGTTTTTTTTTTTTATTTTATTGTATTTTTTGTATCTCATTTTTATGTGTGTGTGTGTTTGTTTTGTGGGGTTTTTTGTTTGCATTTTTTCGGGGGGTTTTTTTTGTTTTTTTTTAGACTAGGTTGCCAAATTTTAAGCTACAAATAGCAATTTCGGCCACTTTTAAAAGACCAACGCGACTAAATTTTTAATTTTGTAACTACCGACTCTAAATGGTCTTGGTTGGTCAGTCTAAAAAAAAAAAAAGTTTTCTTTGTTTTTGTTCTTTTCATTGGGGTAGGGGGGGCGATAGATTTTTTTTTTTTTTTTTAAATGCTTTCAATTCTCTACTCAAGGAAGTTGATGTGTGTGTGTGTGTCCGCGTATTTGAAGGCCCACCAGCAGGGTGGTCGGAAAATAAGATATTTTTGCATTGTAATTCTATTATCAGAAACACACACACACACACACACACATAAATCATTTTAGAGGGTGTCACTCTTGCTGGTGCGGCTAGCTGTATCCCCTACAGAGGGTCAAAACCTTCCCGACCCTATAAAAAGATGGATGCACTGGTAACATCCTAAACTCAATGTGATAGTGAGGTTCCAGTTTTGGAGTGGGGAGTACTCCTTTATTGTAATTACTCTACAGGTTACTCTGACCTGGAGTGGCAGTACCTGTGAGGTCCCCATCAAAAAATGACTCATTCAATAGGACCGTGTGTGTGTGTGTGTGTGTAAAAAAAAAAAAAAAAAAAAAAACTCTAAAGGAAACTGTTACATGAAGAAATATAAATATGAACGTGGTTCATAGACCTAAAATAACCCTAAACTGGTTGATATACCGTAAAAACTTTGACATACGAGTTATTTTCCCTCATTTCTTAATTTGATAGTTAATTGAAATACTAATTATTGGGAATTAAAAATAAATTTCAAAATTGTTCATTATTAAAAGACGTTGGAAGATAAACAATTGAAAATTTATTAGTCCCAATCTTTTTTTTTTTTTTAGGGGCCGGGTTAGCTCAGTCGGTAGAGCGTTCGGCTAGAAACCACAAGGTTCCTAGTTCGATACCGGTCCTCGCCGACTCAGCGTATGAGTAGCACAGGGATCTGTGTGGCGCTCCACCTCAGATGCTAAATACAATCTCCTTGGTCTAGCGCAAGTGAAAAGGGGATAGACTCCCTCGCTGACTGGTTGATACCGACTTTAGGCCACCCCGACGACTTTAATTTTATATATATATAGACTGGACCGGCTAGGATCAGAAGTGCCCTTACAATTTTGAGTGTGGGAGGGTACTTTTTAAGAATAAACGGTGCTGAGTTGGGCTACTACTTTGATTTTTGATTTATCTATACATATATAAAGGGTAATTGTGTGTGTATGTATGTCCGGAGGAAACTTCGAAAATAAAACAATTAACGACAAAGTAGATATATATACACATTAAATATCACTAGGGCTTGGTTTTTGAGCAAAAATAAGAGATTTGATTTATATTTGGGAAGACAATTAAAAAATAAAATCTAACAGCATGGATTTTATTTTCACTTAATATTTTAGATATACATTAACATTTCTTTTCAGAGTAGCTGGATCAATGCAAGGTCTTTTTTTTTTTTTTTTTTTTTTTTTTTTTTACATAGGGGTTTAAATGGGGCATTCCACGATGATTCAACTTGCGATTCAGTAGTAATGGATCTGCGGGACTAGCTTTAAAATAAATTCCCCTCTACACAGGCGACGACGGGTAGCCGCTGCTAGTATTGTAATAAATTTAGCTTTTTTTTTCTTTTTCAAGATGTGTGAAAAGATAAATATTTGAAAGTAATATTTTTATTCAATACATGCAGTGATAATAAAATAATTAAAATCATCTCATTATATATATATATATTTTTTTTTTTTTAATTATTAAAAGCAATGTGATCCTTAAAGAAGGCCTGGCAACTATAAAACTGGGGTTAACGACTGGGGGTGAACATATGATCTAAATTACTACTAAATAACAATTATAGAACCATTTAGTAAGAAATTTGTTAGTAATGTCTGCTAATTAGTTAATTAGCAACTATATATACCGCCCTGTCGGCTGGGGCGTTAGAATGCACCGACTGTACCTCTGCAGAGGGGTAAGACTCACCCAATGGGGCCACCTGTAGGCCGTGGGTGGCGACCCGTGATGCTTAAGGATAGAACCCAGGTGGATGAGCAGTTCATGACATGCAATACTCCACTTTGGCCCTATCTTGGGTTATACGGGCGGTCGGAGAGCCCCCTCCGATCAATCGGCTTGTCACGTCAAGCCCTAGCACCTATATGATTATCCCAACTCTATTGCCCTTATGGCAAGCCCCACCCCTTTTTTTATCATATGGATGCTAGAAGGCGGTGGCTGAGGGTCTACATGTCCTGGGAATTACGTTAAACTCTATCTGATGATGAGTTTCCAGTTTTGGGTGTTTGGGGAATGTGGAGCACCCCTTCATCACCATTGCTCCCTGCTCCACTCTGACCCGGAGTGGTAGTACCTGTTAGGGTCCCATCTGTGGGTTAAATAGAAAAACATGAGTTTATAAACAAAACTTATTATCCCTTAAGAATGAATTTATTTCAAAACTTTCTCGGCATTAAATGACCCACCGAGGTTGATATGCCGTAAAACAAACCAAACCAGAATAACGACCCGTGCGGAGAGGTTGGGTAAATAGAGATATAATAAATAAACCGTTATATGTGTTCCTTCAGATTCAAGATTAAATTCATGACTCTATAATCCTTCCACATTTTCCTGGTGGCTAAGCAGTCCATGACGTGCAACACTCCATTTTGGCCCTTACTTAGGCTAGAGAGCTAGTCGAAGAGACCCCAATCGGCTGGTCACATCAAGTCCTAGCATCTATATGATTGTCCCAACCCTATTACTCTAATGGCAAACCCCCAACCATTTGTATCATATATGTGCCAGAAGGCGGTGGCCGAGAGTCTTCGGGTCATGGGTAAGACGTTAAACTGCATCTGATGGTGAAGTTCCAATTCTGGGGCTCTGGGAGATGTAGAGTACGTCTTTATGGCCATTACTCCCAGGTCCACTCTCTCCCGGAATGGTAGTACTTGTTGGGATCCCATCTATGGGCTGAATAGATCAAAGGATGAGTATTGAAGAAGTTTGGGAAAAAAAGGACTGATTCTTACCAAGTAACTTCTGACCTTGTATCTAAGCTTAGTAAATGATTATTTTTGGTCATTTTAACTCCCACTACTTTGTGATATGCGCACAATA
>CM042170.1:7713885-7901385 GCA_023376005.1 Doryteuthis pealeii
TTTTTCCGTTTACATTTTTATGGTTAAAAAAAAAAAAATTTTCTAAAATGATTATTTCTGGTTTGTTAGATTAGACTTTAGTTTGTTTTGTTTTATCCCCATTGTTTGTTTGTTGTTTTTGTTTTTTTTTTTGGGGGGTAGGGTTCCCATTGGATTTGTTTTTTTTTTGGGGGTTGTTTTTTTTTTTAATTTATTTTAGTCTTTTTGGGTTTTTTTAATTTATTTTTTTTGTTTTTTGTTTTTTTTTCATTATTTAATTTTTTTTTTTCTTCATTATTTAAAAGGTCATTTACCTTAAAAAAATAAATTTGAATCTATTTTTTTTTTTTTTTTTTTTTTCTTCATTATTTAATTTTTTTTTTTTTTTTTTTTTTTTCCTTATTTAAAAAGGTCATTTACCTTAAAATAAATTTGAATCTATTTATTTTTCTTCAACGCTTGGACATTGACATATCTATTAAGAATCTTTTCTTTTGGGTTTTTTTTTTCTTTATCTTATTTTTATTTTTTTTATTTTATTTTTTTTAATCTTCTGGTTTCTTTTCTGTTTATCTGGATTTTTATTTATTGATTTCTTTTTTGGCACTTAGATATTGATCTAATATTTCAATATCCCCACCCACCAAAAAATTGGGACCATATGACCTTTAGGCACCCCTTTTGCGTTCTAGTTTCATAAGGACATTTTTTTCATTTACACTGTCAAAATCCGATTGTTTGTTAGGGGTTAGTTTTATAATAAAAAAAAAAAACTCTAAAAATCGCTGGTTAACAAACAACCGGATTTTGATGGTGTAAATGGAAAAAATGTCCTTATGAAACGAGATTGCAAAGGGGGTGCCTAAAGGTCACATGGTCCAAAATTGCTAAAGTTTTCAAATCCGCTCTTAAATTTTTTTTTTTTTTTTTTTTTTAACTCTCTTCCAGCTTCCAAAGAAACACAAAATGAATTTAACGATGACTACTATACTGCTATTTCTGGTTATACAGGTAAAAGAAAAAACACTTTAATCTTTTTCTCTAATTCTGAGAGGAAGTATTTTTATATTTGGTTCCAAGATTCTTGTTCTGTCCAGTCGGCTGAGGCTGTCGAAGATGCTGACTGCACCTCTGCAGAAGGGTAAGAATGGGACACCTGTTGGCCATAGGTGGACTTGAGCTAGACAGGCAGTCAGAGAGTCCCCTTCCAATTAATCAGCTGTTCACATTAAGCCTTAACACCTATATGATTGTCCCAACTGTATTCCCCTTATAGCAAGCCCACAACCCTTTTTATCATGTGCTAGAAGGCAGTGGCCGACAGTCTTAGTGTCCTGGGTATGACGTTAAACTGTATCTAGTGGTGAGGTTGCAGTTCTGGAGCTCTGTGGAGTGTGGAATACCTCTTCATTACCTTTTACTCCCAGGTCTACTCTAACCCAGAGAGGTAGTACCTGTTAGGGCCCCATCTATGGGTTAAATAGATTTTTAAAAAATGAGTTTTAAAAATAATTGAAAATACCACTCAATCACGAATAGAACAAAACGTCTTCAGCATAAAATAACCCAACAAGTGTTTACATGCCGTAAAATCCAACACCAAACCAAACCGGTAATCCTTAACTTTTTCCTCGTAAATTCCTACCATGAAATTAATTGAACCCTCATTTTATGCCCATGTTTTGCAATAAATCTTTTATTTTTCTTGCACTTGTTATTTTACAATACTAAATATATTTTCTTTATTCTTTAACAAATAAAGAAAATATATTTAGTATTGTAAAATAACAGGTGCAAGAAAAATAAAACATTTATTGCAAAAACACGGACACAAAATGAGGGTTCAGTTTATTTCATGGTAGGAATTTACAAGGAAATAGTTAAGGATTACCACCAAACCTAGCTCTCTCAGAACATTGACCTCCATATTCTGAATGTTTTGCTGCCCTGGGAATGAATACGTTGAAACTCCAACGTCTGGCAACTGACTTGGTAAACACTCTTACGGTTATTAACCATCCTGCCAATGGCAATCCTGAGCACCTTTTTGATTTCCATGTGTCTAATACCCGTGGACATGCCTACAAGTCAGAAAACAGCACAGCTCACATGACTTTCAGAAACATTTTTTCACACTCAGAATTGCTGAAGCATGGAATAAACTGCCTGCATCAGTTGCTGGCTGCCGAAACACTGCATCTTTCAAAACCTCCCTGTTTCCTGTAAATCGACATCACTATACCTGATATCTCCCTTCCACACACACATATACATACACACAGATACACACACATACACACACACACACATACACATATTTATTTTGGAGGTGCATGGTCTAATGGTTAGTCACAGGAAATGGACTCATTAACCTGAGTTCAGTTCCTGGACGAAGCTGTTTGCATTTTCACATAGTGCTAATACCATTGGGAAAGGTATGAATATAATTCTCCCTTCAGCTATGGGTAAATAGCAGGACAAACTAGGCTCTTTAACCATGGTCTAGATAACCAGTTATATATATATATGTGTGTGTGTGTGTGTTTTTATAGTTTGCTTGAAGCATTGTACATATGTGTTTAAACTAGAAATTAGAAGGCAATTGACAAGGCAATGAAATAGGTGTTGAAAATGATGTTTATTTACCTGTTTCCTAAATATTTTCAGGATAAATCCCATCGTCAGAGGTTTTAGAAGTACTTGTGTTTTTTAGTACTTATCTTACGGCGCTGGCGTAAACGTTTGTTGTTTATTAAGTTAAATATTTTACCGGTTTCCTAAATATTTTCTGGCCAACAGATTAAGTTAAATAAATATTTAACTTAATCTGTTGGCCAGAAAATATTTAGGAAACGGGTAAATAAACATCATTTTCAACACCTATTCCATTGTATTGTCAATTGCCTTCTAATTTCTAGTTTATATATACTAGCAAATATATGCACCCTCCGGGTGCAAGTATTTAAGTTTTAATATAATAAAATATCATATTAAATTAGAAAGGCTAATGAAACTGAATAAGAATGCAGATTAGAAGATTTGGAACAGAGGGGGTATGATTGAAAAATAGAACAGCTTTGGAACTAACTCTTCCATCGTTTTCCCTTGCTCCCGTCTTTCATTGGTAAATTTTCCTAATTTAACTATTTAGTTAAAATGGGAAGTAAAGAATAATATTACAGTAATTTCTTCTTGTTAATGGATTTCTTTTAAGATTTATCCCCGAGATTTTTGCTCATATTCATTAATATAAAACTTGTGACTTGAATAGTAATATAGTTTTGGTTACAGACACACACAATCTCCATTATAATAAGATATATATATATATTTCTGACTGTACACTGTTTCTTTTCCTGACATTATTTTCTTTGTGAATTGTCTCAAATGAAAAGTTTTTCTTTCTTTTTCTTTTTTTATATAAAGATTGTTACTGTAGTTTCCAGTCAATGTCCAAAAGGTCAGATAAAACACAAATATTGTTGTGTGCCAGTTTGGAACTGCAAAAAAGGTAAACATTTCAATTTGGATTATCTCCCTTTGGATTATCTCCCTTTGATAGCATCTGAGACGCTCATCTTTCTATGTGGGGTGGGGGGAGTCTTTTCTATTTTCAATTTTTTTCTTTAAAAAAAAAAGAAGAAAACAGAAAAAAAACTATTGTGGGGGGAAAAAATTATGCACATCTTATCACAGACGAAAGGTTTATTGAAGCCTTTTCTTCAGGAAAGGCTTCTAAAATCAATGACATGACACAGTGAACAGTCTGGATCTAAATTCAATTGAAAATTTTATGGCAAAGTTTGAATCAAGAAACATTTTGTACATTAAAGTCTGACCTGTGTGGCAGGGCCTGTATGTTGAGGGTTTCATATCTGTGACAGGGTACATAAAAACAAGCTGGATCTGTGGGCCATCTGTGTGCTCACAGCTGCTCACAACTGAACTACTTGTAGAAAATGGCCTTATTCTGTGAAGAAGCGGCAATCACCATATATATATATATATATATATATATATATATATATATATATATATATATATATATATATATGAAAAAGTTTGCAGAATAGCCTATTGTTGGTATCAGCCAAACAGCAAGGTAGTCTATTGAGACAAAAGTAAAATACCTTCAAGCTTTTTTTCAAAATAGAAAATGTAAAACCAAACGAATAAAAAAGAACAGGAATCAATGTTTGTAACAGAACTGTAAGAAATCTGCAAACAGAATAAAATTAGGTTAAAATGTGCTAAAGAGAAACAATCATGGTGTGTGGACAATTGGATGACAGTGATATTCATTTATGAATCAAGAATTTGCATTGGTCAGAGCAATGATACTGGAATTTTTGTCTGGTGCCATTGAAATGAAAATTACAAAAATGACTGCCTGAAGAAGAAAAAAGTAAATTTCTCAAGTCATTCATATGTGATTCCATATTATTTGAAGAATCAACAAAGATGACAATTATAATCTCAACAATCAATGCACATTTTGTACAGAGAAGTTGTAGATGATTCGTTTCATTCCATCATTTGAAAATTGGTTTAGAGATGAAGTTATTTTTTCTGGATGATAATCTATCTTGTCATAGAGGATTAAAGCTTTTCTTCAAGAAAGTCAGATAAAATTAATGAGATGGCCAGTGAACAGTCAGAATTCAATTGAAAATTTATGGTGGACATTTTTTAAAGAATATTCTATGAGAAGGCTTTTTTTGATCAAAGAAGATTTATTAACTGTTATTCAGGAAAGTTGGAAGCATTTTGATAAATAATATTGCTTTAAATTCGTGGAATCCATGCATGAAAGAATTAAGACTGTCTTAAAAGCTCAATGAAGGCCAAATAAGTAATAATCTTTAAAATTTATAGTGAAAATGGTCCAAACCCTAAAGAAGATCTATTAACTGTTATTCGTTTGGGGCGTTAGAATGCACCTCTGCAGAAGGGTGAGACTCCCCCCATGGGGCCACCTGTTGGCCGTGGGTGGTGACCCGTGATGCTTATGGATAGAACCCAGGTGAATGAGCAGTTCATGACTTGCAATACTCCGCTTTGGCCCTTCTTGGGCTAGACGGGCGGTCAGAAAGGCCCCCTCCGATCAATCGGCTGGTCACGTCAAGCCCTAGCACCTATATGATTTTCCCAACCCTATTGCCCTTATGGCAAGCCCCAACCCCTTTTTATCATATGGGTGCTAGAAGGCGGTGACTGAGGATCTACATGTCCTGGGAATGACGTTAAACTCTCTGATGGTGAGGGTCCAGTTTTGGAGGTTTGGGGAATGTAGAACACCCCTTCATCACCATTGCTCCCTGGTCCACTCTGACCCAGAGTGGTAGTACCTATTAGGGTCCCATCTATGGGTTAAATAGAAAAACATGAGTTCATAAACAAAATTTGATTATCAATTAAGAATGAATTTATTTCAAAACTTTGTCGGCATTAAATGACCCACCGAGGTTTATATGCCGTAAACCAAACCAAACCAAACCAATCTTTGATAAAGAATAATTCTTTAAATTAATGAAATCCATGCCTGAAAGAATAAAGATCGTCATAAAAGCTCAACAAGGGGCAACTAAATAGTAATTGTGGCTATACGTCGAGTCATGTGTACACTCGTTGTATCTCATTTTAGAATAAATAAAAAATTTTGAAGTGAGTGCACGAGTGTGCTCACTTCAAATAATGCAACTAAATAGTAATTATCTGCGTTATTCGGACTATTGTCCCCATCTTCATTGTTACTTGTACAACGTTTCGGCCGATATGCCAAGTAACAATGAAGATGGGGACAATAGTCCGAATAACGCAGATAATACTAATCTTCAAGCCTCATCTCAAACATTCAGAGAAATAAATAGTAATTTTATCTATTTTTTTTTTTTTTTTTTTTTTTTTTTTTTGTCAATTAATTTTAACTAGCAAATATATGCACCCTCCGGGTGCAAGTATTTAAGTTTTAATGTAATAATATATATATTAAAAAGAGTGCAGATAAAAAGATTTGAAACAGAGGGGGTATAATCGAAAAATAGAACAACTGAAACTTACTCTTCCATCACTCTCGTCTTTCATTGTTATTTTTTCTAATTTAAGTATTTAGTTAAAAGAGGAAGTGAAGAATAAAATGACAGTTATTTCTTCTTGTTAACGGATTTCATTTACGATTCATTGAAGAAATGTTTGCTTATATTCATTAAAATAAAGCTAAACAATTAGAAATCAATAATACTAAGCACATATTTATTAAAATCACATTTTTAATATCAATATGCAAATTAGCCTTCCCGTTCACACTGTAAACTGCTATTTTGTTGTATATATAAATATAATTGCATGTTGTTAGTATGTAGATATGGTTAACAGTATTAATAATGTAAAACAATTTTATTCATAATTGAGGTTTAAATAAAAATAAAATCATTGAGAATGTTATATAAATAACTAATGGAATTGTGACTTAAGTAGTAATATAGTTTCGGTTACAGACGGAAAAACACACAATCTCCATTATAATAAGATTTGTGACTTCATAATGTATAGGAAGACATATCATGGATATCCAATCTCACTGACAAATTAAACCACAGTTGTATCAGTACTACTGTATGGCCACACCACTTGGACCCTAACAAAGTACCTAGAGAATAAGTTAGATGGGAGCTGAATATTATGATGGGAGCTGAAATATTAGATGTTAGATATATATATATGCTCACTTCAAATAATGCAACTAAATAGTAATTATCTGCGTTATTCGGACTATTGTCCTCATCTTCATTGTAACTTGCCAAGTAACAATGAAGATGGGTACAATAGCCCGAATAACGCAGATTATACTAATCTTCAAGCCTCATCTCAAACATTCAGAGAAATAAATAGTAATTGTATCTATTTTGATTTTTTTTTTTTTTTTTTTTTTTTTTGTCAATTAATTTTAATTTGTGACTTCATAATGTATAGGAAGACATATCATGGATATCCAATCTCACTGACAAATTAAACCACAGTTGTATCAGTACTACTGTATGGCTACACCACTTGGACCCTAACAAAGTACCTAGAGAATAAGCTAGATGGGAGCTGCACAAGAATGCTGCATGTGATATTAAACAAATCAAAAAAGCAGATGTACAGATATTTGAAATGGAACCAATTTTAGACAAAACCAGGAATTGGATTATTTTTTGTAATTTATGACTTCGTGATGTATTATAAAGCTGTGCTTAAATTGAGGATTATGAAAGATAAGATTGTGTAGCATCAAACAGTCTTAAAATTTAATTTTTCACAATATTGCATTATTCCATAATACAGTGGTACCTTGGCTTAAGAGTTTAATTCGTTCTGGTCATAACTCAATTTCCTCTTATATCAAATCAATTTTCTCTATTGAAATAAACTGAAATGCCATTAATCCGTTCCAGCCCTCCCAGTGGTACCTTGACTTACAAGTTTAATTCGTTCCACTAGTAAGTCAATTTCCTCTTATATCAAATCAATTTTCTCCATTGAAATAAACTGAAATGCCATTAATCCGTTCCAGCCCTCCCACTGCTACCTTGACTTACAAGTTTAATTCGTTCCACTAGTAACTCAATTTCCTCTTATATCAAATCAATTTTCTCCATTGAAATAAACTGAAATGCCATTAATCCGTTCCAGCCCTCCCATGCTACCTTGACTTACAAGTTTAATTCGTTCCACTAGTAAGTCAATTTCCTCTTATATCAAATCAATTTTCTCCATTGAAATAAACTGAAATGCCATTAATCCGTTCCAGCCCTCCCAGTGCTACCTTGACTTACAAGTTTAATTCGTTCCACTAGTAAGTCAATTTCCTCTTATATCAAATCAATTTTCTCCATTGAAATAAATTGAAATGCCATTAATCCGTTCCAGCCCTCCCTGTGGTACCTTGACTTGCAAGTTTAATTTAAATTAATTAAAAATCATAAATCAAGGTCTCTATCTCTCTCTATCTATATCTATATCTATATATATATATATATATATATATATATATATATATATATATATATATATAATGTAATAATATAATATAAATGTAATGTAATAATAATAATGTAAATTTATTTCCTTTCAAATTTATGAAATACGATACCATCAAAAAGCATTTGTTACCATTGGTTTCAAAGCAGCATATTAGCCACTTATCATCAGGACAAATCCCTTTGACTTAAGATAGCAAATTTTCAATCTTTTACATAAAGAGGTGAGCCATTCTTGTCATATTCATCCATGCATTCGCCTTCCTTTTGAATTGATTTGAATATTTTTGATTTAAAATTTTTTTTTTATTCAGGTTATTATATCAAAGCATGCGAACGAGAAGGTGCCGAAGATCAATGTATCCGATGTCCAGTTGGAACTTATAATCATTTTAACAGTAGTTCATTTGATATTAAAAGATGTTACCGAAAAGCTTGTCATATATGTAAGTGAATACTGTTTTATTTTTTACTTATTCATTTTATTTTTTTTAAAATCAGCAATCAATTTTTAAAAGTGTTAATTTATTCACCGCATGGGGAGACTGACCTCAGAGCATATCTAAACTCTCTGGCAGTTGGGTCGAATCTAAATTCTAAAAGTGACTAAAAAAACTATCATGTGTACCGGAGGTCAGTTGGAGTCATCTACATATCAATCATAACCCAACGGTTATGGAAATCTACCCACCTCCACTTTTCATTCTAACAAACTTATTTTAAAGCTCTACAGGGTCTGCTAACAATTTATGATTCTCATAAATTGTAACATATTGTTGTTATCAGCCAAACAGCAAGCAAGGTTACTATTGAAGTCAGTTAGCCTACTGTTGGTTTTAATAACATCAGCTAAGTCGGACTAAAGCAGTGTCCAATACAGCTGGTATAAATAGGAATCAAGAATGATCCATTCATGAATCAAGGTGATTTAGGTCATTTCATTCCTTGAGTTCTGATTGGCTGCCTGACTGGTTGATTTGCATGACACTGTGGAGTCTTATATATACTTGGTCACTTGGCAGTGGACTTTGTGTCATTTCGAGTTTGTATTAAGTTACAATCGCATGCCACCTTGTCTTCCCAGTTCGACGGTAATTGGAACTTATTCTACATCTCCCCTTCCCCCCCCCATTGCGCGGGCATAGCGGCCTTTGAGGGGGAATTAGTTCCTTTCGACCCGGCCGATTACAGGGGAGTAATCTTGATAAAGCACGGGGTATTTTTGATGGCATTGGCTTAGGAGTTGGAGTGACACTGGGTGAGGCTTGGTCCCTAGTTGATGTTACCATTCTTTTGGTTTGTGGAACATCCTCAAATATTGGTTTAGGGGGCTCAGGCAGAGCGCTAGGAATAGGGACAGGGGCCACTGGTGCTTGGAGCTTCCTGAGGAATCGGCGATTCCGCAATGTGATCCTACCTGATCCATCAATCCTGATTCGGTATTGGTGATTGGGGAGTGTTTCGACAACTCTGCCTGTTATGTCCACCGACGGTTGTTTGGACGTTGTACAGACACTGTGTCTCCCTTTTGAAGTGGATAGAGTGTATGTGCTGTGCGATTGTATCTCTCTATTAGCAGTGCATTCCGCTGAGATAGGCTAATTTCGCGGTTCTGAGCCGCTGTTATCCACTTAGTATGCGGTTTATATAGTGCAGGTTGGGATGGTATGAAGTCACGGAGTCGTCGGTGGAGAAGGAGTTGTGCAGGGGATAGTCCGATCTTTTGAATGGGTGTGTTCCGATATTGAAGGATTGCCCTCGCAGTCTGGTTATTATCCAGAGATCCCTGGGGTCCTATGTTGCCATTCACTATCCTTTTGGCCGTCTTGACAGCTAATTCCGCCCGACCATTGGATTGTGTGTAGGCGACTGATGACAATCTATGTTTTACCGCCCAGTCCTCTTTATTCTACAGTTACTATCTCCTTTTCTCTAACATAAGATCAGGGAGATTTTTTTTAATTTTTTAGGGGGAATGGGGTTCTGAGGTGGAACGCCACACCTACCATTTAGATCAGATTGTCCATCTGTGCTATTAAAGCACTGAGTTGGCATGGGCCAATATTGAAGCCAGCCAGAACCTTGTAATTCCCAAGCAGATGCTATACAGACTGAGTTAACTCTTAACCTCCTGTTGAGAATTTTTCTAAGTCCAGAGTCCCATTCCTCTAAGGATTTATCAAAAGATGGCTAAAAATGGCCTTTGCTTCTAAAGTTACCTTTTATTTCCCTTAAGATAAAGACTTCTAAATATGTTTAATATTACATTTAAACAAAGGCTATCATTTGGGGTAGATTAGGAAAACAAATGTGACTTCCAGCCGGGTGGAATGAGGTGGTATAGAATTTTAAGAGTTAAATCAGCCACAAAATTTCTGGATTAAAATTTTTTTTTTTCAGCTTCTGTCATAATTATTTTAATTTATTTGTTATATACACGAATATAAATTCAACAATTCAATTCGCACACATACCGCAATAAAGAGATACATTCACTTGCCAACAAAATAAAATATAAGTTGCTGATGCCAAACGGAAGTTAACTCAACGGCAGCCTAAAATGAATTGACCAAAATAACATGGTTCTACACATAGGCTCCAGCAGAACTTCTGGTCGAAAAGCATTAAATATAAACAGTTAAAAATATCTCCTATTTAATATTTTTCGACCAATAAAAAACCTTCCCCCCCAAAACCCTTCAAAGGCCATCTCGGGCCTATCTCTTGCTTTAAATAAAGCTGACTTAACGCCGATAGACAGTACATCACAGGCCGTCGCAGAAGAAGGTCAGCTTGTCCCAAGCCGAGATAAAGGAACCACACCACACCCCGCATCACACCAGCCAAGGCATCAGTCAGAACTTGCCTTCAACCCCACAACAAGGGCCGACCTCGCAAAACGAAACGTACATCTCTCGCCTACTTGTGCTACCAAACAGTCACATAAACATCTCTCCTCACCTTCCACTGACCGACCAACCAGCAAATCTTAAAGGGGGTGAACATCTACTCAATTCCTATCTCATCAATTTACCAAATTGACGCCTATCAACTCAATTCGCCAGCTATCAACTGCCTCTCATAAAATTGCTAAATCTCTAGCTAAAATATTAACCCCCCCTCTTAGGTACAGTTAGCAAATCTAACATTAAAAATTTGAATAGCTTAATTGAAAAAAATAAGAAATATAAACATGAACAACAAATGTCTAGCAAGCTTAGATATTAAATCACTGTACACTAGTATCCCGGTTGACAAATGCATTACTCGTCTAGAAAACCATCTCAACAAAATTAATACTTCATTCCTATTACCTATTAACAAGATAGTCCAAATTTGCAGACTTTGCACTAGAAATTGTTTTTTTTTCCCAATATAATGGAACTTTTTACAAATAGAAGTTCGGGTTGCCTATGGGGTCACCTTTGAGTGGCGTTTTGGCGTGCTTATTCCTTGAATTCTTAGAATCCGGTCCCTTTCAATATATTTTACCTAATAACTAATTTTTTCCGTTACATTGACAACATGTTATTCATTTACTCAAAACTAACAATACAATTGATAAAACATAAAATCTGCGATTGTTTTTCCCTTGCCACCATACGCTTCATACTAACCCTGTTTATTACATTTATTTTTCCAATCTAGATGATTCTGTGGCTATATCGGATAATGATTGTGAATGCGATCGATCAAAAGGTTGGTTTGGTGAGAACTACCGTGCCTGCCAGCTTAGACTTGGTGGCTGTCCACTAGGAAAGGAATTAACACAAATGGGTAGGTAATATATTTAATTAGTTTTTAATTTTGCACATGCTGCAGCTGTGAGGTATGGTGACCTGGAAATGACCCTAATGCTATCTTGTACAGAGTTGAGGATTGCAGATTCTATAAGAACAAAATTCCTACAGGATTCTCTAATAAATATCCTGCACTGTTTTCTTTCTCTTTTCTCTTCCAAGTTTATCTTTCTTTTTGCTTTTTTTTTTTTTTTTTTTTTTCTATTTCATTGAAACAGATGATACTTAAGCATAACATTTATTATATAGATATAAAAGTAAAGTCGTCGGGGCGGCCTAAAGTCGGTATCAGCCAATCAGCGAGGGAGTCTATCCCCTTTTCACTTGCGCTAGACAAAGTAGATTATTTTTAGCATGAGGTGGAGCGCCATACCTACCATCAGCTCCTTACTTTACCGCACAGATCCCTGTGCTACTCATACGCTGTGTTGGTGAGGACCAGTATCGAACTAGGAACCTTGTGGTTTCTAGCCGAACGCTCTACCGACTGAGCTAACCCGGCCCCTATAATATAGATAATTTATTTATATATCTTTATGATTTATAATAAATTATTTCAATTTTTTTTTTTTTTAAATGCATGTTATCATATTATCATTTTTCTATTAGCTTTTAACTAATCAAGTCACTTTATAATTTGATAAAGATAGACAGCTCATTCAACTGTGACATATGGAAATCAGATAGATTTTTTTTATATTATAAGAATTAAATTAGACAATTAGAAATCAATAAAACGAAGCAAATATTTATAAAAATCACATTTTTAAGATCAATATGCAAATTATCATTCCTGTTCCCGCTATGATATGCTACTTAGCTGTTTATATAAATGCAATTGCATGTTAATGGTATGTAGATAAGGCCAACAGTATTAATAATATTAGATATTTTTCTTGATAATTGAGTTTTGAATATAAATAAAACAATGGTGAATGTGACATAAATAACTAAGGAAATTGTGACGTCGGGGATGATGTAGTTTCAGTTACAGACATACACATAATCTCCATTTATCAGAATAATAATTAATTAGAATAGTTAGGCAATTAGTCTAGAAGGAAAACTCTGAATTCAAACCTGTTGAACTTCACTTAAGAAATTGACATTGTGTCACATCTTGCTCGTGTAGAGGGCTTGGAAAATATTTTTCTTATTCTCACTTTTTTTTTTTTTTTTTTTTTTTTTTTTTTTTTGTCATTACAGGAAAATGTGAACGGTGTACAAATTTCCATTACAAGGACTGGAGTGGTCATGGCTTCTGCAAAAGATTTTTTGAGTATGTTTGTTTGAATTTTACTTTGACCTTCCAGGTCACCTTTGGGCAAGTCTTCACACAGCCGAGCTTTCAAATGAAAAGGGTCAGAAAGTGATAGAATAAAAGGAGAGACAGAGAGTAAAATGGCTGAGAGAGAGATAGATTAAAGGGAGAGAGATAGTAAAAGGGCTAGGAGAGAGAGGGTAAAAGGGTTGAGGGAGAGAGATAGTAAAAGGGCTAGGAGAGAGAGAGTAAAAGGGTTGAGAGAGATAGATTGAGAGAGAGAGTAAAAGGGTTGAGAGAGAGATAGATTAAAGGGAGAGAGAGAGTAAAAGGGTTGAGAGAGAGATAGATTAAAGAGAGAGAGTAAAAGGGCTGAGAGAGAGAGATAGATTAAAGGGAGAGAAAGTGATAGAGTAAAAGGAGTGAGAGAGAGAGAGAGAGATGTTGTTTTTCTTATAGCCTTTATTAAAAAGAACCCCAGCCCAAAGGGGTTCTTTAACCATGCAGATTAGTCAGCATCTTGAGAGAGCAATGGACTCCTTCATCTGCTCCTGGTGACTATCATCTGGCAACTGCTAATACCTAATTTCAGTTTCGCATTTTCTATTGACGCATGTTTTTTTGTTTTTGCTCAACTACTCAGCACTAAGCGCTTAGCATAACATTTAAAATCTTCTCGTCCCAAGTAAGGGAATGTTTTCTGCAATGTATGATTTTTTCTGAGGCATCTGTTGTGTAGTGGTTATTTTCATAGCGAATCGACACAGCAACACTAGTTCAAATTCTGGATGAGCCTGTTTGCATTTCACATAGCGCTAATACCCTTGGGAAAGGTATGAATCCAACTGTTTCCCCTCCAGCTATGGATAAATAGTTAGTCAGACTGGATTCTTTAACCTTGGTATGGCAACCAGTCTATGAGAAGGAAAACTCTGAATTCAAACCTGGTCACTGCTAGAATAGACTCAGGCCTACTTAGTGATCTATTTCACTGGGCTCTTTAATCTTGGTATGGCAACCAGTCTAAGAGAAGGAAAACTCTGAATTCAAACTTGTTTGCCTAGTATGTTTATAACAGTAAAAATTTCATCTCATGTCAAGTACACAGAATAATGTATTAGTGTCAGGAACATGAACAATTTACAGTAGTAATATGCATGTATGTGTGTGCATATGTATGTGGAGAGTGGCATCAGGTATAGTGTCGGCGGACTACAGGAAGCATGGAGGCTTTGAAAGACTCAGTGCTTCAGCAGCCTACAACAGATGCAGGCAGTTTATTCAGTCATGTATTTATTAAAACTTGTTTTAAAAAACAATGAGGACTGTCTAATGTTGCATGTTCAAATTTTTAGTGTATTTATTCTGTTATGACGATTTTGGGTAATGTGACGTAAGCAGTGACATAATTTTTGTTACAGACAAAAACCGGAAGCAAATCTCAATTATTAATAGAATTTTTTATATTTAAAATAATAATAGATAGAATACATCTGTACATGAACAAACTCCTGGCCAAAACATGTGTTAGTAAATCTATTTTATCCATTCAACATTTTCTTTCCTTTATTTATTTTTATTTCCATTTTCAACTTGCATACCCTTACTTATATCTAAGTAGATAAGATTTTTTTTTTGTTTTTTTTTTTGTTTTTTTTGTTTTTTTAGTTTCTTTTATTTAATAGTAGTGAATTTTCTGGATTGTAATTGCTCCCTTCTTCATGATTCTGTGATGACAGTGGTGCTTTTCTGGCTGCAGGTTGTTCTTTTTATGAGGGGATGCTGGATGCTGATTGGTTAGTTGGTGATTAATGAGTTTGTACTGTGTGGCTCTGGTAATCTGTTAGGGGTCATGGAGTTGGTGGTAAGGGCGTATCTTGGAAATATGTGTAGGCTTTTAGTGTTCCTGTATCTGTGTTTAGCCCTATTCTGTGCGTGCCTAATCTAATTATCCATCTTAATTCAGCTAGTTTCCTTGCTTGAGTGGATGGAAAACCTAGCTGGATCAAGATGCATTTTAGGTTATCTAAATTGTGAGATGGGGTGTTAAAGTGGTGAGCGATTTTACTGTGTGAAGACTTAAGTTTTATGGTAGATTTGTGGTTTACCAACCCCTCCACACGAGTAAGATGTGTTGCATCCCGCTCAAGTGAAAGGGTTTGGTAAATACATGGGATTTTTTTTTTTCTTTTCATTCTTAGAAATTTTGGGGCACTAATCTTAGATTGTCTTTTATTTTATCCCCCAGTTGTGCAGCTTTAGGTATGGAGGAAATCAAAGGAACCCACACCCTTTCAAATAAATGCATAGGTAAGTCATACGCATATTTCTTTTCATATTTCAAAATGACAACCAGACATTTTTAATCTAAGTGTTACGTTGTAATATTCACGGCACTAAAACGATACATGTACCGTAGTCCTTTTTTCTTTCTTGGTACTAAAACTCCAAAAGTCACCGTGCTGAAATGGTGCCGATAAAAAATCATAACACGAGAAACATGTCGTCACAACTGCCAGCCTTTATTAATGTGCTCGTATAGTGGGCTCCTACCAGAGAGGAGGAAAGGCAGAGAGAGAGAGAACACTACTAGATTACTGGGCTCTCATGAGGTCCGTCCCCTACGACCGCCGCCGGCAAAAAGAGGACGAACCCTTTCTTTTTTTCCCCACTTGCCACTCAATTCTTCGTTTGGGGTCACGCTACGGTCAAACCATCGTCTATCCTTTTTTAAACCTTCATCATTTCTTCCTCCTCCTTCCATTAGTAGTCCTAGCTCACAAAAGTCAGGAATATACCCATCTTGCAACACTAAGAATTTGCAGATTATGAAACTTGTATATTCAAGACACAAATAAAATTTACATACCTATTCATTATAGCATACAAATTTTATCAATACAAAAGGAAAATTTTATATATATATATATATATATATATATACTTTTCTTTTTTCTGACAAATTATATATAATTATAAAATGTGAGAATCTTGTGTATGCTTGAAATATTAGATGAGTTATATAAAAATGATGTACTGGATTTTTTTTTTAAATTGATTTATTTGCCCCCCTCCCCCTGATTTAGTAAAATAACACTAACTTTAAAATGTAATCCAGAAAAAGAAAAACTTTTTTCATAGCTAATATTGAACAATATTTCGATTTGTAAAAAATCATCATAAAAGCATATTTTTAATCCGGACTCATCGAGAGAGAAGTAGAAAATAATTTAAATTCAAACCGGAAGCATTTTACATAAAAAGTAATTTTTTAAAATAATTAAATAAACATTTCTTTTCTGGAAAAAAAAAAAATCCGTTACTAACCGACCATGAACGGGTTAAAACACTTCTTTTTTGAAAAAGAGAATTTTTCTATTTTTGAATTTGAAGTATGTCTTTTTCTTTCAAAAACTGTTTCATATAAGAAATACAATGTAGCAACATGTTCTTGACGTTAGCGGAAAAACACGCAGCAGATGTACAAATGATGAAGCGATCACACAGCTTACATGCTTTTTGGAACAACAATGCTTCCAGTTTGAATTTAAATTATTTTCTGCTTCTCCCTCAAAGAATCCGGATTAAAAACATACTCTGATGATTTTTTTTATAAATCAAAATATTGTTCAATATTAGCAATGAAAATGATATAAAAATATTTTCATTTTAACAACATTGTGTGTTTTCATACCCTTTTATCTATACATATACCGTCGGATTCATTTCCTTACTCTTAACTCATGGGTTAGCTCAGTCGGTAGAGCGTTCGGCTAGAAACCACAAGGTTCCTAGTTCGATACCGGTCCCCGCCAACTCAGCGTATGAGTAGCACAGGGATCTGTGCGGTAAAGTAAGGAGCTGATGGTAGGTGTGGCGCTCCACCTCAGATGCTAAATACAATCTCCTTGGTCTAGTGCTATTGAAAAGGGGATAGACTCCCTCGCTGACTGGCTGATACCGACTTTAGGCCGCCCCGTCAACTTTACTTAGTTTATATATATATATATTATATATATATATATATATATAATCTCAACTGACATCAATGCATTCTTTTCTTGAAGTGCATGGCAAAAAGACATAGATAATATATTTCTTACATTTGTCTTTTAATCATCAATCAGATCCTTCACCCATCAACTTTTACATTCATCTTGGATCGATTTCTCCCCTCACGGTAAAACAGTTAAATGATAAACCTGTGGTGAGCCGGAAGTTAACGCTTTGAAAGCAGAAATAAAATGACGAAAATAAACGCTTTGCACATGGGATCGGTGCAGCTAGAAAGAAAGAAAAAAAGAAATATTAAAAATGATAATTTTCAACCAATCAGATGCGTTCGTGCCTAAAAGGAAGTTTTTCAAAAAATACCTATTTGGAGCCTAGCTAAAGCCTATATAAACGAAGGTTTTTGAAGAACAGTTCAGAAAAATCAAGTATGCCTGGATAGTTCACGTCTCTTGATTTAAGAAATATTTGCCTACCACTGAACGTATTACAAGCTGTCTTTCTCTCTCTACAAGTTACTTCACTGCTGATATATATAACTCAACTCTTTCATCCTCTAATTACATGAACATTTAAAAAAGCATATTCTGCAGGACTTTGATCAGTATTCTATACTACTGTAATCTTTGTTTTAATACAAATATTACTTGTTGAATTTATGAGTTCTTTGTTTTTCTGTCTTAATATATGTTACCTTATAGTGTGTTAATTGCAATTACCCATATATATATATATATATATATATGTATGTATGTATGTATGTATGTGTGTGTGTATGTGTGTGTGTGTGTGTGTGTGTGTGTGTATATATGTGTGTGTGTGTGTGTGTGTGTATATATGTGTGTGTGTGTGTGTGTGTGTATATATGTGTGTGTGTGTGTGTGTGTATATATGTGTGTGTGTGTGTGTATATGTGTGTGTGTGTGTGTGTGTATATATGTGTGTGTGTGTTGTGTATATATGTGTGTGTGTGTGTGTGTATATATGTGTGTGTGTGTGTTGTATATATGTGTGTGTGTGTGTGTGTATTATGTGTGTGTGTGTGTATGTATATATGTGTGTGTGTGTGTTGTATATATATGTGTGTGTGTGTGTGTGTGTATGTATATATATATGTGTGTGTGTGTGTGTGTGTGTATATATATGTGTGTGTGTGTGTGTATATATGTATGTGTATGTATGTATTATATGTGTGTGTGTGTATATATGTATGTGTATGTATGTATATATACATGTGTATGTATATGTATATAATCTCAGTCATCCACAGACACGTGTTTCGAAGTTTACTTCTCATCAGTGCTACCTCTAGCCAGGTTCGAAACCCGACAGAATTTTCGTCTGCCAAGTTCCTTACCATTGCAGCTATCAGCGGGCCATTAGTCTAGGGTGAACAATTAATTGCTACATACTTTACGGCGGTATGTTTTTACAATCACCAGAGAACTCTAATCTGTAAACAGATGGGTCATGGCTAATGCCAAACGGTGAAGTTACAATTAATGTCCTCCCCCACAGTGCTCGACCCTGGGAGTGGGAAGCATTATATATACAACCCATCAACTCTATCACCGTAAACCCAATACCTTTTTGTTAAGTGTTACATAATCTATGCGGTTGCATAAGATTATTGTCAATCCCCTGTATTTCCAAAGGGATGGCCCTTCTCATACCATGGGTGGGACTTTCCATGGAACAGTACAGAAAGCCTGCCAAATTACGTGAAGTCACGTGGGACCTGGTTTGGTCCTCAGTTTTCAGTTGGACGTCAAGCAGTGGAGATGTCCTGCCTTAACTGTTACTCACTCTGCATACGCGCGCTATGTTAGTCAGGTATCTAGTTACATGAAATGTTTAGTTAAGGAAATAAAAGCTTAAGAAAAATAACACGGTCTTGTGATTAATGGATGTCTTGGTAACAAGACTGATATAGAAGAAATGAGTTAAGTGCGACCGACAACCAAGACGAAGTCACCAAGAGAAGTCGGTAATTTATGAGGAAGTGCGTCCCGGTCTCCTGCCTCAAGAGTTGCTGCCCGGTGACTATTAAAATAACAACCCAGCTCAGTCTATTCAAAGCTATCCATCTATCTATCTATCTCAATTTGTTTATATTTATCTATATTACTTTAAACACTAAGAATTACAACAAAAAAATAAGCGACCACCCCACCAAATACATTTACTTGTCGAAAATATCTATTTATCTCCATTTGTTCATATCTATCTATATTATTTTGTTTGTTTATCTATCTATCTATCTATCTATCTATCTATCTATCTCGGTCTATTCCAAACTATATATCCATCTTCATATCTAAACAAGAATTACGACAAATTACGATAAATAAACAAGAATTACGACGAGCTGGAGTTGTTATTTTGATAGTCACCGGGTAGCGGATTTTGAGGCGGGAGACCGGGACGCACTTCCTCATAAATTACCGAGAAGTCCAAGATGCTAGCAGAGACCTAGAAGAACAGAAGTAAGTAAAGAAGTAACGAAGGGTATACAACATAAGTACCTCGACCAAATCACTTTCAGTATTTTGTGATATTTATTTTATTTATTTATTTTAAGCTCACAAAGAAGAAACTACTGTGATACCTACCAGCACAAGATCAACAACGGAGTCAACGACAGCTAAAACAACAACTACCACGACCACTGAAGCCCCAACAACAACAACCACAACAACAATCAAGACAACAGCAATTCAACTACAAAAGTTTCTTCTAGCAGACCTAACGATGCCTCCAACCAAAGTCTCCAAAAATCTTCCAGTCGTTGGAAATAACCATCCTTCAGAGAAAGAAGTTGTCAGGTAGGCTTGACAGTTTCAGAGTCTATTATTTGGACTAGCAAATATATGCACCCTCCGGGTGCAAGTATTTAAGTTTTAATGTAATAAAATATCATATTAAATTAGAAAGACTAATGAAACTGAATAAGAATTCAGATAAAAATTATTTGGAACAGAGGGGGTATAATCGAAAAATAGAACAGCTTTGAAACTAACTCTTCCATCATTTTCCATTACTCCCGTCTTTCATTGGTAAATTTTCCTAATTTAACTCTTTACTTAAAATAGGAAGTAAAGGATAATATTACAGTTATTTCTTCTTGTTAATGAATTTCTTTTAAGATTTATCCCAGAGATTTTTGCTCATATTCAATAAGATAAAACCAAACAATTAGAAATCAATAATACTTAGCATATATTTATTAAAATCAATTTTTTAAGATCAATATGCAAATTAGCCTTTCCATTCACACTGTAAATCGCTATTTTGTTGTATATATAAATACAATTGCATCTTATTAATATGTAGATATGGTCAAGAGTCTTAATGATGTAGAACAATTTTATTAATAATTGAGGTTTAACTAAAAATAAAATCATAGAGAATGTGATGTAAATAATAAAGGGAATTGTGACTTGAGTAGTAACAGAGTTTCGGTTACAAACAGACAAACCCACAATCTCCATTATAATAAGATTTTTCTGTAGAGCGTTCGGCTAGAAACCACAAGGTTCCTAGTTCGATACTGACCCTCGCCAACTCAGCATATGAGTAGCACAGGAATCTGTGCAGTAAAGGAGCTGATGGTAGGTGTGGCACTCCACCTCAGATGCAAAAAAAATCTCCTTGGTCTAGTGCTAGTGAAAAGGGGATAGACTCCCTCGCAGATTGGCTGGGTATAACATTAAACTATCTGAAGGTGAGCTTCCAGTTCTGTAGGTCTGGGGATTGTGGAGCACCCCTTAATCACCATTGCTCCCTGGTCCACTCTGACCCACAGTGGTAGTACCTGTTAGGGTTCCATCTATGGGTTAAATAGAAAACATGAGTTTATAAACAAAATTGTATTATCCATTAAAAATGAAATTTTTTTCAAAACTTTGCCGGCATTAAACATTTTTGAATACCAAATTACCAATAGAAGTATTCGGCATAAAATAACCCAAGGGGTTGACATGCCATAAAACCCAACCAAACAAACAAACAGAATTAGATTTTTTTTTTTTTTTTTTTTTTTTTCTATTTTTATTTATTTATTTATTTATTTTATTTTTTTTTTCAGAAATGGAAGAATAGAAGGAATCTTAATTGTTGTTGTTGCCATCCTCGGCTTCCTGCTTTTACTGGTCCTATGTGTTGGCACAATTGGTAAGCTTCTTAAAAAGTTTGTGTATTTACCCAACCCCTCTGCTACAGGTGATGGTGAGTCCCCATGGCACAATGACTATGGCCTTTTTGGTGAACCCCATACATTTTCCCACATTAACAGATTGGCATTCAAATTTGGATGAAGAAGACTCAACAAACAATACGAAAGTACAAACATGTATTTAAAGAAATACAAGTGTTACAAACTTAATGGCGTTGCAGCCATACTTATCTGCTGAAATCCATCTTAAAATTTAATTTTTTTTTTTTTTTTTTTTTTTTAATTGAAATAGGTCACTAAATAGGCCTGAGTCTATTCTAGTAGTGATCAGATTGTTGAATTCACTTTTTCTTCTCCTAGGCTGGTTGCCAAACAAGAGGTTAAAAAAAAGTCTGTCCTCCTATTACCCATAACTGGAGGGGAGAATAGTTGGATTCATACCTTTCCCAAGGGTATTAGCACTATGTGAACTGTGGCTTCGTCCAGGAATTGAACTCTGGTCAATGACTCCATTTCCTGCAACTCTAACAGGTATACCACCATGCTTCCTAATTTGTTCTGGGAGTTACTGGATAAAACGTCTTGATGCAGGGATGGTCAGTGCCAAGTAATTCTAAAAAAGAGTCAAATTGGGTGCCAATCTACAGTTGTGCAGTATTGCCACCTGCTGCCAAGGGCATAATTAATCGCCCATTTTTTTTTTTATTTTATTCTCTCTCTCTCTTTCTCTGCTCTCTCTTTCTCTCTCTCTCTCTCTCTCTTCTCTCTCTCTCTCTCTCTCTTCTCTCTCTCTTTCTCTCTTTCTCTTCTCTCTCTCTTTCTCTCTCTCTCTTTCTCTCTCTCTTTCTCTCTCTCTCTCTCTTCTCTCTCTCTCTCTCTCTTTCTCTCTCTTCTCTCTCTCTCTCTCTCTTCTCTCTCTCTCTCTCTTCTCTCTCTCTCTCTCTCTCTCTCTCTTTCTCCTCTTTCTCTTCTCTCTCTCTCTCTTCTCTCTTTCTCTCTCTCTCTCTCTCTCTCTCTCTTTCCCTCTCTCTTTCTCCCTCTCTTTTTCTCTTCTTCTCTTCTCTCTCTCTCTCTTCCTCTCTCTCTCTTTTCTCTTTCTCTTCTCTTTCCTCTTTCTCTCTCTTCTCTTCTCTTCTTTCTCTCTCTCTTTCTCTTCTCTCTTTCTGCTCTCTCTTTCTCTCTTTCTCTCTCTTTCTCTCTTCCTCTCTTTCTCTTCTCTTCTCTCTCTTCTCTTTCTCTCTCCTTTTCTCTTTCTTCTCTCGTTCAATCCATTCTGTGACTAATTTCATTTTCATTTTCTTTTTTCATTACAGCTTATCTCAGAAGAAGATGTAAGTATATAACCTTATTTTATTCTCTACCTCAGTACCATAGGACTAACTCTTATATTTTTTAC
Organism: Doryteuthis pealeii; assembly: GCA_023376005.1. Classification (NCBI taxonomy): domain Eukaryota; kingdom Metazoa; phylum Mollusca; class Cephalopoda; order Myopsida; family Loliginidae; genus Doryteuthis; species Doryteuthis pealeii. The sequence goes on from CM042170.1 coordinate 7,736,528, forward strand.
ATGCACATGGAATAGAATAATTAAGTTTGCTTAATTAATTTCATAATTGTTAAAAAGGAACTTAATTATTCTATTCCACATGCCTGTTAAAAAATGTTGAAACACAGGCCCCCACAGTATAAAAAGTTATTTGGTTGTTAAGTAAACTAGCAAATATATGCACCCTCTGGGCAAGTATTTAAGTTTTAATGTAATGAAATATCGTATTAAATTAGAAACGCTAATGAAACTAAATAAAAATGCAGATAAAAAGATTTGAAACAGAGGGGATATAATCGAAAAATAGAACTGAAATTTACTCTTCCATCACTCTCGTCTTTCATTGTTATTTTTCTAATTAAAGTATTTAGTTAAAAGAGAAGTAAAGAATAAAATGACATTATTTTTTCTTGTAATGGATTTCATTTAAGATTAATTGAAGAGATTTTTGCTTATATTCATTAAAATAAAGCCAAACAGTTAGAAATCAATAATACTAAGCATATATTTATTAAAATTACATTTTTAATATCAATATGCAAATTAGCCTTCCCGTTCACACTGTAAACCGGCTATTTTGTTGTATATAAAACAAATGCATGTTATTAGTATGTAGAGATGGTTCAACAGGTGGCTTCGCTCTGGACATTGCTATAATACGGTCGATCCCAGGGGGCCATCCCCCCAGGCAAACACCTGCCCCCTTGATTTTAAAGGGGCAGGGCTGGGTTTATTGCCCAGTGCCTGAGGCGCCCCCTTGAGGGGGATGCCGACGGGATCGACGCAATTTTTTTCACCTGCCACTCCATGAGCTTCGGTTTGTGGGTGGTCCCACGTTAATAGGGACTTTGTGCCTGACCGTACAAGTGGGGTAAGCGGTAAATACCATGTAGATATGGTTAACAGTATAAATAATGTAAGACAATTTTATTAATAATTGAGGTTAAAATAAGGATAAATTCATGGTGAATGTGACGTCAATTACTAAGGGAATTGTGACTTGAGTAGTGATTTAGTTTTGGTTACAGACAGAAAAACACACAATCTCCATTATAATAAGATATATATTACACAAGCTGAAGTATTCATTTATGTCAGATAAGTTCTAAGTATAATCTAAATAATTCTCTACAATTTTTTGTCTTGGATAATACAGGGAAAAAGTTATCTTATCATATGGTGTTAGAAAGGTTCTTTACTTTAGGCAGTTTTTTTTTTTTTTTTTTTTTTTTTTTTTTTTTTGGTAATTATGAACTTTAATTGGCCAAATTCCTAGCATAAAAATTGTGTGTGCGCATTATCTCCCTTAACAAATTTCTTTGTATAGTTTTTCTTATGAGATTTTCTTAAACAGTTGAATGAATAAAAATACATTTCCTTCTTAGCGACACATTTTTGTTTGTTTGTTTGAGAAAGAAAATTTATTTCTCAACCAACAACTGTCTTATCAACACATTTTGTTTGTTTGAGAAAGAAAAAACTATGCAAACAAATTTGTGAAGGGAGATAATGCGCATAGACAATTTTGCTAGGAATTTTTTCTTTCTTCCGTGTTTTTTTTTTTTTTTTTTTTTTTTTTTTTTTTTTTTTTTTTTTCCAAGTTTTCAAAATTGGTATACATTTAGTTAATTGAAGGAAGAAAAACTGGCCCAAATTACCTTTAAGCACCCCAGGGTCGACCTGGATTCAGAGGGATATGTTTCACTTTGCTCTGTCAATATCCAGTTGTTTGTTACCAGACGATTTTTAGATGCATTTTTTTTTTTTTAAATTATAAAACTAACTACTAACCCTAACCCCTAACAAACAACCGGATGTTGACAGTGCAAAGCGAAACATGTCCATCTGAATCCTGGTCAGCCCTGGGGTGCTTAAAGGTAACTTGGTCCAAAAAACGAAACATTTTTGCTTAATTAGGTTTTTATTTTATTTTTTAAATCTAAAAAGGTAATGTGTATTTTTAAAATTCCTGAAAATTAGCATAATTTTGTTTATTGATTCTATTGGAAGAAAAAATGTTCAATATCTGGGGCTTTTTTTTTTCTCTTATCTATTTTTTTTTATTTTTTTTATTTCATTTTACGAAAGATAGAACTGTAACTCGAATGCAAAAAAATGAATTGTGCAGTTTAAATTAAGAATGATCAAAAGTTTTATACATTCTTTGAAAATCCTCCTTTTATAAAGGTAAATTGATGGAGACCAGTTCAATAAAATCCGCATCCTATTTTTGTTCAAGAGGGTAAAAAAAAAAAAAAAAAATGTTTACACCTCTTTTCCATAAGAAAACTTAAATAAAAAATCTACTAATGGTAATTAAAAAATGATTAAAAGATAAAACATTAATTATCCTTCATCTTCCTAATTCTTGATTTTTATTGCAACTCTCTAGAATTGTTATTTATTTTATTTTTATTTATTCATATTTTATTTTTATTTCAGTGAAACCTTCTCCAGATATTATAATACCAAACAGACCAGGTAAACTTTAGTGTTTTTGTTGGGTTTTTTTTATTTGTCTTTTTATTGTTGTTTTTTTTTTTTTTTTTTTTTGTTTTTTTTTTTTTTTTTTTTTTTTTTTTTTTTATGTAGTTATTGTTTGGTTTGAAATTCTATGAAGTCAGATCAGGGATAATTCTTTGTGGCTAGTACCATATAACACAATAACACCTTCCTCATATTACTTGAAGAGGAGGTGAGTATCCTGGAAAATGCCATGAAAAGGGAATCATTTGGTACAGCACCCTGATGACCTAATAGGTTAGGAGATGGGCACTGCCAAATAACTAGAGAGATGTCACAAAAGGTGTTTATTTGGCATAGCACCTTGAAAATTTGACAAGTTATCAAAGAGTTTTGTTTAAATTTACTATATGAATTATTAGACAAAAATATCTGCTAAAATAATAAAATACATGTACATAGACATACAAGAGTAGAGATAAAAGGACTGGATAGTCTGTACATACAAAATCACTTACTAGTGATGAGGGGGCCCGAAGCCTCCAGGAGAGTAGCATAGCGTTGGGGGCAGGAGCCCCCCCCCCCCCGAGAAGAATGTGACAATGGTCTAACCCATGTGCTCATATGAGAAGATGTAGCTAAAAGAGGCAGAAGAGTTTGGAGCTCGCGCTTAAATACCAGAGATCCCCTGGTGGCCAGTACGGAAACCCAGCGGGAAGATAACTCTTCCAGACAAAGGGAAGATAATCCCAACACTTTTATTCCTTCATATTTACTTCTCTCTAGTGAATACTACTACTACTTGCTGTCCATCATATCCGATGATGACACCCCGCGAATCATTTTCCTCCAATTTAATCGGTCTCTGGTTGCGTCTTGCCAACTGCCTATGGGAATATTCAAGTCCTTCAGGTTTCTTTTGATGTTGTCTTTGTACCTGAACTTTGGTCTACCGATTCCACGTGATCCCTCTTTCAGTTGAGAGTAAAGAATCTGCTTTGGTAGTCTGTCATCCCCAAGTCTGTTTAATTGGCTAGCCCATCTCAGGTTGTGTTGGACAAGTATTTCATGCATGCTAGGGAGTCCAGTTCTCTTCAGGATGGTCCTGTTTGAAACATGTTGCCACCACCTGACATTTAATATGCTGCGCAAGTGACACATGTAGTCTAATTTGTTGTAATTCTTGTTTATTTATAGAAATTTGTTGTAATTCTTGTTTATCTATAGAAATTTGTCGTAATTCTTGTTTATTTATAGAAATTTGTCGTAATTCTTGTTTATTTATAGAAATTTGTCGTAATTCTTGTTTAGATATGAAGATGGATATATATCTATCTACCTCAAATTGGTCAGTTTTTACTTTGTTTATATATATCTATCCAACCATCTCCATTTGTTCATATCAAAAAAGAGAAGCCCCCCCCCCATCTAAAATACATTTAACGCCCTAAGTTGGTTGTTTTCTTTCAAGTAACACCGCCGAGACGACATAGCTGGGAACGTTATTTTAATAGTCACCGGGTAGCAATTTCTAAGGCAGGAGACCCGGACGCACTTCCTCATAAATTACCGTTAAAAAGCTCAAGTTAAATTTAAATTTTTTTTAAATGAAGAGTAATTCTCCTATTATCTAAATTTCATATCTGATGTATTTAATCATTTGTGGCTAGTTTATCTTTGATTTTATTATTGTTGCCTTTTATTATGTAATATTCATCTGTATTTAACTGTTTTAAGGTTGATGGGATTTTACAGCATGTCAACCCTTGGGTTATTTTATCCCAAAGACTTTTTTTTTTTAAAACACATGTTTTAGAACTTATTTTGTCCTCTATTTTTCTGCTAGATAGTATCCTAACAGGTTCTACCACACTGGGTTAGTGGACCTGGTAAGGGGGTACTCTCAAGACCTCCACAATTATAACCTCACCATTAGATGTAGCTTAACATCATACCCAGAGACACTAAGACCCTCAGCCACTGCTTTCTTGCACATAAAAAGGGTTAGGGCTTACCATAAAGGTTGGGACAATCATATAGATGCTAGGGTTTGGCGTGAACGGCCAATTGATCGGAGGAAGGGGCTCTCAGACCGCCCATCTAGCCTGGGTAAGGGCCAAAGGGGAGTGTTACATGTCTACCGGAGTGGTAGTACCTGTCAGGGTTAAATAGAAAATCGAGTTTAAAAAATTCTTTCAAACTATTGCTATGAATCTTTCAAAACTTTGCCAGTATTAAATAACCCAATGTGGTTGATATGCCACAAAACAAAAACAAGTTAGAATCACCTATAAAAGCCAAAATAATTTTTTTTTTTTTTTTTTTTTTTTTTTTTCCAGCTCTTCCCCTTCCGAACACACAAAATGAACATGCTTCCGATACTTTTTCCACCTCTATTTACCAATCGCAGCATCAACCTCTTTTACTGCAAGAGAACCCCTACCTTTGCATGTCCAGTCCAAATCAATCGTGCGTTTATGCACTGCCATCATCTTTACATCTCAATGGTCGTGAGTAATTTACTTTTTATTTTTCTTACTTACTTACACCTAAAATGCATTTTAAAAACTCTAGATATATGTAATATCACAAGAATGCCTATGGTTGCAAAATAAAAAATAGACGAGAAGGCTTGCATTAATTTTGTTTATTTTAAAATAAACAAAAGCTGGAATTGTTGAGATAATTCCTTTTTGCTCGGTGAAATGAGGGCAGGTGTGGGGTTGAAAGTCAGTTCTGGCTGATGACTTGGCTCTGCGTGACGCGGTGTGGGTTGGAGGTATGGCAGTTCCTTTATCTCGGCCTGGTGTAGCAACGTTCTCTGTGACGGCCTACGGTCAACTGCTTATCGGCTTTAAGTCAGCTGTTTTATAGTTAGGAATCGACTCGAATTCACTTTGAAGGGTTTTGGGGGGAAGATTTTTTATTGGTTGAAAAACATTAAATAGAAGATATTTTTAATCGTTTATAAATTTTGTTTTTTCACCGGAACCTTGCATGGAACCTACGCGTACATTGGTTGTTTTTGTTTATTTCGTTTAGGCTACCGTGGAGTTAATATCTGGCTGGTCGGTAACTTATGTTCTGTTCTGAAGTGTTTTGTTTTTATTTTTAATTTGTTTTATTTGGTGAGTGGATGTATTGGGTTATGTTACAATTATCAGTAACTTGGGTTCTGTTTTGAGGTGTTTTGTTTTGTCATTGTGTACAGTGCTCAGGTGCACCACAACTCATCAAAGTCTCATGTCAAGTACACAGAATAATGTATTAGTGTATTAACCGAAACTATGTCACCACTTTGGTGATTCATGCCACGAGTGTTGATAGAAAACACATGAACACAACTTAGAATTCAAAAACGACTTGTATTATCATACATAAAGAAACATAAATTAATTACTTGCAAACTAAGGTTTTGTCTGCAGGAATGATTATATAAATAACACAGTCCACTTAACTGAGTTCCTGAGGTAGGTGTATTATCAGAGCCCTTGCTACTGCTATCTGTTCTCACTGATGGATGTAAGGGACGCCCTTCATGTCGTCCGATACCGGTGCTGCTGAATCAGAAAAGAAAGAATTTTTCTCTTTGGTTTTGCCGCTAAAGAATGCCAGCCTGTGATTGATTGGTTGATAGCAAGGCTCATAGAACAAGGACAATAACCCTACCTCAGATATTTTTATAATCCTTAAGTCACCTGGAACTACATCATCAAATTTTTGGTGGTTTATTCAAGACTATTCCAGCTTCCTCAAGTTCATCAAACAAACCAGACATGTGGTTGCGACTCTTGAAAGAGACATATTCATAATCTTTTTTTTCGTGTTTTTTTTTTTTTTTTTTTTTTTTTTTTTACCCTGAGTTGAATCTGGGGTAATTTATGAGGAAGTACGTCCCAGTCTCCTGGCTCAAAAATTGCTACCCGGTGACTATTAAAATAATGACCCAGCTCAGTCTATTCAAAACTATCCATCTTCATATCTATCTATCTATCTCAATTTGTCCATATTTATCTATATTACTTTAAATACTAAGATTTTTTTAATTCATGTTTGTTTAATGTCTTGTTTTTAGTTTAAATAAACAAGCATTACGACAAAAAAGCCCCCCCCCCAATACATTTACTTGTCGAAAATATCTATCTACATTTGTTCGTATCTATCTATATTATTTTGTTTATCTATCTATCCATCTATCTCAGTCTATTCAAAATAGACAAGAATTACGACAAATTACGATAAATAAACAAGAATTACGACGAGCTGGGGCTTGTTATTTTGATATTCACCGGGTAGCAATTTTTGACGCGCTTCCTCATAAATTACCGAATCTGGGAATATTCAACTCTTTTCTTTTTCTTCTTTCAATGTGTATATTTGTTTAATAATACCTCTCTTATTTCAGTCGGTAGAGCATTTGGTTTGGAATTTAAAGGTTCTGGGTTCAATACTGGTCCTAGGATAATCTGATCTGTGCACTAAAGCATCTGGTAGCTGATATTAAGTGTGGCACTCCACCTCAGCAAAAAACAATCTCCCTGGTCTAGCACTATCAAAAGTAGCATAGATTACTTTGCTGTTTGGTTGATACCAACAATAGGTCACTTTTCCTTTTACATTATACTTAATGCTTAGAGTTTTCTTTGTATTAAAATTTACACCTTATTTTCCATAAGAAAAGCTGGACTATATAACCTTTAGGCACCCCTTTCGCGATCTCAACTCACAAGGACACTTTTCTCATTTACACCATCGAAATCCGGTTGTTTGTTAGGGGTTAGTTTTATAATTTAAAAAAAAACTCTAAAAATCGTCTGTTAACAATTAACCGGATTTTGACTGTGTAAATGGAAAAAAAATGTCCCCACGAATCGAGATCGCAAAAGGGGTGCTTAAAGGTCATATGGTCCGAAAAGCTAAATAAAAAATATAAAGGTATAAATTGGTGGTATTAAATTAAAAGAATGATAAAAAAAAATAAAACGAATAGATATATTAGGTCAGTTCTCTTTGAATATTGTATTTCTGCAGCCTAGCAGGGGATAGCTGGTCCCAAACCCACTAGACTTTGGCTGCAAAATAGAAAAAAGGTTTTCTAGTAAATTACATACTTGAGTCTTTTTCTAGGAAAAGATAATTTTATTTTATAGATGTGATAAAACACTCTGACTTAGGAATTGTTACAATAATATTACTACTTGATTACAAAAGGCCATAGATTGATGGTGTGATTCATTGTGATGAAAAGAAAGTAAAATTAAGATGAAAGAAATAATAGTAAAAAATTAATAATGGCTAACAATGCTTCATTGAATAAAAATTAAAAATATTATTACTTGTTTACTAATGGACTGATGGTGGGTTTAGTTGTGATGAAAAGAAAGTAAAATTAACATGAAAGAAATACTAGTTAAGAATTAAAGAGCCTCCCATTGTAATGTTTAGCAACCTAGTCTCGCAGATCCATTACTACTGAATAGTGATGATGTGATTAATTCTGATGAAAAGAAAGTAAAATTAAGATGAAAGAAATAATAGTCAAAGATTAATTATTCTTTATTTTTTTCTTTTAGCTCCTTCAGTAAATTATCCTCCAGGTCATTCACCTGCATTTGACAATGTCTCTACCTATGGTTTGCCTTGCATCCATGCTCAGAACAGACAAATGTCAGGTAAGTGTTTGTTTGTTGTTTGTTTGTTTGTTCAATATTAATATCAATTCAGTTTGGCTTAGTTTCACACAGGGCAAGAGTGGGAAGGGTAGGAAGATTGTTTCTGTGACAGCATTCCCCCTGGATTGTTTGAGAATTAACAAGCGAATAGGAAATTCACCAGTGGTCCCCAAACCCTGCATGCATATCCCGGTCAGGGGAAGGAGATGCCCTTGTTTGCCACAGATGCAGTAACAAGTACAGCAAAAGCCACTGATTCCATACGATGATGGAGATGCCCTTTGGATTTTTGTCAGAGCCCCTTTTGTTGCATATTGTGCGGGCAGAAGTAGGATTTTCCGTTTAAACCGAAACAAAGAAAAGACAACAAAATTAACAAAGGACTTTTTCCGGTTATTGCAAACAAAGAAATCGGAAGTAGATTTTTCCACTGATAAGTATAACAAAAGAAAATGTGTGGGTGGTTTATATACATAAAAGAAAGTCAGATATCCCAGCAGTTAGTCAGATCGACGACTCGGAACAGAACAAGTGAGGACAGCCGCTCACGGTCAATCACAGCCGGCGGGCTGTGAGACGCACATAGCCACCCCTTTCACCTCACCAACGCTAGCCATCCCAGCAGCAGTTATTGTCAATGCTCGCTACCCACGCACATACGAGGGAAAAGAAATAAATTCAGCAGTTTCTACTATACACATGTTTACTAATTTTATTTATGACTAGAATGAACAGCAATTGGAAAAACAAGAAATAGTTCATTTGTTTTTTGTTTTTTCTCTGGTATGCAACCTATGTGACAACGTGATGTATAAAAGTCAAATTTTATTTTAGTATGTGATCTAAATATATCATTTGTTTATCATGGCTTGAATAAAATATTTTTCTACATTTATTTAAAAACAATTGAAATTATACAAATTTTAAAATAATTTATTCAATTCATAGGCAAATTAAATATACATCAACAAAAAAAAGTAGAGATATACTAAATTATATTTGTCATATAGTACCTCTAGCAATGAGGGTAGGAACATTGTATTCAGTCTGACTTCCCATTTGGGATAAAGAAAGAAAGAAATAAGAAATTTATTAATCAATAGTAGTACAAATTATTAAAAAAATATGAGTAAAAGAAAAACTTTATTGGTTTAAACTACTATTGAAGGGAGGCCATGCCTAATAGCGTGAAGCTAATCCCATGGACATGACCACCCTTGGACGCTCACAGGAAACAATACATGAAACACACAACGTAAACATATACATATATATCATGAGACAAATTAGCCGTGTGAGAATCTAAATGCAAATCTGTTGTTTATAAGAGGCAATAAAATGATTTTTCAAAAGTGTTTTAAGGACAAAATAATTAACTGAAACAAGCTTCATCTTTTCTTTATCAAAAAATAATGACTGAACAGTATTCCAAGAATTAATTGCATTAAAATGAATCGAATTATGCCCAAAACTAACAGTGTTGATGATAGGGAAATTAAGCAAACCAGATTGGTCAGCACGAGTGACATGAGCATGGGTGAAGTCAACAGCAAAAGCATTCTGAACAGAAACAGGCTACCAGGATAGGGTCCTGGTAGTCATTCCAGGGTTATCTTAGTTTGGCACAAGGCCAGAAGTATAGGAGCACCCAGTGAGAATTGAATTCATTAACTATTATCATACAAGGTACCCTGGTATCTGGCAGTAGTAGAACACAATGTAATAATATTGATGGTATTGGAAGTCATCAAGAACTTGGGTGTTGTCCATACAGATGATATTATTTATATTGTTATTTATATCATGATATTATTTTTATTATATATACTAATACAAAATTAAAAAAACACCCTCCGGGCGATGTAAAAATAGATTTTTGAAACATATTGCCTGAAAGGGGTGGGAGTAAAAAATTCATTGTCAGAGTTTGTACCCTAAGTAAAATCATCAAATTCATTAAAGGATTAAAAGATAAAACAATTTGAAATGTAAACTTTAAATATGTATTAAAATAAAACAAACTATATATAGATATATAATACCAGTCATGTATTTATTAAAACTTGCTTTAAAAAACAATGAGGACTGTCTAATGCTGCATGTTCAAAATGTGAGTGTATTTATTATATGTTATGACAATTTTGGGTAATGTGACGTAAGCAGTGACGTAGTTTTTGTTACAGACAAAAACCCGGAAGCGAATCTCCATTATTAATAGATATATTATGTTGTCCATACAGATAGTAACTTGACCATATATATTCTTATAATTATAAAATGTATATGATATAAATATTGAAATATAATATAAATATTGAAATATAATGTGAATAAATTATATAAGATAGTAGTATAAATATTAAAACATTAAAATATATAACAAGTTTATTCCATGTATTCACCATTCTGTTACTAAAATAATTTTGTCTTGCATTTGCTTTACAAAATTGTTTAAAGAGTTTTAATTTATGACCCCTGGTATTGATATTTTGAGCAATGTTTAGTAGGTCTAAGTTCATTGACTAAAAACCATGTGTATATTTGTAGACTTCAATCATATCCCCTCTTGTATGTCGATAAACCAAACTTGGTAAGTCAATCTTCCTAAGTCTTTCTTCATATGAAAGGGTTTTTAAATCATTCACTAATTTAGTAGCTGTCCTCTGAACTCCCTAAATGAGCTTTGTGTCCTTGATTAGTCTTGGGCTCCAAACCACATTAACAAATTCCAAATGAGGTCTTACCAATGCAGCCCACCTTGTCCCTCGCTTAAGCTAGATGGACTTCCTCTGCTCTTATGGCAATCCCCTAATCCTTTTTCTTATATTTATTAGCCGGCGTGTCGGCTGGGGCATTAGAATGCACCGACTGCACCTCTGCAATGGGGCCACCTGTTGGCCGTAGGTGGTTGAGCAGTCCATGACATGCAATATTCCACTTTGGTCCTTACTTGGGCAAGACGGGCAGTCAGAGAGGCCCCCTCCAATCAATCAAACCCTAGCACCTATATGCCCCAACCCTATTGCCCTGATGTCAAGACCCTACCCTTTTTATCATATAGGTGCTAGAAGGTGGTGGCTGAGGGTCTTCTTGTCCTGGGAATGACGTTAAACTCTATCTGATGGTGAGGTTCCAGTTCTGAAGGTTTGAGGAATGTGGAGCACCCCTTCATCCCCATTGCTCCCTGGTCTACTCTGACCCAGAGTGGTAGTACTTGTTAGGGTCCCATCTATGGGTTAAATAGAAAAACATGAGTTTGTAAACAAAATTGATTATCCATTAAGAATGAATTATTTCAATACTTTGTCAGCATTAAATGACCCACTGAGGTTGATATGCCATAAAACAAAACCAACCAACCAACAAAAAACATTTGTTAGAAAGTAATGGCAGTGAGGCTTATTGTCCAGGGTATCATGTTAAACTGCATCTAATTATAAAGTTCCAATTCTGGGGCTCTGGAGAAAGTAGAGTACCCCTTCATCACCATTACACCCAGGTTCACTCTGACCTGGAGTGGTAGTACTTGTTAGGGTCCCATCTATGGATGGAATAGATCAAAAAATGAGCTTGAAAAAAAATGTGGTTACGAAAAAAATGGTTTAAAAAAAAAAATTGAATGCCGAACAATGAATAAAACAGAACATCTTCAGCATAAAATGACACCCGTTCCTCTCGATCAAGTCAGTTTTCTCTGCTAATTTAATTTTCCTTTTTAATCAGATCTGGGTTTTTTAAACCGATCTTCTGACTGAATCAATTATATTTTTGTGACTTAATTGGTTGATTTCATCTCCACCCCCACAATGGATAAATTTGATAGTTCGGCAACCCTTCCAGGAGAAGGAAAACTCAAATCAACTTTACTCTGCTTAAGAATTGATCTTGAGTAGCAACCTATATGTAGCGAATTTTCATTTGTCAGAATACAAAGAAACACATCTGGTGTGAAATCAAGAAAACGTATCTTATATATATATATATATATATATATATATATATATATATATATATATATAAGATTTTGGGATGTTTATTTATTTTTAGAAGCATTGGTGAATAAAGTATATATAAATATTTATATTTTTGCTTGAAGGCAATTACAATGTGCATATCGCATAAAATTCGATAATTATAGAAGATAAATAACATTGACAAGTGAATCTCGCAAAGAATTACTTGGCGTGTAGAACATCGTACAGCAGCTGTTTCGACTTTATTAAGTCTCATCAGCGATGTATACTAACGATCTCCCTCCGACAGAAATCAAAACCGGGACTTATATATATATATATGCTATAAAATCCAACCAACTACTGGTTACATCACATGATTGCTATGTCCAATCTCAGATAGGCTTTCCCTCCTTAACTCCATATATAGAAATAGACATATTTTACTGACCCAATAAATGCATGTATGAGGAGAACATTTGCCTCCGATGATTGTTGCCAAGAGAGTGTAAGTACTGTGAGATTGGACACCTTTTTTATAGCAAGGGGAGAGGGGCAATATGATATAGATGGGTGAGAGACAGGTCCCACCTAAGAAACAGTTTAAGTTGAATCTCATAGTATAATTTGATTCATCAACCCGAGTTCAAATCCTGGACAAAGCTACAGTTCACATAGCGCTAATACCCTTAGGAAAGGTATGAATCCAACTATTCTCCATTCAGCTATTGGTAAATAAGTAGGACAGACTGGACTTTTTAACCTTGGTTAGGCAACCAGTCTAAGAGAAGAACTCTGAATTCAAACCTCTTAAATCTCCACGGGGTAGTCACTACTAGAATAGGCTCAGGCCTACTTAGTAATCTAATGCAATTTTTTTTTTTTGTTTTTTGTTGTTTTTTTTAAATAAAAAGTAAAAACTGGTCCTGGTATGACTTTTATCATTTCTGAATATTTGTGTTGAAATCTGGTACCAAAATTGATCGAGCTGGACAGACATTTTGGTGGGTTGTGACAAGAATATTTTGCAATAGAAGGAATTTTGTAAAAGAGTTTTATTTTATTTTCATCAGCGGCCAGTTCCAATCTTGGCTCTCGACTCACATTGCAATCAAGAAATGAACATTTATACATGACATTGCCAGCTGAAAGAACTAGTGGTAAGTTTCTCTCTCTCTGTCTGTCTCTCTCTCCTTCTCTTTCCGTCTCTGTCTCTCACATCTTTGGGGTATATTGGTTCCTTTTCTTTCTTACTCTAAATAGAATGGCCAACAGTAGTGACCACATTGTCAGAATTAATTTGAATTAAAACTAGTGACTTTCTTGTGTAAAAGTTCAGAATATCTCACACATACACACACACACATATAAAAAATAATTTTCTGAGAACATAATTCATTTTGCGGACTCTTTTTTATAAAATATTGAATTTTCTCCCGTTGGAACCAGAACACACACACACACACACACACACATATATATAAAAACAAGTTAAACCTAATGAGTCAGATATACCTAGTGAAAGTTTTGCTTAGTGCTCTTCAGAGCAAAGATCTTAGCCCTAATGAGCTACTAAACGGAACATTTAGTAGGTATATCTGACTCATTAGGTTTAACTTTATCATTTGCTCTACTTAGGTATTGAACACTCTTTACTTTTTAGCTTTAGATAATCCTAGCGGTTTGTTATATATATATATAATGTGTGTGTGTAATTGGAATTAGTGTCAGTTATTTTTATAGTCTATTAATTCCCTTTCTTTCTTAATCTAAATAAAATACCCAACAGTAATGACCATATTGTCAGAATTCTTTTGAATTAAAACTAGTGACTTTCTTGTATTGTAAAGGTTCAGAGTATGACCTCCACACATCTGCATGTAAATTCTTTCCCCTTTTCTCACATTGATGAGAATTTCTATGCTGCAGGAAAGAGATAGATGTTTGGGTGACACTGGCCTTCCAAAAAGAAAGTGGACTGTTCCCTGGCAAACAATGGTGCATTTTAGGGACAGTAAGGAGGAGCTAGTTGCTGAGGCAAGACACAGAAGAGGCGGCCCTAGAAAAAGCGTTTAAGACCCAAGGAAGTGACTCCCTTTTGTTGGTGTTTGTTCGGCTTTTTTTATTTCTTGTACCACATTTTCTACTGGACTCTACACATGTATGTCATGTGTAATTAAGTGTGTAACAATTTTTGTGGCCATCCTTTAGGCTTCAAGCAAGAGCACTGTCCAGCAAAGATCCCTTGTGTTAAGCAGAGCGCGATCTTTAGTGAATAAACCTTTGGTTGCTCCTTGGTATCCCTCAGTGTTGGGTATGATCCTTTGGTTGTTCTTTAGTGTCCCATGTCAACATTCGTTAATGTTGAATAAAGTGCAAATGAATGACTGTTAATATCAGTGATTAAATAGTTAACTAACCACGGGGTGTTGATTGGCTGGGGTTTAAACCACATGACCTCACTTAGTCTATAAGTTTAAGTGGTGGATTACAGCACACCTTATATACACAAAAATATTTCAACAGAGTTTTTAAAAGAATTGATATGCCACAAAAAAGTAGCATATCCCCTCATTGAATAAGAATTAATTGGTAATTTTCACCTTTAGTTGGCTAAATTCCTAGCATAAAATTGTGAATGCGCATTATCTGAAATGAACTTAATTGTTATTAAGAACACATTTTATGATATTTTTGTATTAAAGCATGCAGTTGTATTGTTTTTGAAAAAGTTTCTAAGATTTGTTTATTTCACACGGAGACTTTCAAAATAGCTATCGGCTTGGTTCAAAGTGTAAGTCAAGGGAGGTTACTCTAATTGCCTTATTTGCTAGGAATTTTAAGAACTAAAGGTGAAAATTACCAATTAATTTTTGGCATCAGTGCTTTGCGTGGATAGTCTGTTTCAAATTAATCATAACTGTTTCAGTGTTGTATAAATGGCCGGTTTAGCTCAGTCGGTAGAGCGTTCAGCTAGAAACCACAAGGTTCCTAGTTTGATACCGGTCCTCGCCAACTCAACGTATGAGTAGCACAGGGATCTGTGCGGTAAAGTAAGGGGCTGATGGTAGGTGTGGCGCTCCACCTCAGATGCCAAAAACAATCTCCTTGGTCTAGCACTATTGAAAAGGGGATAGACTCCCTCACTGATTGGCTGCCCCGACGACTTATAGCCGTATATACCCTTCTGCCATACTCGGGTATATAATCGAGAGACAGATATTAGTGATGGTGGTCTTACTTGGTAATCTGCTTTTTACTTGCTTCTTCTTCAATCTTGTCTGACCAACTTCTATCTGCTGGGGGTTGACTTTCTTCCTTGCTAATTCTTCTCTGGGCTGGCCTAAGCTGGTCATTGCCTTAATTATTTAACAAACACAACAAGACTTTGTTTATTCTTGATCAAGTTTTATTAGCCCATATTGATTATTCCGCTGCAGGGATGTGACTGGACTCCAGGAGAGACAACAATTATGTTTCTCTCCTTCAAGATCAGGGCAAATCTGAATAACTAAATCATGTGTCTGTCATAGCGGCCCAAATCGCGCGCCTCTAAGTGGTCAAGGGTTATTAACCGTCACTGGTAGTTTTCCATAGTTACACCTTGATTCTAAATCAACAGACCTAATTCAAATATTCTATCTACAAGTATGTTCACAATTCATGACTTCTCATGAATTATCATCATCATGTCGCACGCGCAGTACGGATATTCATGACAATCTTTCGCCAACCTTCCCTATTACTCATGGTCCCTGGGAGGTCCTCTGTGCAGCATCCAGAGTCTTCGCATAGTTGGTCAATGTAGGTCCTTAGTGGGCGTCCTACGTTAGCATGTCCATGTGTTGGTTTCCACAGGAGAACGTCGCTTATGAGCTCATCCCTGCTTCTCCAGCAGTGTCCTGCAGGCCTAGTCCGTCTCACCCGGATGGTTTGTGAGATGGGGGACAGGTGACCATATAGTTGCTTCTTTGTGGGGTGCTGCTTTCAGGACTTGTTCAGGACTACTCGCAGCATTCTTGTGCAGGTACTTCACTGACATTATTTTTATTTAGACTAGCAAATATATGCACCCTCCGGGTGCAAGTATTTAAGTTTTAATGTAATAAAATATTGTATTAAATTAGAAAGGCTAATGAAACTAAATAAGAATACAGATAAAAAGATTTGAAACAGAGGGAGTATGATAAAAGATTTGAAACAGAGGGAGTATAATAAAAAATGGAACAACTGAAACTTACTCTTCCATCACTCTCGTCTTTCATTGTTATTTTTTCTAATTTAAGTATTTAGTTATAAGAGGAAGTAAAGAATAAAATGACAGTTATTTTATCTTGTTAATGGATTTCATTTAAGATTCATTGAAGAGATTTTTGCTTATATTCATTATAATAAAACCAAACAGTTAGAAATCAATAATACTAAGCACATATTTATTAAATTCGATTTTTTTAATATTAATATGCAAATTAGCCTTCCCGTTTACACTGTAAACCGCTATTTTGTTGTATATATAAATATAATTGCATGTTGTCAGTATGTAGACCTAGTTAACAGTATTAATAATGTAAGATAATTTTATTAATAATTGAGGTTAATAAAAATAAAATCATGGAGAATGTGATGTCAATAACTAAGAGAATTGTGACTTGAGTAGGAATATAGTTTCGGTTACAGACAGAAAAACACACAATCTCCATTATAATAAGGTGTGTCCATTTTGAAGTTTTGAGGTCAATTTGATGTTGAAGACATTTAGGATCAGTTTTTTGAGACATATTCAGATTATCTTATGTTATTCTGTATTTAGATTTTTCTGACTATTGTCCTCATATATATACACAATGCGGTGGTGTACTGGTTAGAGTTGTAGGAAATGGACTCATCAACCCGAGTTCAATTCCTGGATGAAGCCACAGTTCACATAGTGCTAATACCCTTGGGAAAGGTATGAATCCAACTATTCTCCCTCCAGCTATGGGTAAATAGTAGGGCAGACTAGGCTCTTTAACCTTGGTTAGGCAATAAGTCTAGGAGAAAGAACTCTGATTTTAAACCTCTTAGATCTCCACTTGGGGTGGTCACTACTAGAATAGGCTCAGTCCTACTTAGTGATCTATTTCACTGGGCTCTTTAACCTTGGTTAGGTAACCAGTCTAGGAGAAGGAAAACTCTGAATTCAAACCTGGTCACTACTAGAATAGGCTCAGTCCTACTTAGTGATCTATTTCACTGGGCTCTTTAACCTTGGTTAGGTAACCAGTCTAGGAGAAGGAAAACTCTGAATTCAAACCTGGTCACTACTAGAATAGGCTCAGTCCTACTTAGTGATCTATTTCAATTTATTAGAATAAAAAAAAATTGATGTACTCTCCATCTTGTAAAAACCCAGGAATCGTCTTATGGGCTATTTCCTAGTTGAGTAACATGAGTGACCCAGAAAAAACGGAACCCAAATTTATTTATTTATTTTCCCATTAAACTAACCCTAACCCTAACCTTTGTTGGACTTAAACTTTAAAAAAAAAATTCAAATTAACAGTTTTATTACAAAATTTGTGGGTTCTGTTTTTTCTGGGTCACCCTGTAATATTGTTTCTTTTTTTTTTTTTTTTTTTTTTTTTTTTTTTTTTCAATTCTTCAATGATGGTGGATTTTATTTGGTGTTCATGAATTGGGTTGGTTGGATGTATTTTTAAGGCATATCAATTCTTGGGTTATTTAATGCCAAATTTTTTTCTAAATTTTTAAAGTCCTATTCTTTATTACTTTCCTACAATGGACTTTCAGATTAAAAAAAAAAGATGTTATGAAATTTTCATTCATTCAAATAATTAAATATCAACATTCTAGCTGATGTTTTTAAAATTGATGCATCATAGAAATTAAAAGAACAAAAATAGAAATATGCAACTGTCTAAAAAAATAAGTACACCCCTAATATATATATATATAATATATGAGAAGTAAATACACAAGCGATGTGTTTTGATATGGCTTTTTTTAGCTGATAATTTTTGGAGAATATGTGCTTAATTGAAGTCATACCTAATTAATTAATTATTAATTAACTTTCAAAATTAGGTACGACTTCAATTAAGCACATATTCTCCCAAAAATATATATATATATATATATATATATATATATATATATATATATATATATATA
Organism: Doryteuthis pealeii; assembly: GCA_023376005.1. Taxonomy (NCBI): domain Eukaryota; kingdom Metazoa; phylum Mollusca; class Cephalopoda; order Myopsida; family Loliginidae; genus Doryteuthis; species Doryteuthis pealeii. The sequence continues at coordinate 7,754,766 of CM042170.1, forward strand.
TATATATATATATATGAGTTTTATAATTTGCTTGAAGCATTGTGTATATATTGGTTAGGAGGTTGATTTAGAAGGCTATCACAATGCAGGTGTAAAGAAAAAAATAATAATACGGTAACAATGGTGTTGTGTGTTAACCTGTATTTAATTCTTGAATTTTAGAGATAATATCTCTTTTTCAAAAGATCACTGGAACTGAAGCAGTCTAGTTAAAAAAGAAAAAAAAGATATCTCTTAACTATATTTTGAAAAAGATATCTCGAATTCAAGAATAAAATACAGGTTAACACACAATATCATTGTTACTGTATTATTTTTTTTTCTTTACACCTGCATTGTGATAGCCTTCTAAATCAATCTCCTAACCAATATATATATATATATATATGCGGTTTCATTTTTGGTAACTTTTGATGCTATAGAGCAGAGTTTTTCAACCGGTGTGCCGTGAGTGTTGAGGAAAGTTGATCATCCTCTTATATTTTTATTCTATTACTTTATTATTTTTCCTTTTAATTCTGCTACACTTGTATAACATTTTCACTATTCCTTTTCTTTTTAAAATTTAAACGATAAAATAAATATATGTTTATATACTGACAGGGTACCTTGATCAATTTATTACCCAGCTCCTCACTGTGCCGTGAGATGAAAAAGGTTGAAAAACTCTGCTATAAAGTTTGGTAATAACACCTAATGATATCCGTTTGGTTATATAATGTTCATCTAGATGTATTAAAATCCTGGTATATTTGCTTTAGAATAAAATGAACTTTTTATGTTAGGGGTGTACTTATTTCTGACTGATATTGTATAAAAATGTCTTTTGCAGGTTGACTATCCACCTCCTCCCCTTAAAAGAAAAAGATTTTGTAATTGTTACAAATTTGTGAAAATGTAAATTTTATCCAAAAATCGATCGGATTTTAAATTTGGAAACTGGGAAATATGTTTGTTTTTTGTTTTTTGTTTATTGACTTTTTTGTTTTTAATCTTTTTACTGTGTTTCTTTAATATTATTACCTGTTTACTTTCTGACTTCTTATTTTGTTTCTCTCTCTCTCTCTCTCTCTCTCTCTCTCTCTCTCTCTCTCTCTCTCTCTCTCTCTCTCTCTCTCTCTCTCTCTCTCTCTCTCTCTCTCTCTCTCTCTCTCTTACTCTCTCTCTCTCTCTTTACTCTCTCTCTCTTACTCTCTCTTCTCTCTCTCTCTCTGTTTACTCTCTCTACTCTCTCTCTCTGTTTACTCTCTCTACTCTCTCTCTCTCTCTCTGTTTACTCTCTCTCTCTCTGTTTACTCTCTCTCTCTGTTTACTCTCTCTCTACTCTCTCTTCTCTCTCTCTCTCTGTTTACTCTCTCTTCTCTCTCTCTCTCTCTCTCTCTCTCCTCTCTCTCTCTTCTCCCTCTCTCTCTTTACTCTCCCTCTCTCTGTTTACTCTCTCTCTCTCTCTCTCTCTCTCTGTTACTCTCTCTCTGTTTACTCTAGTCTTTTTGACTCTCTCTCTCTCTCTCTCTCTCTCTCTCTCTCTCTCTCTCTCTCTCTCTCTCTCTCTATTTTTGTGTGTGTCTCTCTCCTCCTATTTACTGTCTGTCTGTTTCTCTTTCTCTCTCTCTCTCTAGTTTTATTGTCTTTTTTTTCTCTCTCTCTCTCTCTCTCTAATCTTTGTGTGTGTGTCTCTCCTCCTATTTACTTTTTGTCTCTCTCTCTCTCTCTCTCTCTCTCTCTCTCTCTCTCTCTCTCTCTCTCTGCTTATTCCTTTACCCTCTCTTGTCCTGATGAAATTCATTCTTTAAACCCCCACCCCACCCACCCCCCAATCCAAGACATAAAGCATCATCCACCAGCCAGATTCCCTTCTTTCAGATGATGTTATCTCTTCAGCTCAACCAATTCCAACGCCAGCTGCAACATCTCATCCAGAAACAGCAAATTTGGAAAATCGGAACAGCACTACGGAAAATTTTTATGAATTCCCATGAATTTCTTTCAGGTCAGTTACTTCTTCCTTCAAGAGCCACCCCAATAACAAATACCCCCGCCCCCCTCTCTCTGTTAAGCAAAAAATCAAGAATCACCAAATTCTTTTAGGTAAACCATTTTTTTTTTTTCATCTGCATTTCCATTTGCTGTAATTCCCTTTTCAGGTGGGGGAGACATTGAAACAAAGACTCAAGTGTTCAACTTACTATTCCACTACTTGAACTTGCCAAATTCCGTTAAGAATCAAACCAACAAACTCTCAGAGGCCGAAAACTACAGCAATTCTTCTACTTCTTTGGCGCCAACTTACCAAATTATTTGACAAGACATATCGCAACATTTTCAGGTCAGATTGCCAGTTTCAAATAGCACAAGAATCGGATAGACCATTCTTTTTTTTTTTTTTTTTTTTTTTTTTTTATTGCTTCAAGATCTATATTTTAATCAAAACAATTTAAAAAATTTTTTTTTTGTTTTGTTTATTTTTAAATTTTTTTTTTTGTTTGGTTAAAAGCTTGTTCAAACTGTACACTCAAACCAAGAGTGAAAAGGTTAAAACTGGAGATCTATTATTAGTGACTGCACCTCCAAAATATTTCTTCATTCAACAATCACAATTAAATTCTCTCTCCTCGCTTTTTCATTCTCCTTGCCCTTGCTCTCCACACCTTTGCTCTCCTCATCCTTGCTATCCTTGCTCTCCAAAACCTTGCTCTCCTCGCTTTGTTCTCCTCTCATTGCTCTCCTCTCATTGCTCTCCTTTTGCACCATCATCATCATTCTCATCAATGTATCTCATCTCTAAAACTTTCTAAAAATGTCTTCTTCTTTAGAATAAATTTCAACCAATCAATTTTAAAGGTAAATATTTTGTGGAGCTGAGGTATGACCCCTTTTTTTTTTTTTTTTTTTTTTTTTTTTCTAAAAAATTATAACAATATTATTATATTTTTTTTTCTCTTAACAGTTTTTGCCAGACGAATGGGGATGGTGGGGAAATACATAATTTCTTTTTAGTTTCAAAGAATCAAGTGCCAAAAAAAAAAAAAGTTTTTATAAATTTAAAAAAAAAAAAAAAAAAAAATGAACTCTATAGAAATTAAAATCTTAATTCTTTTCTTGTCTGTAGCTTTAGTGCCTTGTGAAAATTCTTTGGCTTCGATGGAGCCAGAAACGCAAATAAAATGGCCAGTCTCGTATCTTGTTCCACCTCCACGAATGCCAATGCCAAACTTGCAATGTAAGTACTGCAACTTGATAATTCTAGCCATAACTTTCTTACTAAATACTTATATCTGCTTACTAAAAACAGGTGCTTTTCTCAGTCTTTTATTTTCTTCACAAGATAATAAATTGAATTGGTGTTCACTGGGGGAATTCAAGCCGAGCATTTGATGAATCTGGCCTCCTTATCAAAGTTAAGCCTTATCGAGACTGCACATGAACTGGTCGCTATGGATAGTGAAAGCTTAGGACCCATCACAGCTTAGACATTCGGATATTTCAGATTTCAAAGTAAAGGTAGTTTGAAGCTTTATAGAGACTGCCTATGAAGGGGTCACTATGCACAATGAGAGCGGTAATGTTCACCTTTTAGTTTGTTTAATTCCTATCAAATAAGGCAAATAGAGTAACCTCCCTTGACTTTCACTTTGAAACAAGCCGGTAACTATTTTGAAAGTCTCTGTGTGAAATAAACTAATCTTAGAAACTTTTTCAAAAACAAAACAACTGCATGCTTTAACACAAAAATATCATAAAATGTGTTCTTAATAACAATTAAGTTCATTTCAAATAATGTGTATCCACAATTTTATGCTAGGAATTTTAACAACTAAAGGTGAAAATTACTGGTTAAAAATAGTACCACTGCTGTTTTTCTATAATGGTGGCTTTGGCATTAAATAACCCACAAATGTTGGTATGCCATTAAACAAAGGAACAAAACCTTATGAATAGTTATTTACTTTGCTTAGATCGGTGCACAGGACTTAACTTGCTTATGGCACCCACTTGTTACTAAGTGGTCACTCATCTAAGTACTGACCAGGCTTATCATTGCTTAACTTATTTACTAAACTTTGTTTAATCCAACACACGAGTATTAGATTTCTTACTGCATCTGCCTGTCAATAAGTGGTTACTCATCTAAGTGCTGACTAGGCTTATCATTGCTTAACTTATTTACTAAACTTTGTTTAATCCAACACATGGGTATTAGATTGCTTACTGCATCTGCTTGTCAATAAGTGGTTACTCATCTAAGTGCTGAACAGGCTTATCATTGCTTAACTTATTTACTAGGTTTTGCTTAGTCTGACACACAGGTCTTAGATTGCTTATTGCATATACTTGTTGATAAGTGGTCACCCATCTAAGTACTGACCATGCTCATCATTGCTTAAATTTGATTGTCTGGTGGTGAAGTCATACTGAAAAGAATATTTGAGGGGGGGGGGGTGAATAGAAATTAAATTTGCATATAAGGGGTTCATCAAGTGAAAAGTTTAAGAAGCTAAGTGTAAACCTTCCTGTCATCTGTGGCCAGAATGAATATCTATCCCAGCTTCAGAGGAACGTTCCCCACCCCCAAGTGTGGTAGGGTCAGGATCATTATCTAACGTCTGAGACAACGCCACAAAGGGAAATGCAGACGGAGCTATTTATGACCCCCATATACCTGTATGTGGGAAATGGGGCCGTCCCATTATTGTATAATGGTTAACAAGCTAGTCTCGCATATTCACTACTACTGAATAGTAAGTTCGATCCTTACTGGATGCCCCATATTTGCAGCCTTGTTTGCATCCTGCCTATAGCAAACAAGGGGTTGTTTTGTTTTATGGCATATCAACCCTTTTGGGGTGATTTAATACCGAATTGAGTCATTTTGATATCAGCCATCTTTAAAATAAAATTTTACAGATCTTCAAAATATAACTTTATTTTTTTCTTTTAAGGGGTCAGTTTAGCTCAGTCAGTAGAGCAGCCACCTAGGAATTGCAAGGTTTCTTGTTTGATACAGGCCCCTGCCAACTCATCACAATAGTATCATGGGTTGGATAATCTGATCTGTGTGGTCAAGTCGGGAACTGACAGTAGGTGTGGAGCTCCACCTCAGCAAAAATAATCCCCTGGTCTAGCAAGGGAGTCTTTTACTCCCTTGCTGTCCAGCTGATACCGACAATAGGCCACTCCATCTTTTTTTATTTTTTATTTTTTTTAATTATCTATCTATTAATATGTTTGTTCCTAGATCTCCTGTCCATCCTGCAAGACCCTCTCATTAAAAATGAGACCATCCAAATTATTCAAGATGCGATGCAAAAATGTAAATCCAGATTATCTGGTATCGTTTAATCACAGATTTTTTATTTGTCCCATTTTACTTCACCCAATTTTCCGCCCTGTCGGCTGGGGCGTTAGAATGCACCGACTGCACCTCTGCAGGGGGGTAAGACCTGTGATGCTTAAGGATAGAGCCCAGGTGGATGAGCAGTTCATGACATGCAATACTCCACTTTGGCCCTATCTTGGGCTAGACGGGTGGTCGGACAGGCCCCCTCCGATCAATCGGCTGTTCACATCAAGCCCTAGCACCTATATGATTTTCCCAACCCTATTGCCCTTATGGCAAGCCCCAACCCCTTTTTATCATATGGGTGCTAGAAGGCGGTGGCTGCGGGTCTATATGTCCTGGGAATGACGTTAAACTTTATCTGATGGTGAGGTTCCAGTTTTGGAGGTTTGGGGAATGTGGAGCACCCCTTCATCACCATTGCTCCCTGGTCCACTCTGACCCGGAGTGGTAGTACCTGTTAGGGTCCCATCTATGGGTTAAATAGAAAAATGTATTTATAAAAAAATTCTATTATCCATTAAGAATTGATTTATTTCAAAACTTTATCGGCATTAAATGACCCACTGAGGTTGATATGCCGTAAAACAAAACAAACCAAACCAATTTCACCCAATTTAAAAAAAAACACATTCCAAATGGTCTTGCATCACTTAAAAGCCCAACATAAGATCAAAATGAATTGAAAAAAAAAAGTTACGCTTGTTTTATTTGTAATATTGAAATTGGGAATTACAGAATATATTTTGGTAATTTTGATCTTAAGTCATCCCGGCCTCCAGCCATAATTTAGCAAGCCAACATCAGGCAAATTTCTGCCAGAATTTTCCGACTTGTGTATTTGTCACTTTTTTGTCGGCAACTTACTGTAGACACCTCCCCACCCACCCCAGATTTTATCAGCAAATGAATGTTAATATTTTACAACCCCTTTTTTAAGAAAGAGTGAGAGTTAAATCAAGATTATTATACTTTTTACATATTGAACTATTTAGCAATAGCTAAACATGTAAACATATCAAATGTTGTTATAATCAAATTATCATACTGTGGTATATTCCCAGGTCTTGCTAGTTCTTTCTTTATCCTTTGCCCAATTTTCTCATGTTTCCTTGATTATCATCCCACTCTCCAGTCATAGCATGTTTCTATTTTCTTCTCTGGTATGTCAGACTCTGACATTCCAGTTTCACTTTGCTTTCAGTCTGTTACTTCTTTTCTTTAAATTCTTCATGGCTTTCTGTTGTGCCATAAAAATATCAATCATGGCCTCTGCATTCTCAGTTTTGAAATTCACATCTTTGTTTACATAGTGTTACCTGTCAACAGGTAGTCTTGACATCATGGCCTCTGCATTCTGAGCTTTGAAATTCCCATAATGTTGCCTGTCAACAGGTAGCCTTGACATCATGGCCTCTGCATTCTGAGCTTTGAAATTCCCATAATGTTGCCTGTCAACAGGTAGTCGTGACATACGTCTCTGGCATTTTAATAAGTGGTTTCCACCTATTCTCTCTTACACTGCTACGACACTTCTAGCACATATGATAAAAATGACACTTGTGACATTGTATAGCCTGGGGAACCTTGGCTCCCTATTTCTGGACCCCACATCAATCCAAACAGGGGCAGACAATCGCTACAGCTTTGTTAACGAGTAGTCAGATAATGTGTGACTGATGGATTGTGGGATTTTTTTTTATTATTAAAAAAAAAGTCCAATGGAAGGATCTCAGGGGAATCGGAGAAATTGATGGAAGAATATGTGTAATATATTGCGGAGTCAATCGATTTGCACACAGGAAGTGCATGGGTGTCAAGTGCGGGCCTGGAAACAAAAACAGGATATGACATTGAACTGACTTTTGGCACCTAAAGATGCAGGTGTACATTTGACACTGTGTAGGTGCAGAAAATCTGTAGGCGTAGCCCATAACCAATGAAAACCAGTTGCATGGGTGAAGAGGTGTGTCTACAGAAAAACTGCATAGGTGTGATAATTAAAGAGGTGTGACACTGTGATTTGGACCATAATAAAAAAAAAAACATGGAAATCAATTTGAAGATCAGGTTTGAGATTGCTTGCAGAGATCTCTCGAAGGCTCCATGTATGCATAACCACTGTTAACGACTCTCAGTCTGCAGACAACTGAGGAAATAAAGATATAATCTTATATTTTTATAAATACAAGTGTTTGTGTTCCTTGGCGAGTCTGGTATATAACATATGAAGAGAAATATTAAAGAACACATCGAAATATTACAAACTACATGAAATAATGCCACAAATAGGAAAACTTCAAATAAATCAAACCAAAATATCCAGGAAAGAAGTAATATTATCCAGACTAAGAATAGGACACTCATACATTACCCATTCATACCTCCTCAAAAAAGAAGCAGCCCCATATTGCATACCATGCCAAAAACCTTACACAATCAAACACATTTTAACAGAATGTAGCAACCTAAAACAAATACGAAAAAAATACTACTAAACAACAAATCTAAAATAAATATTCTACCAAATAAACCCAGAAAAACTACTCGGATACATAAAAGAGGCACACATCTACAACAAAATCTAAAAATCTTCCCAAAAAATGAAAACACAAATATATGTTAAAAAGAATCATCTAAAAGTTCCATTCACAAAAAATGTCAAAAACAAAAAATCTTTAGAAAATTAAACATTATCACCAATTCATTTCAAAAACGTAGTCGGCATTAAATGACCCATTGAGGTTGATATGCCGTAAAACAAGAACGAAATCAAATTAAGAAATATAACATTCTTTGTAAAGTGATAAGGCAACATTTAAAGGAGGACCTCAAGAGATGTAAAATAAAGAAGTAGAGAGGTGAGAATTGATGACATGGAATAAGATGAGGAGGGAAGACATTTACCACAATAAATGATATGCTCAAGAGTCGCAGAAGAAGTAGTTCTCCTCAACCAGACATCATAGGGTAAGGTTCACAGACAACAGGTGGTCCCGTGCAATCGCCAAGTGGTATACAAAAAAAACCAGAAATGACCTCTTGGAAAACCTTCATGACAATGCTAGGACAGACACATGGTAAGGTTTACAGATAACAGGTGGTCCCATGCAATTATAAGGTGGTATACAAAAGACCAGAAATGACCATGCTGTTCATTATTTCTTTTTAATTATACATATGTTGATGAATTTTTAAAAATATGCTGTCAAATTATTTTTAAAAGTATGTTTCCGTTTTTACTTACCCTATAGATAAGTAAAAACAGAAACGTACATTTGTATAAACAGGGTGGTCCGAAAGTCTTGTCACACCAACATATTGTTTTAGCTTTCATTATTTTTGATTTTATATTATGTAATTATTTTACCTCTAAAAAATAAATATGTAGGGGTGACAAGACTTTCGGACCACGTTGTACATCTACAGGGTGGTCCGAAAGTCTTGTCATCACTACATATTTTAATTTCCATTATTTTTGGTTTTAATATCATTAATTATAATATAATTTTCTATTTTATTTCCAGTGACTTATCTTTATGTAATTATAGTTGATTAATTTAGAGTTGTATTTTTGTTCTCAAAATGTAACTCCTCTGATAGGGACAGGTTTTATTAAACAAAGTATTTTTACATTTTTTAAGAAATTCACACAACCAAGTTTGAGAAATATCTTAGAAATATTTTTTAACGTTAATGTTTGGCAGTTTTTTTTTGTTTTGTTTTTTTTTTTTTTTTTTTTCCTCCTCAGGAGACTCGTGTAATTTTCACAATCTGGGTTGTAAATAGTTATTGACTAAGCTTAGGCATGACACGAGGCCACTAATATATTTTCATGGTTGGATTGCCTGAGGTCGACCTTGAAAAAATGTGACATCGATGTGAAGACCTGGGAGAGTAAGTCTTTGGATCGTGGGCAGTGGAGAAGAGCTGTGCAGGAGGGCACGGAAAGGTTTGAGACCGGCCGTATACAGCATGAGCAGTTGAAGAGATATTCGCAAGAATAAAGAAGTAGACAATCAAGGGCTTCAAATCGGTCTACTATGTGACCAGTGTGGAAGGCTATGTATGAGCAAAGCTGGCCTGATCAGTCACCAATCTGTGCATCGGCGGGATGGACTAATAAAATACCCTGTGCTCCCTGGAATTACCTGTAATTGTGGAAAGGTGTGCAAGACTTTGGCAGGACTAAAGAGCCACTTTCGTGCAGCTCATTGTTGAACTTTTTTGAAGCTCACCATTATATTGTTTGAACTGTTGAGTTTTTTTTTTGTTTTCTTTTTTGTTATTGTTACTATATCAAGCAATGGCAATACTTGAATACGAGTTTGCTGCCATCAATATAGGGTAAGCAGTGAAAATTTGATATAAAAGTGGTCTATATTATTATACTATGCATGGTGCCCATAAAAAATTTTAAAAAAAGAAAAAAAAAACTAAGCACTGCTTTTAAGATTTGACGAGTCAGAATTGAACCCGTTTCTAACGAATCTCAGTTGGTAAAACATCCACCTTGGAACCACATGTTTCTGGGTTCAATACCAGCCCTTGCCAACAGTCAAATGTGTAGCACAGCTTGGATCTGTGTGATAAAGAAGGGAGCTGATGGTAGGTGTGGTGCTCCACCTCAGACACAAAAACAATCTCCCTGCTCTAGTGCTAGTGAAATAGTTTTTGTGCCCCTGAAGTTACCACGCCTCCTGTGACTAAAGTCCAATGTTTGAAAAACATTCTCGATCACAGATGTCACATGTGAAAGCTGTCCCTGAAGATGTTGATGTGTTGGTGCTTTGTTGCTGCTAGTTTCTTCTGGAGCTTTTGGCTTCATGGTGTTGCGCCAGGGTGGCTAGTTGACAAAATTGCTAATATATAAATACCACCAGGCAAGAATGATGTAATATGCCCCCCAGGGGATTCACTGATTTTTTGTTTTTATCACTTGGGTCTTTATTTAGCAGTAAATAAACTAATAACAGATAAGATGCAAAACATTTTTTTATTTAATAGTTTTGCCTTCATAGAACATACCTTAAACTAGATTAAAGTATTCAAATTAATGGTATCATTTTTCCAAGGTATACAGAGGAGAATATCATGGAATAACCCAATATTTAAAAAAAAATATGGAATTAATTCGATGCATATTCTTGTGAGTTTATTATCTTGATGCTTTGATGTCTATGACCTTGTATCTTTAAATTCAACAAAAATGAAGATGATAGTCCGTTAAATGTTGTTTTCTTTAAGTTTTAGAAATTCATTGTTTAATTCACATTATATTTGCTTAAAGGGAGATAATTCATACTGACTTAAATGATGCGAGTTACTTCCCTTTGAAGGTATTAATTCAGTCTTTTCTTTTCTTTTCTAGCTTATCACAATCGAACTCGTCAAATGAATGATGATCAAACAAATCTATATGCGGTTATTGACAGCTAAAAAGGATACAACTGCAATCATTCCATTTTATTTCGTGTTTTTTGTAGTTATACAAATACTTATACCATTACTTACCTTCCTAGGTAATTATATTTTTACCGGATATACATATTTTTTTTTTTTTTTTTTTTTTTTTCCTAGATTATTTTTTCAAAGAATTCTTTTTTTACAATATAAACTTCTAATACTAACCCATGACATTTCAATTTTTTTAATTTGCTTTAAGAAAAAAGATAAAAATAGGTGGTAGGCAATTTTAAAAAAAAAAAAAAAAAAAAAAAAAAAAGGTCTACTTTATTACTTTAATCTTTTTTTCTTTTTTCATTTTACAAGTTAAAATTTTTTTTAAATTAAAAAAAAAAAAAAAAAAAAAAAAAAAAAAAAAAATGATATTGGACTTTATTATTATGAGTTCAAATCCACCCACAAGTGCCAAAAGGATAGTTTTAAGAATTCAAGAATCATCTTACCCTACCTACCAAAATATTTCTGCTGTCCCCACCCCTGCCTTTTTTTCTCCACTGAGTGGTAAAATATTGATTCTACGGACCAATTCTAGGGCTGCAAACTGAACATTTTTCTAGCAACATTGGAGATCACCCATCAAAATTTTGATGGAGACCAAAAAAAAAAAAATCTCCTTTTTCTCAACTGAAACGACTCAAAACTTTTCGTCTTGAGATTGTCTAGTCATAAAACCAGGTTTCTTTCTTTATTCATACGTCCATTGGGACTCTTTTTTTAATTTTTTTTTTTATTCATACGTCCATTGGGACTCTTTTTTTTATTCATACGTCCATTGGGACACTTAAAATGCATGACACACACACAGACATACATATATAACACACACGTAATGGTGTAATGGTTAATAAGCTAGTCTCTCAGATCAATTACTGAAAAGCAGGTTTAATCCTCACTGGATTGCCTTTTACTTGTGACCTTTGTGTCAAATCCTGCCTGCAAGTGAATAGGTTGGGTAAATAATTTTTTTCAAAATAAATATATATACATATATATACACACTCACATACATATTTTATATATATATATATATATATATATTCAGACAGAATGTCGTTAATTAACGGCTTAAGATATCAGAAGATCTTAAACACGTGTCGCAAATGTAAAATGATAAAAATAAAGAAAAAACATAATCCATTTTGCAGACCTTCTTTTTTATAGAATATTTTATTTTCTCCTTTTGAACCCATAACACACACACACACACACACACACATATATATATATATATTTGGCCCCGAAACGGTTTGCACACTTTCTCTTCTGATGAGCCTATTTCAGTTGTAAACATCGTTTGTTTTTTCATTATATCTTATTCATACTGTCGGATTAATTTCCATTTTATTTTCATATATATATATATATATATATATATATTAGTGTGGGGTTGTCAGTGTTTCAGTTTTTACTAGAACGGTGTGCCAAACACAGTATTATTGGAAGAGTGCTCAATATAAACTAGAGCTGTTATATAATATAATAAAATAAATATATAAAGGTTTTACATATCTATTTATTTGGTGACAAAGGAACATTCACGACCATTTTGGTTTCATGCATTAACAATCATCAGGTGAACATGTTACAAATGGCATTTTATGTTCACCTGATGATTAACGTATGAAACCAAAATGGTTGTGAATGTTCCTTTGTCACCAAATAAATAGATATGTAAAACCTTTATATATTTATTTTATGTTATATATACACACACACACACACACATTGATTGTTTTTTCCGCATGAAAGAAAAATAAAGGATTTTGCAGAGTAAAAACAACCAAAATGAGGATAGTCCTAAAATCATGTTTTTACTTTATTAATACACATCCACTTAAAAGACTTAAAATGCACAGCATACACACATCATGATGTAATGATTTGCAAGCTAGTCTCACAGATCCGTTACTGAAAAGTGAGTTTGATTCTCGCTGGATACCCAGTATTTCAAAACCTTGTGTCAAATGCTACCCATAAGTAAAATGGTTGGAATTTTTTTATATATAATACACACGCATACATATTTGCCAACCCCTCCGTATGAGCAGGATGTGACACAAGGTCAATTTATTAGGCAGATTAACAGGTTTGAATTCAGTTTTCCTTCTCTAAAACTGGCTGCTTAAACAAGGTTAAAGTGCACAGTCTACCCTAGCTGGAGGGAGAATAGTTGGGTTCATACCTTTCCCAAGGGTATTAGCACTTTATGATATGCAAACAGCCTTTGAACTCATCTTGTGTCCATTTCCAAAGGCAGTAACCACTACACCACACCCTCCATAATACACACACACATACATATACATATATATACACATACATACACACATATACATATATATACACATACATATACATATATATTCACACACACACACACACACATATATATATATATACACACACATATATATACACACACTGATTGTTTTACCACAAGAAAAAAAAATGGATTTTATAAGGAGTAAAAACAACCAAAATGAGGATACCGGTTTGACTAACTCATGGAAAAACTGATTTCATCTGGAATCTTCCGATAATTGGAAAACTGAAGAAAGTGTCTAAGGAAACTTTGTACAAACAACAAAGATGAGGATACTCGTCTGACTGAATAATGGCATTAATTTTTGACTTTTTGTCAACCATGGATGAAAAGAATTTTTAAAAAGAAATTTTTTTTTTTCTTTTTAGAAAAAGATTGACTGGTTTCATTTGGTGATCAAAGTGAATATATATATATTTTTTGCGTGTATGTAATGTCTGTAAATTAACAAACTGTCAAAAAGAAAAATTGGAGAAAAGCAAAAAGCAAACATTTATCTGCAAAGACATTTAATAGAATTTAAAAAGAAAAAAAAAGATTAAATGAAAATTAACCATTTCCTCAAATTGTAAAATTCATCTGAATTTTTCAGTTCATCATTTCTCATTAAACTGACTAAAGAAACAACAAATTTGTTTAATTCATTTTTGCATGAGGTTATATATTTTTTTTTTTTTTTTTTTTTTTTTTTTTGAATCCCATCCTCCAAATCAACTTTTTCTTTCCCCCACCAAAAATGCCAAAATAGAATTCTAGAAAAATCATTTATTCAATCTGATTATAATTCACATTCTCGATTTAAAAAAATATATATTTACAGGTTTGATTCAAATATACTCAAAAAAAAAGTTTAAATGGAAAACTGATTATGCTGGAAATTATTCTTGTTCTATGCACGACTTCATTTAATCCATAGCCATTTACCTGTTCTCTCAGCAGTATCAGTGATTGATTTAATTGCTCTTCGTTTTAAGGCCCCCCCCCCAAACCAATTCCTGCCCTGTTGGCTGGGGCCTTAGAATACACCAACTGCACCTCTGCAGGGGGCCACCTGTTGGCTGTGGGTGGCGACATGTGATGCTTAAGGATGGAGTCTTCGTGGATGAGCAGTCCATGACCTGCAACACTCCCCTTAGAACTTAGGCTAGACAGGTGGTCGGAGAGGCTTCCTCCGATCAATCAGTTGGTCACGTTAAGCCCTAGCACCTAAATGATTGCCCCAACCCTTTTTATGCTAGAAGGTGGTGGCTGAGGGTCTAAATGTCTTGGGAATGACGTTAAACTCTATCTGATGGTGAGGTTCCAGGTTTGGGGAATGTGGAGCACCCCTTCATCATCATTGCTCCCTGGTCCACTCTGTCCCGGAGTGGTAGTACCTGTTAGGGTCCCATCTATGGGATAAATAGAAAAATGTATTTATAAAAAAAATTGTGTATCCATTAAGAATGAATTTATTTCAAAACTTTACCGGCATTAAATGTCCCACTGAGGTTGATATGCCGTAAAACAAACCATAATTGGTAAGCACAATACTTTTCCAACCATTAGAATGATATTCTGCCAATAGTTCATTATATCTAAACTTTTTTCTTTTATGTGCTTTATCTATACTAGCAAAATAAAAAACGCCCTCCGGGCGATGTAAAAATTAATTTTTGAAACATATTGCCTGAGGGGGGTGGGAGTAAAACAATTCAATGTCAGCAAGTTTGTACCCTAAGTAAGTAAAATCATGAAATTCATTGAAGGATTAAAAAATAAAACAATTTGAAATGTAAATTTTAAATATGTATTAAAATAAAACAAACTATATAGAGATATATAATACCAGTCATGTATTTATTAAAACTTGTTTTTAAAAAAACCAATGAGGACTGTCTAATGTTGTATGTTCAAATTTTGAGTGTATTTATTCTGTTATGACGATTTTGGGTAATGTGACATAAGCAGTGACGTAGTTTTTGTTACAGACAAAAACCGGAAGTGAATCTCCATTATTAATAGATGCTCTTCCTCATGGTACAAACAATTCCCACATTGCTATATTCTTTAATTTTTTCGAGAATATTAAGTTTGGGTGCAAGGTTGTTTTTACTATATGGTCAGGAAATAATCTTGGTAATAAGTCAATTCTAAATTCCCAATCGGTTGTGGGTGACAGAATGTTTGGTTTGGGCTTTTTTGGCTAATTGGGTTTCGTACCAGCCTTGAGAAAGTCATCACGATCTTCCCTGGTTTAAATTTATTGTACCGATGGCTGTATAGATGATGCTAGTGATAACTTTTAAAATCTGGTCATGTTGCCATCTGTAACATTCTTCTGCAAGTGCTGTTGGGCAGCTGCTAAGGATGTGTCTTAAAGTCACAGTTTTCTTGCATAATAAGGAAGTAAACCTCGAAAACAAATCAGGAGAAGGATCCCCTAAGGTGGCATGATGCTGAAATCCAGTATTACCCATCAACTCCTGCAACACTATCATTGCCAAACCGCATTGGTATCTTACCTTTCCTTTGGATCACAGCGGCAGTGTGGAGAGGGGGGAATTTGTTGCACGGGCAACAGCTTATCCTCCATATGAACCTGCCCAGGCTATGTAGTTCAAATTTTTTTTAAAAGATTGACACTACTCAATCATCTCAACCATGCTTGCATAATGGGCATAGTCAATCTTTTAAAAAAAATTTGAACTACATAGCCTGGGCAGGTTCATATGGAGGATAAGCTGTTGCCCGTGCAACAAATTCCCCCCTATGAACCTGCCCAGGCTATGTAGTTCAAATTTTTTTTAAAAGATTGACACTACTCAATCATCTCAACCATGCTTGCATAATGGGCATAGTGTTGAATCCATTTTGCTCCATATGCAGAGGTTCACAGGGCTGGGAATTATATTGTATACAGACCTAATTAAGAATTTGAGGTTAGCATGGTTGTGCCATATGGTCTGACCATTTAATTTTCCTTTGCAGTATAGAGTTCCATTTTGTCCATGCTTGCCCTCTTATTTTAGCCCTGCCATTTTTGCTAGTCTATTTTCGTCTTCTCCTTTGCGAACTTCATCCTGTATAAGTTAACATTCTTCTTTTCCTGTGGTCTTGATTCAAATATACTCGTATAAAAGAAAAAAAAGCTTAAATGGAAAACTGGTTATGCTGGAAATTATTCTTGTTCTATGCACGACTTCATTTAATCCATAGCCATTTACCAGTTCTCTCAGCAGTATCAGTGCATCCTGTTCCAAAATCGGTGGTGATTTTAAAGCCTGGTGATTCATCATCTTGAGATGCAGTATAGGTGGCAATGTGTAAAATACAAAACAATATAAATTATTCCACAACTGGGTCTCGTTCTGCTACCAATTGTCGAAAGGCAGTTGAATGGCAATCACTCTAATGGTGGACAATCGTCGTATATATATATAGTCCGTTGGCATTTAACTTTCTTCCTCTTTTGCCAAAGAGTTCCTTCTACTGAAACAGTCCAAGGGAGATAACTCATAATCTACAGCGAGGGCTCTCTTTCTCAGAGTCATTCTTCTGCCACTTGCAACTCCATAGATGTTTTCAATTTTCTACCTGAGTAGACTCCAATGGTTGTCCTGGCTACTTTTGAATCTTTGCATGACTTATATTAAAATGAAATGAGGAAGCGCGTGGTGTAATGGTTAAAGTCATAGGAAATGGACTCGTTGCTCGGAGTTCAAATCCAGGACGTGCTAATTGCATTTCACTTAGCGCTAATACCCTTGGGAAAGGTATGAATCCTACTCTCCCACCAGCTATGGGTAAATAGTAGGGCAGGCTGAGCCCTTTAACCTTGGTTAGGCAATCGGTCTAGGAGAAGGAAAACTCTGAATTCAAACCTGTTAAACTCTGCTTAAGAAATTGACCTTGTGTCACATCCTGCTCGTGCGGACGAGTTGGTAAATATATATATTGAAATGCTGTTCTTACTTTTATGACCTTAAATTCTTCAATTAAGTTTCTGAATGGAAGTTGCTGTGCATTAGAATTGCCATATAGGGCAGCGCTGGTAGGCCCGACCATGTTTGCAATTGAATTACCGTATTTGACGGCATATAGGACGCACTTTTATTCTAAAATTTTGACTCAAAAAATTGCCCTGCGTCTTATACATTGTAGGTGAAGTTTGAAGTTTTATTATTATTAATTTTATTATTATTATTTCCTGTTATTGAGATGTTTTTGTATGCTTGTACTGCCAAATTGCTTTTATACAGCTATGTTTCTGCTTGTGTAATGCACAGCTAGACTATTTTCAACAATATATGCTTAAATACACTAAAAAAATTTTTTTCCTGAATCTGACCTGCTGAAATGGGGGTGCGTCTTATATGCCGTCAAATATGATCTATTGTGAACTCATAGATAGACAGACCAAAGTATTTTCGCGAGGATTGCATTCTGGTAGATCCAGACTTTTAAACTGCCTGATCCACCGGATTTGTCTACTTTAATAAAACCAGTTTTCTAGGTTGTCATTTGTCATCTGTAACGGAAAGAGGGAAAGTCTAAATCTAAAAATCTGTATTGCTTTTAATGGAAAGTATTGCATCATGGAAAGCGGGGATATATTTTCGGCCAGACAGAGATGATGTGCAAAATGTAAAGGCCAAATTTATTCTAAAAATTGAATTGGTCCCAGAATGCTTAAGTTCTGGGAGATTATGGAAAATTCCACATGAACACTAGCAAAAAAATTTTTTTTTTTTAAATATATTGCCTGAGGGGATGGGAGCTGAAAATTCAATGTCATAGAATGTGTACCATAAGTATGTAAAATCGTCAAATTTATTAAAGGAGTTAAAAAAAAAAAAAAAAAAAAATTAAAAAAATTTGAAATGGAAACAGTTCCGATAACTTTAAATATCATATTAGAATAAAACAATCTATATATAAATATATAAGGCCGGGCATCTATTTATTGAAACAATGAGGATTGTCTAACATTGCATGCTCACATTTTGAGTATATTTATTCTATGTTATGACGTTGGACTATGTGTTGGGTAATGTGACGTAAGCAGTGACGTAATTTTTGTTAGACAAAAACCGGAAGCGAATCTCCATTATTAATAGATGTACAAGATTTTTATGAAAAGTTTTCTGCTATATATTTTTGAAGAAAATATATACTGAAATTTGTAATTCATTTGTATGTATTTTTTATAAATATTTTTCCCTTTTCATTTGAAGATGAATAGTGAATATCTATTGCAAGTGATTTCTGTAATGAACAAGCTTACTTACCTCCGGCGAAATGCATCTGTTTAGCTTGTCAGGTTCTGCCTGAATTTAGCTGAAGAAGCATGGTCGCCGTTGACGAGCGAATTTGTAAGGTGTGGTCTCGTTATGTCTCGTTTGTGGCGTGAGCGTGGCCTATGCAAATTACGCCAACGATATAAAAGGAGCTCATTTATTTGCCAGGGCGGCAGCAATCTAGTCACGAAGAACGAGGTGTAAGAGTGAAGTTACTGCTACGAGAAGACACACTTGTAAAATTAAATTTTCTAAGTTTCTAACTACATTCCCTCATGTTTCTAATTTTCTAATTGTAAAATCTTAATGAAAATGTATTTATCATGTGATTTTTAAGATTTTCAATGATAAAATTAAGTATTCTTTAAGGAGTGGTTTATACATTTGCCCAGACTCTTTATTGGGTTTTCTTGTATTGTCAGAATAACATTCCGCTGGCAATTTGAAATGCTCTTTCTCCTGTGTTTTGCCCTTTTTCAAAATGACTGACCAACATTTTTTAAGGTTCAAAGCACATTCTGACCTATAGAAAAGCCCTTTCCATACCTTTTTAATATCCATCTTGCACCAATGGTGGACGTGTTTGTTATGGTCATATCGTCCATGTGATCGGCAGTTATCTCAATCTGGATCTGGTTACGAGACCTCTGCATCCCAACTGTAGTTTTTATTATCAAGTTTATTGCTAACATAAATAAGACAAAGTTATCTCCGCCCTGTCGGTGGGGCATTAGAATGCACCGACTGCACCTCTGCAGAGGGGTAAGACTCCCCCAATGGGGCCACCTGTTGGCCGTGGGTGGCGACCCGTGATGCTTAAGGATAGAGCCCAGGTGGATGAGCAGTTAATGACATGCCATACTCCACTTTGGCCCTATCTTGGGCTGGATGGGCAGTCGGAGAGGCCCTCTTCAATCAATCGGCTGGTCATGTCAAGCCCTAGCACCTTTTTATCATATGGATGCTAGAAGGCGGTGGCTGAGGGTCTACATGTCCTGGGAATGGCGTTAAACTCTATCTGATGGTGAGGTTCCAGTTTTGGAGGTTTGGGGAATGTGGAGCACCCCTCCATCACCATTGCTCCCTGGTCCACTCTGACCCGGAGTGGTAGTACCTGTTAGGGTCCCATCTATGGTTAAATAGAAAAATGTATTTATAAAAAAATTGTATTATCCATTAAGAATTGATTTATTTCAAAACTTTATCAGCATTAAATGACCCACTGAGGTTGATATGCCGTAAAACAAAACAAAACAAACTAACTAAATAAATGCGTCTAAAAATTGTCTGGTAAACAACCGGATGTTGACGGTGCAAAGTGAAACGTGTCCCTCTGAATCCAGGTCACCCCTGGGGTGCTTAAAGGTAACTTGATCGCATAAATAAAGTAGCTGAGATAGTGCAGCCTGTCATGATGTTGACTCCTTTGATACCGTTCTCATTTTGAAGGTGTGGTAATAATCTAGAATTAATTCTGTTATTTTCTTGGGGACATTGTCTTTTACAAGTTTATGGGGAATGGATCCATAAGCATTTTTGAGATCCAATCATAATACTGCTAGATCCCCCTTGTTTGCTTCTTTCAATAACTGAGAGATGACTCCTATGTGCTTCCTACATCCTGGTATACCTCGTTTTTGTACCAAAGTATTGGTAATTTTCACCTTTTTAGTTAAAATTCCTAGCATAAAATTGTGCATGTGCATTATTTGAAACAAACTTAATTGGGTAATTTATGAGGAAGTGCGTCCCAGTCCCCTGCCTCCAAAATTGCTGCCCGGTGAATTTTAAAATAATGACCCCAACCTTCGGCGCCACAGCGGTGTTACTTGAAAGAAAACAACCAACTTAGGGCATTAAATGTATTTGAGGATGGGAACATTAAACCTTATTTGTCGTAATTCTTATTTTTCTTTTTTTTGTCATAATTCTTGTTTATTTATAGAAATTTGTCATATTTCTTGTTTAGATAGTTTTGAACAGACTGAGATAGATATTTTCGACTAGTAGATAGTTAGTTTTGTTTGTTTATCTATCTATCTATCTATCTATCTATCTATCTACTTGTCGAAAATATCTATCTCAGTCTGTTCAAAACTATCTAAACAAGAAATATGACTAATTTCTATAAATAAACAAGAATTACGACAAATTACGATAATAAGAATTACGACAAAAAAAAAATAAAATAAGAATTACGACAAAAAAAGGTTTAATGTTTTTTTTCTTTCGAATAGAAAAAATAAATAAACAAGAAATTAAGACCAAAAAGAGCCCTTCCCCCCCTCAAATACATTTAACACCCTAAGTTGGTTGTTTTTTTTTTTTTTCAAGTAACACCGCTTTGGCGCCGAAGGTTGGGGTCGTTATTTTAAAATTCACCGGGCAGCAATTTTCGGAGGCAGGGGACCGGGACGCACTTCCTCATAAATTACCCTTAATTGTTATTAAGAACACATTTTATGATATTTTTGTGTTAAAGCATGCAGTGGTATTGTTTTCGAAAAAAATTTCTAAGATTTGTTTATTTCGCACGGAGACTTTAAAAATAGCTATCAGCTTAGTTCAAAGTGAAAGTCAAGGGAGGTTACTCTAATTGCCTTATTTGCTAGGAATTTTGACAACTAAAGGTGAAAATTACCAAAGTATAGATATAATTGTTTTTTTGTTTTGTTTTTTTGTAAAAACTTTTAATCTCCAGTTAAGGATGCTAAAAAGTACTTTCCCTTCGGAGTTTAATAGGGAGGGAAATGAATCTGAATTAATTGATTTTCCTTATTCTTTCCTTTTTTGGGCTCCAAATTCCTTCGGAGTATTTTCATTGTGGCAATCTGAACTTTAGCTACATAGATGAGAAATTAACCTCCTCTTATTTGTTTCACTTTGAAGAAGCCTTATGTTTTGGTCGGCCCTTTTCATTTCACCATAAATCTACACTGAAAATACGAATTTGTCTGAATCAATACAACTGCATGTTTTAACACAAATATCATAACATATTTTAATAATAATTAAGTTCATTTCAAATAATGTGCAAGGACAATTAAGAACACATTTTTTTATATTTTTGTGTTAAAACATGCCGTTGTATTGATTCAAACAAATTCGTATTTTCAGTGTAGATTTACGCAAAATAGATCAATATGTATAATTATCTTGACTTAATTCTCTCACTCTTTTTCTTTCTTTCCTTTTCATTGTTTGATTGAAACAGATTAGCATTATCGCTTCCGCATACTCAACCTTCTCTCAATCTTTCCCTTATTTATTTATTACATTTTTTCTGTGTAGCATGTCCTTTCTTTATAATAAAAATGGCATGGTCCATTATTTAGCTTGGGTGACAACACTAATAAGAATTTGGTAGATAAGCAACACCAAATAATCAGGATTTGCATTTCATCTTTCATCCAGACAACACGAATATTAATATATAGATAAATCCTGTTGAGTTAATGATCCGATTATGCACCTATCCAAAAATGTTTGTGGGACTTGTGAAATATCCAATACCACAGTAATCTGCATTTCTTACCTTTAGCTAACTGCCCTATCGGCTGAGGCGTTAGAATGCACCGACTGCACCTCTGCAGAGGTGTAAGACTCCCCCAATGGGGCCACCTGTTGGCTGTGGGTGGCGACCCGTGATGCTTAAGGATAGAGCCCAGGTGGATGAGCAGTTCATGACATGCAATACTCCACTTTGGCCCTATCTTGGGCTAGACGGGCGGTCGGAGAGACCCCCTTCGAGCAATCAGCTGGTCACGTCAAACCCTGGCACCTATATGACTGCCCTAATCCTTTTTATCATATATGTGCTAGAAGGCAGTGGCTGATGGTCTCATTGACGTTAAACTTTATCTGATGGTGAGGTTCCAGTTTTGTGGAATGTGGAGCACCCCTTCATCACCATTGCTCCCTGGTCCACTCTGACCCGGAGTGGTAGTACCTCTATGGGTTACATAGAAAAATATGAGTGGTGAGCCAGGCGAAATGAAATGTGATGAGCAAAATGGCCTACCTTAAAGTTCGAAACGAGCGCAAACATGTTTTGCGTGCAGAGTGCCAGAAGTAAAAAAAAAAAATAAAAGCACGAGTGTCACAAAGTGTCTGTAGATATTTTCAAGACACTCGCTAGTCGCGTGGATCCTGAGTGGCTAGGCAATTGACTTTCCAAGTAAAAAGAAATATTCCATGGGAAAATACAGAATGTTTTCTTTAAAAAAAAATGAGTCAACAAGACAATTTATAAATGATAAATAATTATTTTATTTTTATAAAATAATTATTATTTACCCCCTTTTTTTTATGAAAACAAACGGTTGCAAAATTTTTTAAAAAAGTTTATGAACAGTCCAACAAATACCTTCTTTTTTTTTTTTTCGTAAAATTTATTCCTCTTTTTGTTTTTTGTTGTTTTTTTCTCAGACAATTTAATTCAGTTTTTCTTAAATCTCTTTCTTCACTTTTCAAAACAATTCGGTTTTCTTCAAATAATCATCTCTTTTTCCAGTCAAATCATTTCGGTTTGGTTTGTCTTCAACAATAACCTTTTTTCAGTTTTTCTTCAACTTTTGTCTCTAAATAAATGATAATTACTTACTCAATAATTCTTTTCTCTTTTCCAATCAAAATTCCACTCTTAATTATTCCAACCATCACTCATCACTTCAATCTCCTGTCGTCTGTTTTCGTTATCAATTTCAACTCCTATTTTCTCTAACCGTTTATCCCCTTGTCCTGTTCATTTCGTATCTCCCTCTCGTCTGTTTTCGTTCAATTTTTTTTCGCGGGTGATTTTTTTTCAAAATCAAAACAAATATTAAGGGAATTTTTTTTGCCAAGGGCAGCAACTCTAACTTTGTCTTTATTTATTTAACCTTTTATATTTTTTCGTTTCTTTTCTAACAAATAGTCAACCCCCCTTGCTATTATTAAATGATATTCTGAGAAATCTCAGGATATCATGACAACGGACGTCCTTGGGGGTGCAATTTATAAGTCATGAATCTCGTCGCTGGCGAGATGAGTTGTAACATATGCAAATTTCGGCCAGCCAGACCTGATATAAAAGGAGTAATCTCAGCGGACTGGGAGGAGACCATTGGACAGAGCGGTCGAGTATATTGTCACGGAGACTGAAAAAGACAGGACCAGCCAGAATCCATTTCCTCCACGTTTACACTGTAATACAAATAAGCTCACATCCTAGATACATTTTTTGTATTTCAAATAGCACTAATACCCATGGGAAGGGTACGAATCCAACTATTCTCCCTCCAGCTATGTGGGGCTCACAATCATTGAGTATGAACTGAAATAAATAAATAAATAAACAAATAGACCCCCCCCCAGCTAGTCCAAATATGGTCCAAAGTGGAATGTTTCATGCCATGGGCGGCTCAACCACCAGGGTTCTGTCCCGAAGCATCACAGGTTGCCACCCATGACTACACAGGTGGCCCCATTTGGGGGAGGGGTATTTTTTTTTTTTTAAATTTTTTTTTTCCTTTGCAGAGAAGCAGTTGGCATATTCTACAGCCCCAGCTGACAGGGAGCATAAGTAAAGTAAAATTGGTATCAGCTATACAGCGGGGGAGTCTATTCCCTTTTCACTAGCGCTAGACCAAGGAGATTATTTTAGCATCTGAGGTGGAGCACCACACCTACCATCAGCTCCTCACTTTACCGCACAGAAAACAATTTAAGCATATATTGTTGAAAACAGTCTAGCTGTGCATAACACAAGCAGAAACATAGCTGTATAAAAGCAATTTGGCAGTACAGGCAAGCTATAAGCATACACAAGACATCTCAATAGCAGGAAATAATAATAATAATAATAGTAGTAGTATTAGTAATAATAAAATATTGGACACAAGACTAAAAGCCAGCAGTGCATAAAGCAAGAAGTGAAGTAAAGTAAAGTAGAATGCTTTTATAAAAAAGAATTCTGCCACTACAATTAAACCTACAAGTAAACATAACACCTACGATGTATAAGACGCAGGGCAAAAATTTGGTTTGGTTGGTTTTTACGGCATGTCAACCCCTTGGGTTATTTTATGCCGAATACTGCTATTGTTAAAAAAAAAAAAGGTTTAATGCTAACAAAATTTTGAAATAATTTCATTTTTAATGGATAATACAATTTTGTTTATAAACTCATGTTTTCTATTTAACCCATAGATGGGACCCTAACAGGTACTACCACTCCGGGTCAGTGGACCAGGGAGCAATGGTGATGAAGGGGTGCTCCACATTCCTCAAACCTCCATAACTGGAACCTCACCATCAGATAGAGTTTAACGTCATTCCCAGGACATGTAGACCCGCAGCCACCGCCTTCTAGCACCCATATGATAAAAAGGGGTTGGGGCTTGCCATAAGGGCAATAGGGTTCGGTGCATCCTATATGCCATCAAATACTGTATATTGAATCTGCCTGTATAGCAAATGCCACATAGAAGCAGAGTTAAAAATGTTGGCAGTTAGTGGGTTGGTTGGTTGGATTTTATTTTGGACCATATGACCTTTAGGCACCCCTTTCCGATCTCGATTCATAAGGACATGTTTTTCCTTTACAGTCAAAATCCGGTTGTTTGTTAACAGACGATTTTTAGAGTTTTTTTGGGTTTTTTTAAATTATAAAACCTAACCCTAACCCGTAACAAACAACTAGATTTTGACAGTGTAAATGAAAAACATGTTCTTATGAATCGAGATCGCAAAAGGGGTGCCTAAAGGTCACATATAGGGCCGGATTATCTCAATTCATAAGAACATGTTTTTCATTTACACTGTCAAAATCCAGTTGTTTGTTAGGGGTTAGGGGTTGGAGTTAGTTTTATAATTTAAAAAAAACAAACTAAAAATCGTCTGTTAACAAACAACCGGATTTTGACTAAATGAAAAACATGTCCTTATGAATCAATATCGCAAAAGGGGTGCCTAAAGATACCGACTTTAGGCCACCCCGACGACTTTACTTTAAATGATCACATTCTTGATGGGTATACAAAAATTTTCTGAACTCAATTTTTTCTCTCTATTTAACCCATAGATAGGACCCTAACAGGTACTACCACTCTGATTCAGAGTGGACCTGGGAGTAATGACAATGAAGGAGTACTCCACACTACCAAGAGTTCCAGAATTGGAACTTCAACATTAGATGCAATTTAACAACATATCCAAGACACTAAGACCCCCCCCCTTTTCTCGAAGGTAATAAAGTGTTGAGGAGGTTGCCATAAGGGCAATCATATAGGTCCAAGTGCTTGATTTGACCAACCGATTGATTGAAGAGGGCCTCTACAGCCACCCGTTTAGCCTGAGTAAGGGCAAAAGTGGAGTGTTGCATGTCATGGACTGCTCAGCCACCAAGATTCTGTCCTTAAGCATTACAGGTCCCATTGAAGGGATTTTGCTGCCCCAGTCAACAGGACGTGCAGTTAGCAGGCTTGGTGGAAGACCACCACACCTTCATTTTGGGACAACTTAGTATAAATACATCCAACCGACCCCACATGATCACTTTTTTCAGGGGACCTCAGCTTCTGATCAGTTAAATCACAGTCCCACAGGGTTGTCCAATCAGGCAGTACCTGCCCATCACCTAAAACGAGCAGTAATCTTGAACCTTAAGTGACTAAATTCCTACCATAAAATTGTACTTGCTCATTATTTGAAATTAACTTAATTTTTATTAAAGACATTTATGATATACTGGAGTTAAAAACATGCATTAAAATAGATTTTAAAAGCGTTGTTTTCTCTGTGAAAATTATGTTGAATCAAAGATGGCTGCCATTGTTTACAAGCTTCTTGGAAAAAGAACAGTCATTTAAGTCTTAAAAGGACTTAACTCTGAAAGCAATGAGAGTTAAGTCCCTTTGTTCTTTTTCCGAGAAGAAGCTTGTAAACAATGGCAGCCATCTGATTCAACGTAATTTTCACGGCGAAAATACGACGCTTCTCAAATCCATTTCAATGCATGTTTTTAACTACAAATTATCATAAAATGTCTTTAACTCTTAACATCCTGTTCAGAATTTTCCAAGTCCAGAGCTCCATTCTTATAAGGATTTATCAAAAAATGGCTAAAAATGCCCTTTTCATTTAAAGTTACCTGAGATATTTCCCTTAAATCAAAGACTTTTAAATATATTTAATATTACCTTTAAACAAAGGCTATCGTTTGGGGCAGATTAGGAAATGTGACTTCTGGCCGGGTGGAATGAGGCGGTATAGGATATTAAGAGTTAGTAACAATTAAGTTCATTTCAAATAATGAGCAAGTACAATTTTATGGTAGGAATTTAGTCACTTAAAGTTCAAGATTATCCGGCTCCCCGCGTTAAAAAAACCCAAAGACCTTGTGATGAGAGGGCAAGAAAATATCACTCCCCACATCGTGTGCCGACGATCATTGAGTGTGAACTGAAATAAACAAAGGAAAGAAGGAAAAAAAAAAAAGGTAACTTAGTAAATATCAGGTTTTCAAATTAAAATTTATTGAATATTTTCTCTCCCAAAAGTAATTTTATTGTACAGAATCCAAACAGAAGTTAATAGCAAAGAGAATTGAAAATAGAGAAACAGAAAAGAGAAGAATCCTCTGGCTGAAATAATAAATCAATTAGAATTTCTTGTTCCACACTTTTAGCTGGAGTTATTTACATTAGGGTTTTTTTTTGTTTTTGTTTGTTTCTTTTTATATTTGTTGTTGTTGTTGTTGTTGTTGTTGTCTAATAATGGTAAAATTTTGGAATGTGGGAGAACAAATAACTAAGAGGGGGGGGATAAAGAAGGAATTATGAATTTTTATTATTTTTTTTTTTTTTGCAATGATGTTTAATGTGGAAGGAAAAAAAAAGGTGACAGGAACATTACATCAAAAACATTAAAAAGGTCGCGGTTATTTGTTGTTCAACCAGGAGGAGGAGGAGAAGGGAGAGATACTTTAATGGAAATAGTTGATTGATTGATTTAGTGTGTGTGTGTGTGTGTGTGTATATGTATATATATATATATATATAGTGTGTGTGTGTGTGTGTGAAAAGAAAATTAAAATAATTTTTGGAGTTATCCTTCTTTCTCCCAAAGAAACTTTTTTTGTTTTTTTTTGTTTTTTGAAATAATCTTTTTAAGAACTATTTCAGTAGCTAACAACTGTTTGTGACCCCCACCCCTTAAAGCCAAGGACCAGCCAATTTATTTGCTGGATGACAAACAAAAGAAATCCTCTTTTCATTGTAAGTGGCGGTTCAAGAAACGCAACTCAATAACTTTTGGGGGCACTTGAGAGATGATAATAATAATAAATCTTTTTGGCTTGTAGCCAGTTAGTGGTGATTATTGGGGGAGGAATGGCAAAGAAAGATTAAAAAGGCAGTAAAAGTGAGTTGCGTTGTTTGGCAAAAAATTGAGCTTAGTTTCCTGTTTTACATGTGCAACATTGTTTATTTTGATTCCAATTGATATAAAAGAAACTTGTAAATAACAGGCAACCTGGGTTTGGAATTCTGTACAATAATTACTTCGAAACTGATATTTACTAAGTTACCTTTTTTTTTTTTTTTCCTTCTTTCCTTTGTTTATTTCAGTTCACCTCAATGATCGTCGGGCACACGATGTCTTGCCCTCTCATCACATCTTTGGTTTTTTTAACGCGGGGCCGGATAATCTTGAACTTTAAGTGACTAAATTCTACCATAAAATTGTACTTGCTCATTAATTTGAAATGAACTTAATTGTTACTAACTTTAATATCCTATACCGCCTCATTCCACCCGAAGTCACATTTCCTAATCTGCCCAAACGATAGCCTTTGTTTAAGGTATATTAAATATATTTAAAAGTCTTTGATTTAAGGGAAATTATCGGTACTTTAAATGAAAAGGGCATTTTTAGCCATTTTTTGATAAATCCTTATAAGAATGGAGCTCTGGACTTGGAAAATTCTGAACAGGATGTTAAGAGTAAAGACATTTTATGATAATTTGTAGTTAAACTGCATTGAAAGGATTTGAAAGCGTCGTATTTTCGCCGTGAAAAATTACGTTGAATCAGATGGCTGCCATTGTTTCAGCTTCTTTCGGAAAAGAACAAGGGACTTAACTCTCATTGCTTTCAGAGTTAAGTCCTTTAAGACTTAAATGACTGTTCTTTTTCCAAAAGCTTGTAAACAATGGCAGCCATCTTTGATTCAACATAATTTTCACAGAGAAAACAAGCTTTTAAAATCTATTTTAATGCATGTTTTTACTCCAGTATATCATAAAATGTCTTTAATAAAAATTAAGTTAATTTCAAATAATGAGCAAGTACATTTTATGGTAGGAATTTAAGTCACTTAGGTTCAAGATTACTGCTCGTTTTAGTGATGGGCAGGTACTGCTGATTGGACAACCCTGTGTGGGACTGATTTAACTGATCAGAAGCTGAGGTCCCCTGAAAAAGTGATCATGTGGGGTCGGTTGGATGTATTTATACTAAGTTGTCCAAATGAAGGTGTGGTGGTCTTCCAAGCCTCTAACTGCCGTCTGTTGGGGAACCTGTAATGCTTAAGGACAGAATCTTGGTGGCTGAGCAGTCCATGACATGCAACACTCCACTTTTGCCCTTACTCAGGCTAAACGGTGGCTGTAGAGGCCTCTTCAATCAATCGGTTGGTCAAATCAAGCACTTGGACCTATATGATTGCCCTTATGGCAACTCTCCCATTTATTACCTTCGAGAAAAGGGGGGGGGGTCTTAGTGTCTTGGATATGTTGTTAAATTGCATTAATGTGAAGTTCCAATTCTGGAATCTTGTAGTGTGGAGTACTCCTTCATTGTCATTACTCCAGGTCCACTCTGAATCAGAGTGGTAGTACCTGTTAGGGTCCTATCTATGGGTTAATAGAGAGAAAAAATTGAGTTCAGAAAATTTTTGTATACCCATCAAGAATGTGATCATTTAAAGTAAAGTCGTCGGGTGGCTAAAGTCGGTATCTTTAGGCACCCCTTTTGCGATATTGATTCATAGGACATGTTTTTTCATTTAGTCAAATCCGGTTGTTTGTTAACAGACGATTTTAGTTTGTTTTTTTTTAAATTATAAAACTAACTCCAACCTAACCCCTAACAAACAACTGGATTTTGACAGTGTAAATGAAAAACATGTTCTTATGAATTGAGATAATCCGGCCCTATATGTGACCTTTAGGCACCCCTTTGCGATCTCGATTCATAAGAACATGTTTTTCATTTACACTGTCAAAATCTAGTTGTTTGTTACGGGTTAGGGTTTAGGTTTTATAATTTAAAAAACCCAAAAAAACTCTAAAAATCGTCTGTTAACAAACAACCGGATTTTGACTGTAAAGGAAAAACATGTCCTTATGAATCGAGATCGGAAAAGGGGTGCCTAAAGGTCATATGGTCCAAAATAAATCCAACAACCAACCCACTAACTGCAACATTTTTAACTCTGCTTCTATGTGGCATTTGCTATACAGGCAGATTCAATATACAGTATTTGATGCATATAGGATGCCGAACCCTATTGCCCTTATGGCAAGCCCCAACCCCTTTTTATCATATGGGTGCTAGAAGGCGGTGGCTGCGGGTCTACATGTCCTGGGAATGACGTTAACTCTATCTGATGGTGAGGTTCCAGTTATGGAGGTTTGAGGAATGTGGAGCACCCCTTCATCACCATTGCTCCCTGTCCACTACCCGGAGTGGTAGTACCTGTTAGGGTCCCATCTATGGGTTAAATAGAAAACATGAGTTTTATAAACAAAATTGTATTATCCATTAAAAATGAAATTATTTCAAATTTTGTTAGCATTAAACCTTTTTTTTTTTTAACAATAGCAGTATTGGCATAAAATAACCCAAGGGGTTGACATGCCGTAAAAACCAACCAAACCAAATTTTTGCCCTGCGTCTTATACATCGTAGGTGTGTTAGTGTTTACTTGTAGGTTTAATTGTAGTGGCAGAATTCTTTTTATAAAAATTCTACTTTACTTTACTTCACTTCTTGCTTTATGCACTGCTGGCTTTTAGTCTTGTGTCCAATATTTTATTATTACTAATACTACTACTATTATTATTATTATTATTTCCTGCTATTGAGATGTCTTGTGTATGCTTATAGCTTGCCTGTACTGCCAAATTGCTTTTATACAGCTATGTTTCTGCTTGTGTTATGCACAGCTAGACTGTTTTCAACAATATATGCTTAAATTGTTTTCTGTGCGGTAAAGTGAGGAGCTGATGGTAGGTGTGGTGCTCCACCTCAGATGCTAAAATAATCTCCTTGGTCTAGCGCTAGTGAAAAGGGAATAGACTCCCCGCTGTATGCTGATACCAATTTTTACTTTACTTATGCTCCCTGTCAGCTGGGGCTGTAGAATATGCAACTGCTTCTCTGCAAAGGAAAAAAAAAATTTAAAAAAAAAAAATACCCTCCCAAATGGGGCCACCTGTGTAGTCATGGGTGGCAACCTGTGATGCTTCGGGACAGAACCCTGGTGGTTGAGCCGCCCATGGCATGAAACATTCCACTTTGGACCATATTTTGGACTAGCTGGGGGGGGGTCTATTTGTTTATTTATTTATTTATTTCAGTTCATACTCATGATTGTGAGCCCCACATAGCTGGAGGGAGAAATAGTTGGATTCGTACCCTTCCCATGGGTATTAGTGCTATTTGAAATACAAAAATGTATCTAGGATGTGAGCTTATTTGTATTACAGTGTAAACGTGGAGGAAATGGATTCTGGCTGGTCCTGTCTTTTTCAGTCTCCGTGACAATATACTCGACCGCTCTGTCCAATGGTCTCCTCAGTCGCTGAGATTACTCCTTTTATATCAGGTCTGGCTGGCCGAAATTTGCATATGTTACAACTCATCTCGCCAGCGACGAGATTCATGACTTATAAATTGCACCCAAGGACGTCCGTTGTCATGATATCCTGAGATTTCTCAGAATATCATTTAATAATAGCAAGGGGGGTTGACTATTTGTTAGAAAAGAAACGAAAAAATATAAAGGTTAAATAAATAAAGACAAAGTTAGAGTTGCTGCCTTGGCAAAAAAATTCCTTAATATTTGTTTTGATTTTGAAAAAAAATCACCCGCGAAAAAATTGAACGAAAACAGACGAGAGGGAGATACGAAATGAACAGGACAAGGGATAAACGGTTAGAGAAAATAGGAGTTGAAATTGATAACGAAAACACGACAGGAGATTGAAGTGATGAGTGATGGTTGGAATAATTAAGAGTGGAATTTTGATTGGAAAAGAGAAAAGAATTATTGAGTAGTAATTATCATTTATTTAGAGACAAAGTTGAAAAAACTGAAAAAAGGTTATTGTTGAAGACAAACCAAACCGAAATGATTTGACTGGAAAAAGAGATGATTTATTTGAAGAAAACCGAATTGTTTTGAAAAGTGAAGAAAGAGATTTAAGAAAATGAATTAAATTGTCTGAGAAAAAAACAACAAAAACAAAAAGAGGAATAAAATTTTACGAAAAAAAAAAAAGAAGGTATTTGTTGGACTGTTCATAAACTTTTTTAAAAATTTTGCAACCGTTTGTTTTCATAAAAAAAAGGGGGTAAATAATAATTATTTTATAAAAATAAAATAATTATTTATCATTTATAAATTGTCTTGTTGACTCATTTTTTTTTAAAGAAAACATTCTGTATTTTCCATGGAATATTTCTTTTACTTGGAAAGTCAATTGCCTAGCCACTCAGGATCCACGCGACTAGCGAGTGTCTTGAAAATATCTACAGAACTTTGTGACACTCGTGCTTTATTTTTTTTTTTTTACTTCTGGCACTCTGCCCGCAAACATGTTTGCGCTCGTTTCGAACTTTAAGGTAGGCCATTTTGCTCATCACATTTCATTTCGCCTGGCTCACCACTCATATTTTTCTATGTAACCCATAGAGGTACTACCACTCCGGGTCAGAGTGGACCAGGGAGCAATGGTGATGAAGGGGTGCTCCACATTCCACAAAACTGGAACCTCACCATCAGATAAAGTTTAACGTCATGAGACATCAGCCACTGCCTTCTAGCACATATATGATAAAAAGGATTAGGGCAGTCATATAGGTGCCAGGGTTTGACGTGACCAGCTGATTGCTCGAAGGGGGTCTCTCCGACCGCCCGTCTAGCCCAAGATAGGGCCAAAGTGGAGTATTGCATGTCATGAACTGCTCATCCACCTGGGCTCTATCCTTAAGCATCACGGGTCGCCACCCACGCAACAGGTGGCCCCATTGGGGGAGTCTTACACTCTGCAGAGGTGCAGTCGGGTGCATTCTAACGCCTCAGCCGATAGGGCAGTTAGCTAAAGGTAAGAATGCAGATTACTGTGGTATTGGATATTTCACAAGTCACAAACATTTTTGGATAGGTGCATAATCGGATCATTAACTCAACAGGATTTATCTATATTTAATATTCGTGTTGTCTGGATGAAGATGAAATGCAAATCCTGATTATTTGGTGTTGCTTATCTACAAAATTCTTATTAGTGTTGTCACCCAAGCTAAATAATGGACCATGCATTTTTATTATAAAGAAAGGACATGCTACACAGAAAAAATGTAATAAATAAATAAGGGAAAGATTGAGAGAAGGTTGAGTATGCGGAAGCGATAATGCTAATCTGTTTTCAATCAAACAATGAAAAGGAAAGAAAGAAAAAGAGTGAGAGAATTAAGTCAAGATAATTATACATATTGATCTATTTTGCGTAAATCTACACTGAAATACGAATTTGTTTTGAATCAATACAACGGCATGTTTTAACACAAAATATAAAAAATGTGTTCTTAATTTGTCTTGCACATTATTTGAAATGAACTTAATTAATTAATTAAATATGTTATGATATTTGTGTTAAAACATGCAGTTGTATTGATTCAGACAAATTCGTATTTTCAGTGTAGATTTATGGTGAAATGAAAAGGGCCGACAAAACATAAGGCTTCTTCAAAGTGAAACAAATAAGAGGAGGTTAATTTCTCATCTATGTAGCTAAAGTCGATTGCCAAATGAAATACTCCGAAGGAATTTGGAGCCCAAAAAAGGAAAGAATAAGGAAAATCAATTAATTCAGATTTCATTTTCCCTTATTAAACTCCGAAGGGAAAGTACTTTTTAGCATCCTTAACTGGAGATTAAAAGTTTTTAAAAAAACAAAACAAAAACAATTATATCTATACTTTGGTAATTTTCACCTTTAGTTGTCAAAATTCTAGCAAATAGGCAATTAGAGTAACCTCCCTTGATTTCACTTTTGAACTAAGCTGATAGCTATTTTTAAAGTCTCCGTGCGAAATAAACAAATCTTAGAATTTTTTTCGAAAACAATACCACTCATGCTTTAACACAAAATATCATAAAATGGTGTTCTTAATAACAATTAAGGGTAATTTATATGAGGAAGTGCGTCGGTCCCTGCTCCGAAAATTGCTGCCCGGTGAATTTTAAAATAACGACCCAACCGTTCGGCGCAAAGCGGTGTTACTTGAAAAAAAAAAAAACAACCACTTAGGGTGTTAAATGTATTTGAGGGGGGGAAGGGCTTTTTTGGTCTTAATTTTCTTGTTTATTTATTTTTTTCTATTCGAAGAAAAAACATTAAACCTTTTTTTGTCGTAATTCTTTTTTATTTTTTTTTTGTCGTAATTCTTATTATCGTAATTTGTCGTAATTCTTGTTTATTTATAAAGAAATTAGTCATATTTCTTGTTTAGATAGTTTTTGAACAGATGAGATAGATATTTTCGACAAGTAGATAGATAGAATAGATAGATAGATAGATAGATAAACAAACAAAACTACTATCTACTAGTCGAAAATATCTATCAGTCTGTTCAAAACTATCTAAAAAGAAATATGAAAATTTTATAAATAAACAAGATTATGACAAAAAAAAATAAGAATAAGATTACGACAGAATAAGGTTATGTTCCGATCCTCAATACATTTAATGCCCTAAGTTGGTTGTTTTTCTTTCAAGTAACACCGCTGGGCGCCGAAGGTTGGGGTCATTATTTAAAATTCACCGGGCAGCATTTTGGAGGCAGGGGACTGGGACGCACCTTCCTCATAAATTACCAATTAAGTTTGTTTCAAATAATGCAGCATGCACAAGTTTTATGCTAGGACTTTAACTAAAAAGGTGGAAAATTAACCAAACTTTGGTACAAAACGAGGTATACGGATGTAGGAAGCACATAGGAGTCATCTCTCAGTTATTGAAGAAGCAAACAGGGGATCTCGGAGTTTTAATGATTGGATCTCAAAATGCTTATGGATCATTCCATAAGACTTGTAAACAGACATGTCAAGAAATAACAGAATTACTTGCTAGATTATTACACACTTCAATGAGAAGGTAGTAAAGGAGTCCACATCAGTGACAGGGGGCGATCCAGCTACTTGTATGTTATGCGATCAAGTTACTTTAAGCACCCAGGGGTGACCTGATTCAGAGGGACCGTTCACTTTGCACCGTGGCAACATCCGGTTTGTTTACCAGACAATTGTTTAGGACGCAGTTTATGTGTAAGGTTAGTTTGTTTGTGTTTTGTTGTTACGGCATATCAAGCCTTCAGAGTGGGTATTTTAATGGCTGATAAGGTTTTGAAATAATCAACTTCTTATGGATAATGAGCCCATGTTGTTTTTATAAAGTCCATTTTTTCTGATTTGCCATAGATGGGAGCCCCTAACGGGTGGGTTACTAACCACTCCGGGGTCCAGAGGTGGGACCATGGAGCAAGATGGTGGATGGAGGGGTGCTGGCCCATTCCCGGCAAACTCCAAAACTGGAACCTCACCATGCAGATAGAGTTTTAACGCCATTCCAGACATGTAGACGCTCAGACGCGCTCTAGCGATCCATATGATAAGAAGGTGCTAGGGGTTGACATGACAGCCGATGATTGAAGAGGGCTTCGACTGCCCATCCAGCCAAGATAGGGCAAAGTGAGGTAGATGGCGTGTATTAACTGCTCATCCCTGGGGCTCTATCCTTAAGGCATCACGGGTAGCCAACCACGGCACAGGGTGGCTCCATTGGGGGAGTTTTACCGCCTCTGCAGAGGTGCAGTGCGGTGCATCTAATGCCACCAAGGGGCGGAGATAACTTTGTCTTAATTTATGTTAGCAATAAACTGATAATAAAGAATACAGTTGGGATGCAGAGGTCTCGTGAACGAGGTCAGATGAGATAACTGCGGGATGCTAAGACAATGGGACGTATGACCATAACAAACACGTCCAAGGCCATTGGTGCAAGATGATATTAAAAGGTATGGAAAGGGCTTTTTTATAGGTCAGAATGTGCTTTGAACCTTAAAAATGGTGGTCAGTCATTTTGAAAAGGGCAAAACACAGGAGAAAGAGCATTTAAATTGAGCGATGTTATTCTGACAATCAAGGAAACCATAGAGTCTGGGCAAATGTATAAACATCTTAAGTAATACTTAATTTTATCATTGAAAATCTTAATCGACATGAATAGAACGTACATTTTTTCATTAAGATTTTACAAGTTAGAAAATTAGAAAATGGGAATGTAAGTTAGAAACTTAAGAAAATTTATTTTAGCAAGTGTGTCTTTCTCGTAGCGTAACTTCCTCTTACACGCTCGTTCTTTCGTGACTTAGATTGTGCGGCCTGGCAAATACAGTGAGCTCTTTTTATGGTTGGCGTAATTTGCGATAGGCACGCTCACGCACAAAGAGACATAACGGACAACTATAAACTTCGCTCGTCACGCGGACTCTGCTTCGTTCGCTGAAATTCAGGCAGAAATGACAAGCTAACAGATTGCATTTCGCGGAGGTAAGAAGTTGTTCATTAAGAAATCACTTGCAATAGATTTCCATCTTATCTGTCAATGAAAAGGGAAGGAATATTTATAGAAATACATACAAGTGTTAAGAAGTATTCGTATATATTTTCGTGTCAAATATATAGGCAGAAAAACTTTTTCTAAAATCTTGGTACTGCTATTAAATAAGGAGATTCGCTTCCGGTTTTTTTCTACAAAGATGTACGTCATCTGCTTACGGTCACATTACCCACACAAGGTCAACGTCATAACATAGAATAAATATACTCAAATGTGAGCTGCAATGTTAGACAATTCATTGTTTTCAACTAAATAGATGGCCGGCGTTATATATTTTTATAGTTGTTTTATTCTAATATGATATTTAGTTATCGGGAACTGGTTTCCATTTTCAATTTTTTTAATTTTTTTTTGTTTAATTTTTTTTGTTTTAACTCTTTAATGAAATTTGGACGATTTTACATACTTATGGTACACATTGCTATGACATTGAATTTTCAGCTCCTGCGCCTCAGGCAATATATTTAAAAAAAAAATTGTTTGCTAGTGTTCATGTGAGAATTTTTCCATAATTCTCCCAGAACTTAGCATTCTGGGACCAATTCATTTTTAGAATAAATTTGGCTTTACATTTTTGCACATCATCTCTGTCGTGGCGAAAATATATCCCCGCTGTTCCATGATTGCAATACTTTCATTAAAAGCAATACAGATTTTTGGATTAGATTTCCGCTCTTTCCTTACGATGACAAATGACAACCTAGAAAAATGGTTTTATTAAAGTAGACAAATCCGGGTGGAATCAGGCAGTTTAAAAGTCTGGATCTACCAGATTGCATCCTCGCGAAAATACTTGGTTTTGTTTCTATTTCTATGAGTTCACAATAGATTCCTATTTGGACGGCATATAAGACGCCCGCCTATTTCAGCAGGTCAGATTCATGGAATAAATTTTTTAGTGTTTAAGCCATATATTTGTTGAAAATAGTTAGCTGTGCTTACAAGCATGAACATAGCTGTATAAAGCAATTTGGCAGTACAAGCATACCAAACATCTCAATAACAGGCATAATAAAATAAAATTATAATATAAACTTCAAAACTTCACCTACAATGTAAAGACGCAGGGCAATTTTTTGAGTCAAAATTTTAGAATAAAAGTGGCGTCCTATTGCGTCAAATACGGAATTCAATTGGCAACTGGTCGGCGCTACAGCGCTGCCTATATGGAATTCTTTAATGCACAGAACTTCCATTCTGAAACTTATTGAAGAATTTAAGGTCATAAAGTAGAACGAGCATTTAGAACAGGCCCGTTGTATTCGATTCAAACAAATTCCGTATTTTCAGTGTAGATTTACGGCAAAATAGATCAATATGTATAATTATCTTGACTTAATTCTCTCACTCTTTTTCTTTCTTCCTTTTCATTGTTTGATTGAAACAGATTAGCATTATCGCT
This sequence comes from Doryteuthis pealeii, assembly GCA_023376005.1. NCBI lineage: Eukaryota > Metazoa > Mollusca > Cephalopoda > Myopsida > Loliginidae > Doryteuthis > Doryteuthis pealeii. Next base: position 7,792,522 of record CM042170.1, read on the forward strand.
TCCGCAACTCAACCTTCTCTCAATCTTCCTCTATTTTTTATTACATTTTTTTCTGTGTAGCATGTCCTTTCTTTATAATAAAATGGCATGGTCCATTATTTAGCTGGGTGACAACACTAATAAGAATTTGGTAGATAAGCAACACCAAATAATCAGGATTTGCATTTCATCTTTCATCCAGACAACACGAATATTAATACATAGATAAATCCTGTTGAGTTAATGATCGATTATGCACCTATCCAAAATGTTTGTGGACTTGTGAAATATCCAAACCACAGTAATCTGCATTTCTTACCTTTAGCTAACTGCCCTATCGGCTGAGGCGTTAAATGCACCGACTGCACCTCTGCAGAGGTGTAGACTCCCCAATGGGGCCACCTGTTGGCTGTGGTGGCGACCCGTGATGCTTAAGGATAGAGCCCAGGTGATGAGCAGTTCATGACATGCAATACTCCACTTTGGCCCTATCTTGGGCTAGACGGGCGGTCGGAGAGACCCCCTTCGAGCAATCAGCTGGTCACGTCAAACCCTGGCACCTATATGACTGCCCTAATCCTTTTTATCATATATGTGCTAGAAGGCAGGGCTGATGGTCTCTTGACGTTAAACTTTATCTGATGGTGAGGTTCCAGTTTTGTGGAATGTGGAGCACCCCTTCATCACCATTGCTCCCTGGTCCACTCTGACCGCGGAGTGGTAGTACCTCTATGGGTTACATAAGAAAATATGAGTGGTGAGCCAGCCGAAATGAAATGTGATGAGCAAAATGGCCTACCTTAAAGTTCGAAACGAGCGCAAACATGTTTCTGGTGCAGAGTGCCAGAAGTAAAAAAAAAAAATAAAAGCACGAGTGTCACAAAGTGTCTGTAGATATTTTCAAGACACTCGCTAGTCGCGTGGATCCTGAGTGGCTAGGCAATTGACTTTCAAGTAAAAGAAATATTCCATGGGAAAATACAGAATGTTTTCTTTAAAAAAAATGAGTCAACAAGACAATTTATAAATGATAAATAATTTATTTTATTTTTATAAAATAATTATTATTTACCCCCTTTTTTTTATGAAAACAAACGGTTGCAAAATTTTTTAAAAAAGTTTATGAACAGTCCAACAATACCTCTTTTTTTTTTTTCGTAAAATTTATTCCTCTTTGTTTTTTGTTGTTTTTTTCTCAGACAATTTAATTCAGTTTTTCTTAAATCTCTTTCTTCACTTTTCAACACAATTCGGTTTCTTCAAATAATCATCTTTTTCCAGTCAAATCATTTCGGTTTGGTTTGTCTTCAACAATAACCTTTTTTCAGTTTTTCTTCAACTTTTGTCTCTAATAAATGATAATTACTTACTCAATAATTCTTTTTCTCTTTCCATCAAAATTCCACTCTTAATTATTCCAACCATCACTCATCACTTCAATCTCCGTCGTCTGTTTTCGTTATCAATTTCAACTCCTATTTTCTCTAACCGTTTATCCCCTTGTCCTGTTCATTCGATATCTCCCTCTCGTCTGTTTTCGTTCAATTTTTTTCGCGGGTGATTTTTTTTCAAAATCAAAACAAATATTAAGGGAATTTTTTTTGCCAAGGCAGCAACTCTAACTTTGTCTTTATTTATTTAACCTTTTATATTTTTTCGTTTCTTTTCTAACAAATAGTCAACCCCCCTTGCTATTATTTAAATGATATTCTGAGAAATCTCAGGATATCATGAAACGGACGTCCTTGGGGTGCAATTTATAAGTCATGGAATCTCGTCGCTGGCGAGATGAGTTGTAACATATGCAAATTTCGGCCAGCCAGACCTGATATAAAAGGAGTAATCTCGAGCGGACTGGGAGGAGACCATTGGACGAGAGCGTCGAGTATATTGTCACGGAGACTGAAAAGACAGGACCAGCCAGAATCATTTCCTCACGTTTACACTGTAATACAAATAAGCTCACATCCTAGATACATTTTTTAGTATTCAAAAGCACTAATACCCATGGGAAGGGTACGAATCCAACTATTTTCCCTCCAGCTATGTGGGCTCACAATCATTGAGTATGAACTGAAATAAATAAATAAATAAATAAACAAATAGACCCCCCCCCCCAGCTAGTCCAAATATGGTCCAAAGTGGAATGTTTCATGCCATGGGCGGCTCAACCAGCAGGGTTCTGTCCCGAAGCATCACAGGTTGCACCCATGACTACACAGGTGGCCCCATTTGGGGGAGGGTATTTTTTTTTTTTTAAATTTTTTTTTTCCTTTGCAGAGAAGCAGTTGCATATTCTACAGCCCCAGCTGACAGGGAGCATAAGTAAAGTAAAATTGGTATCAGCTATAACAGCGGGGGAGTCTATTCCCTTTCACTAGCGCTAGACCAAGGAGATTATTTTAGCATCTGAGGTGGAGCACCACACCTACCATCAGCTCCTCACTTTACCGCACAGAAAACAATTCAGCAGGTCAGATTCAGGAAATAAAGGTTTTTAGTGTATTTAAGCAATATATTGTTGAAAACAGTCTAGCTGTGCATAACACAAGCAGAAACATAGCTGTATAAAAAGCAATTTGGCAGTACAGGCAAGCTATAAGCATACACAAGACATCTCAATAGCAGGAAATAATAATAATAATAATAGTAGTAGTATAGTAATAATAAAATATTGGACACAAGCTAAAGCCAGCAGTGCATAAAGCAAGAAGTGAAGTAAAGTAAAGTAGAATAGAATGCTTTTATAAAAAAGAATTCTGCCACTACAATTAAACTACAAGTAAACATAACACCTACGATGTATAAGACGCAGGGCAAAAATTTGGTTTGGTTGGTTTTTACGGCATGTCAACCCTTGGGTTATTTTATGCCGAATACTGCTATTGTTAAAAAAAAAAAGGTTTAATGCTAACAAAATTTTGAAATAATTTCATTTTTAATGGATATACAATTTTGTTTATAAACTCATGTTTTCTATTTAACCCATAGATGGGACCCTAACAGGTACTACCACTCCGGGTCAGAGTGGACCAGGGAGCAATGGTGAGAAGGGGTGCTCCACATTCCTCAAACCTCCATAACTGGAACCTCACCATCAGATAGAGTTTAACGTCATTCCCAGGACATGTAGACCCGCAGCCACCGCCTTCTAGCACCCATATGATAAAAAGGGGTTGGGGCTTGCCATAAGGGCAATAGGGTTCGGGGCAAAAATTGGGGGGGGGGTGCATCCTATATGCCATCAAATACTGTATATTGAATCTGCCTGTATAGCAATGCCACATAGAAGCAGAGTTAAAATGTTGGCAGTTAGTGGGTTGGTTGGTTGGATTTTATTTTGGACCATATGACCTTTAGGCACCCCTTTCCCGATCTCGATTCATAAGGACATGTTTTTTCCTTTACAGTCAAATCCGGTGTTTGTTAACAGACGATTTTTAGAGTTTTTTTGGGTTTTTTTAAATTAAAAACCTAACCCTAACCCGTAACAAACAACTAGATTTTGACAGTGTAAATGAAAAACATGTTCTTATGAATCGAGATCGCAAAAGGGTGCCTAAAGGTCACATATAGGGTCGGATTATCTCAATTCATAAGAACATGTTTTTCATTTACACTGTCAAAATCCAGTTGTTTGTTAGGGGTTAGGGGTTGGAGTTAGTTTTATAATTTAAAAAAAACAAACTAAAATCGTCTGTTAACAAACAACCGGATTTTGACTAAATGAAAAACATGTCCTAATGAATCAATATCGCAAAAGGGGTGCCTAAAGATACCGACTTTAGGCCACCCCGACGACTTTACTTTAAATGATCACATTCTTGATGGGTATACAAAAATTTTCTGAACTCAATTTTTCTCTCTATTTAACCCATAGATAGGACCCTAACAGGTACTACCACTCTGATTCAGAGTGGACCTGGAGTAATGACAATGAAGGAGTACTCCACACTACCAAGAGTTCCAGAATTGGAACTTCAACATTAGATGCAATTTAACAACATATCCAAGACACTAAGACCCCCCCCTTTTCTCGAAGGTAATAAAGTGTTGAGGAGGTTGCCATAAGGGCAATAGAGTTGGGACAATCATATAGGTGCAAGTGCTTGATTTGACCAACCAATTGATTGAAGAGGGCCTCTACAGCCACCCGTTTAGCCTGAGTAAGGGCAAAAGTGGAGTGTTGCATGTCATGGACTGCTCAGCCACCAAGATTCTGTCCTTAAGCATTACAGGTCACCACAACAGTCAACAAGTGGCCCCAACAGGACAGGCAGTTAGTAGGCTTGGTGGAAGACCACCACACCTTATTTTGGGACAACTTAGTATAAATACATCCAACCGACCCCACATGATCACTTTTTTCAGGGGACCTCAGCTTCTGATCAGTTAAATCAGTCCCACAGGGTTGTCCAATCAGGCAGTACCTGCCCATCGCCTAAAACGAGCAGTAATCTTGAACTTTAAGTGACTAAATTCCTACCATAAAATGTACTTGCTCATTATTTGAAATTAACTTAATTTTTATTAAAGACATTTAATGATTATACTGGAGTTAAAAACATGCATTAAAATAGATTTTAAAAGTGTTTTTTCTCTGTGAAAATTATGTTGAATCAAAGATGGCTGCCATTGTTTACAAGCTTCTTGGAAAAAGAACAGTCATTTAAGTCTTAAAAGGACTTAACTCTGAAAGCAATGAGAGTTAAGTCCCTTTGTTCTTTTCCGAGAAGAAGCTTGTAAACAATGGCAGCCATCTTTGATTCAACGTAATTTTCACGGCGAAAGTACGACGCTTTTCAAATCCATTTCAATGCATGTTTTTAACTACAAATTATCATAAAATGTCTTTAACTCTTAACATCCTGTTCAGAATTTTCCAAGTCCAGAGCTCCATTCTTATAAGGATTTATCAAAAAATGGCTAAAAATGCCCTTTTCATTTAAAGTTACCTGAGATATTTCCCTTAAATCAAGACTTTTAAATATATTTAATATTACCTTAAACAAAGGCTATCGTTTGGGGCAGATTAGGAAATGTGACTTCTGGACGGGTGGAATGAGGCGGTATAGGATATTAAGAGTTAGTAACAATTAGTTCATTTCAAATAATGAGCAAGTACAATTTTATGGTAGGAATTTAGTCACTTAAAGTTCAAGATTATCCGGCTCCCCGCGTTAAAAAAACCCAAAGACCTTGTGATGAGAGGGCAAGAAAATATCACTCCCCACATCGTGTGCCGACGATCATTGAGTGTGAACTGAAATAAACAAAGGAAAGAAGGAAAAAAAAAAAAAAAAAAGGTAACTTAGTAAATATCAGGTTTTCAAATTAAAATTTATTGAATATTTTTCTCCCAAAAGTAATTTTATTGTACAGAATCCAAACAGAAGTTAATAGCAAAGAGAATTGAAAATAGAGAAACAGAAAAGAGAAGAATCCTCTGGCTGAAATAATAAATCAATTAGAATTTCTTGTTCCACACTTTTAGCTGGAGTTATTTACATTAGGGTTTTTTTTTGTTTTTGTTTTTTCTTTTTATATTTGTTGTTGTTGTTGTTGTTGTCTATAAATGGTAAAATTTTTGGAATGTGGGAGAACAATAACTAAGAGGGGGGGGGATAAAGAAGGAATTATGAATTTTTATTATTATTTTTTTTTTTTTGCAATGATGTTTAATGTGGAAGGAAAAAAAAGGTGACAGGAACATTACATCAAAAACATTAAAAAGGTCGCGGTTTTTTGTTGTTCAACCAGGAGGAGGAGAGAAGGAGAGATACTTTAATGGAAATAGTTGATTGATTGATTTAGTGTGTGTGTGTGTGTGTGTGTGTGTATGTATATATATATATATATATAGTGTGTGTGTGAAAAAGAAAATTAAAATAATTTTTGGAGTTATCCTTCTTTCTCCCAAAGAAACTTTTTTGTTTTTTTTTTGTTTTTGAAATAATCTTTTTAAGAAACTATTTCAGTAGCTAAACAACTGTTTGTGACCCCCCACCCTTAGCCAAGGACCAGCAATTTATTTGCTGGATGACAAACAAAGAAATCCTCTTTTCATTGTAAGTGGCGGTTCAAGAAACGCAACTCAATAACTTTTGGGGGCACTTGAGAGATGATAATAATAATAAATCTTTTTGGCTTGTAGCCAGTTAGTGGTGATTATTGGGGGAGGAATGGCAAAGAAAGAAAAAAAAATTAAAATAAAGAAAGGGTAATGTATTATCTAGTCTTTGCTTATTAAGTCTACAAAAGTGATTTACAATTGATATACAGCCAAAAAAAAGTTTAAAAAAAAAAAAAAGTTTTAAAAAAAAAGTAATAAAAAAAATTTTTTTTTTTTTTTTAAATCCCAGCCCCACCTCCAACCAAAATTTCTGCCTTATTTTTATCTTAAAAATTTTTTTTTTTTTTTACTTTCACCTCTTACCTTTCTGAGTCTAGATTTTCTTTCACACATTGGTGAAAAAGTACCAGTCTTCAATTTTTGGAAGTATCATTGTCTTGCATGTAAAATTGAGGGGTCATATTTGACACCCACACAACCGGTAGGTAAAGAGTTAAATGTTCTTCTAGCAAGACTTTTATTTTAAAAAAAAATTTAAAAAAAAAAAAAAAAAAATATGAACGGATTTTCTTATTCATAATGCAAAATATTGATTAGTGTTACAGTTGTTTCTTTGTTATTATTTATTTATTTATTTATTTTTTTTTTTTTTAAAGGTAAATCTGTTTTTAGTTTCAAGAAAAAGAAAAAATCCACTTCCCAGTAAGTAGAGAGTAAGAAAATAATTAAGATTTGATTTCATTTATCTTCTTAAATTTCAAGCAAAGTTTTCTTGGATTCTTGAAGTCTGCCTTGAGAAGAAAAAAACAAAAACTAAGCCCTGATTCAGCAGTAAATATCACAATTGATCTATATTACCGTTGGATCACATATTAAACTAGGGCTTCCATTTTGCTGTCCTTGTTTGTTTTTTTTACTTTTTTACTTAAAAGAAGAAGAAGAAAAAAAAGAGGCATTTGTATTTATGGGGTTGAGTGGGGTGGAAAAAAACTTATTCCCAAATTAAATGCTTTAAGGTGAAAAATATTCAATAGTTTAAAAAAAAATGTGGGGATGGATAAGGACAAACAATTTGAAGTGGAGGAATTGAGAGTTTGGAGGTGGTGTATAATATATATATATATATATATATATTCCCCATATATAAATTCACAATATCTAAGAAAAAAAAGAGGGTTGGGTTGAAGATATACAGGATTCTTTAAGAAGAAAATATACAGATAAAAAATCTGGTTATTTATTTATTTATTCCTTTTTGTTTAAAAAAAACAAACCTGATTTTAATTGATTCTGCCTGTATTTCCTTCTGTAATAATCTCACTGATACAGTGAGATTATTATTTAATAACCTGATACTTATTACCCTATAGGAATGACCTCAACAACAAAGAAGAATGGCTATTAGATGGTTGATTCTTAAGATCCTCTTCTGTGTACCTTTCAAACTATGAGAGAGAGAGAGAGAGACAGAGAGAGAGAGAGAGAGAGAGGCACTACCCACACAATATCTAATGTTCAGACCCCCTCCTCATGAATGAGTTTTTATTGCTTCTTATCTATAAATAAATAGTATTTCTTCTTCAATTCAATATTATACATCTTCCCTGAATAGTAACATACATCAAAATCTTACCAAAGAAAATCTAAAAAATATAAGCTTGTTTTACTTAATTCAGGCTTTTTTTTGCAACAATTCTATGGGGAGAAAAGGGAGCTAACTGCGGTTAAGTAGACCTTATACTATTTCTTTCATATTGACCTAGTGTTTTAAGACAATTAGTTTGAATATTTTTTTAATGATATGCAGAAGTTGTTAATATTCAAAATAGAAAGAAATATGTTATAAGCTGTAATTAAAAACTAGAACTATATACTACATTTATTTGAAAATAAATATTGTATTAGAGCAGTAGTTCCCAAACTATATGCATTTAAAATTGGCTACGAAATTTCACTAGTCTTTCCAAACAGGAAATTGACAAATACCATTGCTACATAAAGAAATTTTTAGGTTACTGTTATTTCAACAAATGGTTTGGACTAAGTTGGTGGTCTGTTGTATTTTTGAGTTTTCACTTTTTTAATTTTTATACTTTCATGCTTAAAAAAATCCAGTACATTTATTTTTTTATAACTCTTTCATTTAATAGTTGAAGCATACTCGAAATCCTCACATTTTAATATATATATATATATATATATAACATTTTTTGAGATGAAACAAAAGAAATCACAGTGCTCAACCACAAATTTGTAGGAGCTTTATTTATTTATTGTTGAATTTTTTAAATAATTGTTTTCCATAGGCAACTACCAGGGTTCAGGCTATTTTGCCATCATCAGGTTGCTAATAATTCTTCTGGTGTTTATTTGAAGAGATTTCTTGCTGTTATGTTTTTGGACCGCAAATTACGTCGGTTGATTATTGTGGACGCTCTTTATGCTTTGGATTTTATTTTTGAATTTTTTCAATTTCTGCATTTTTTTTTAAATGCTCACAAAGTTATCTCCCTTTAATCTTATGAAATTTCGTTCTTATTTGGAATTTTTGTAATCAACTATATATATATATATATATATATATTATATTACACACACACAGATGCAACCTAGAAGTTATGATTGCTAGCATTTCATGAAAAATATTGGCTTACATTTTCATCATTAAACAAAGAACTTGGTTCAAATGCTTTTCTAAAAAGTTAATATATTTAAGATCATAATATATCCAATGATTGTGGACAATGATTGAGGCATGAATATTGATATTAGAAAATAATTTCTTTCAGTCGCTATTTCATCAGCTCTTGTGCAAACACTGGATAGTGAGAAAGAGTCAAAGGAATCCCTGTTGTTGTCATGCCTTGGCGATAATGATGATTCAGTTTTATTTGTATATTATTTGAAATCATCAACTATATCCGGTGATTATGGGCTTATCAATCAAATTTGAAGATTTGCCATTTACTGAGCTGTGAGTATTACACTATGAAAGTGACCTGAGAGTTCCTTAGTGATATATTTTGGATTTACTTATGAGAGAGAGAAGAATATTCTTCAATAACTAAAAAGAAAATGCAAAGAAAATTAGTGCCTTGAAGAGAAAATGAGTCTTTTGTACATGAAACCAAGAAACATCGAGCCATATTTCTCACAGATAACTGAATAACATTATTATAGATATGCCACTGTTTAAATTTTTTTTTTATCCTTTTTAAATTAGGATAAAAAATTACATGTGAAGTTTTCTAGAAAATCCCCCCCCCCCGCCCCCGCTTGTAAAGCAGACCTTAAGTTTGAGTCTCCTAGTGATATATTTATTATATGGAGTTACTTATTAGAGAGAATATTCTACAGTAACTAAAAAATGGCTTAATGTAACAAAAATCCTTACTAAACTATTAAATGAAAAAAAAAAAAAAAAAAAAATTATATTATTTTTTAATCCTTTTTTTAAATTAAGATAAAATGGATAAATAATTACATGTGAAGTTTTCTAGAAAATTCTCCCCTCCCCCTGCTTGTAAAGCAGACCTTGTTGAGTTCCCTAGTGATATATTTTGGAGTTACTTATCAGAGAGAATATTCTACAGTAACTAAAACTTTACTAATATTAAATGAAAAAAAAAAAAAAAAAAAAAAAAAAGAAAAAAGATTTCTGTACCTTGAAGAGGAAAGGAGCCTGCTCATATTTTATACATCAAACCTAGAAACATCGAGCCCATATTTCTCACATAACTGAATAGCATTATTATAAATATTCTGCTGTTTAAAATTTTTTAAATCTTTTTAAATTAAGACAAATTGGATAAATACTTACTTCAATAAATACCTACTTATGTTTTCTAGAAATTTATTTTATTTTTATTTTATTTTATTTTGGCNAAGAGAGATTGTAAAGCATACTCTAAATTTGAGTTTCCTAGTGATACATTTTGGATTTACTTATTAAAGAGAAGAAAACTTCCATGACATGAAGAGGAAATGAACCTTTTGTATATCCTAACAGAAAATAAACCAAGAAAAATCGAGCCAATATTTCTCACAGACAATCAAATAACATTATTATAAATTATTTCTCTGAATTTTTAGATGAGGATTGATAATTAGTATTATTCAAACTATTGTCCTCATCTTCATTGTTATCTGTACAAGAAGGTGAGAGGGCATATCGGCCGAAACGTACAGATAACAATGAAGATGAGGACAATAGTCCGAATAATTCAAATAATACTAATCATTATAAATTATAAGTATTCTGCAGTTTAAATTTTTTCTTATCCTTTTTTTAGATTAACATAAAAATGGATAAATACTTTTTGTTTTTAATACAACTTGCATGTAAAGCATACTCTAAGTTTGGGAACTACTGTATTAAAGCCAAGATCTCTTTAAGCATTTTTAAACTTAGATAAAATAACAGAGCAATATAAATGAGACTAAAAACACAGTAAACATTGTTTGGGCAGCATTATATATGAGCAAACTTAATAGCTTTTGTTTTGTTTTTTTACAATGAAAGGAAAATAAAAAAAAAATCTCTAAAACAGATGAGTGTTTTTTGTTTTGTTTTTTAAGACTTTACAATGATAATACACAATATAAAAAGCACTTTCTAAAAAAATTATTTAAAGATTTGTTCTTTTCTTTTAACTCTTACTTCTCCCATGAACTTTGTTTAAAAATAGATCAGCTCATTATGTTTATCCAAAGGCAGATACTTCTTTGATATAAAGATATGTAAAATAAATCTTATGATTCCTTCCAATGTTAGAAGCATGTTGCTAAATAGACTATATTCTGGGAGAAGCTAAAGGATTAAAATCAAAATTGGGACATAGCATCGTAATATTAAGTTTACAGTTCTTGGCCAACTTCCTAAGATGGCCATTGAGTTCAGAAGGCATCAAATTGTTTTACATTTTTGGCACTGTTAGAAACATTTCCCCCCACCACCACAACCCCAATAATTTTTAATCCTTATTAAAAAGAAATTTAAAAAATAAAAATAATGCTAAAGCAAGATTTTCTGTGGGAAATAACTTAGTATAATTTTTGTTTTGTGGCTTGCTTACGGTCATGTTCAAGGATTTTTTTTTTTTTTTTAAGTATAAAGGAAGAGTTGTCTCCCTTAGATTCAGTTTATGATTATCCAAATAAACATTAGTTGCAATTTTATGAAATTAAATTAAGTCTCCCTGGATTTCCATTGAAATAATTAAAAAATCCAAATATTTTTAACAATCAACCAAGTTTAAAAAAAAAAAAAAAAACTAATAGAGAAGAAATTGTGTTAGAAAAACAGTCTGCTGATGCCTAAAGAGGGAAAAAATTGGCTTGCGGTTTTCAATAAGCAAAGTTTATCATCTTTTACATTTAAACTCTTACAGAATAAACTAAATGACACATTGTATTTTTCTCATGTAATTTCATCTACTGTTAGAAAATTATTATTTCTCTGACAAAAAAAAAAAAAAAAAAAAAAAAAAAAAAAATTATTTCAAAAAATTAATAAATTTTTAAAGAATTAATAAGCAGGATCAAGCAAAGTGGATTTAAAAGAAGCGGATCACTTTATAATATAATACATAATAGGATCCGGACTGTTTCCACCGAATATGACACTGGATATTCCATTCAAAAATAAAACAAGTGCTTAATTCCACCAGAAGAGGGACAGAAAACCAGGGTCCAGTTTGACGCCGAGGCATAGAATTAACTGCCTGCAACCGTTGTAGGCTGCCGAAACGCAGCATCATTTAAAGCCTTCATGCTTCCTGTAATCCACCAACAGTATACCTGATATCCCCCTCCACACACATATGCACGCACACACACACATACATGTATATTATTACTGTACGCTATTCATGTTCCGGACATTAGTACATTATTCTATGTACTATACATGAGACTTTGATGAGTTGTGGTACACCTGAGCACTGTACGCAATAAATTTCATTATTATTATTTTAAATAGGACAATACAAGAACCACTTTGCTGTCCCCACTTTAAGAAAATTAACTTTCAAAGAAATTAAGATTTAATTTCTAACAGACCTGATCAATCAACATAAGAAAAATACATTCTCCAACAATATTATTAGTAATACACTCAACTAAATTTTAACCAAAATATTTTATATTTCCTTCCATCCTTTTCCCTGACTAAAATCACTTCACTCCTTACTAAAACCTTACTTGCAACTATTAATATTTATTTTTAAAAATTCAAGTGCCCCTCTGTATAATCTAAAATCCTTTTCATTGTTTTTAGAGTAAAAAAAATAAAAAATGTACAAATGTATAAAAAAAAAAAATTAAAAAAAAAAAAAAATCAATTACTCTATCGGTATTCATAAATCTGACAAATGAAAATTAGAAAAAAAGAAAGTCACTTTTGGAGACTAAACAGATATTTTTTTCCCCCTTTGAAAGATGAGATTTAGCCACATTAGATCCATATAACTTTGTAAATATTTTTACTGGATTTTATTTTATTTTTTGTTCTTTTCATTTTACTTTTAAAAAAATATATATACCATTACATTAGTTTTCTTAACATTTCAAAATATATTAAGAATTCTACTTTTTAAACAGCAGTAAAAAAAAAAAAAAAAAAAAAAATTAATAACTAAAAATAATTCAGTTTTAAATCTTAAGCAGGGGGGGCATAGCTGGGAGGGGGGCATAGGAAAGGTTTCTAAGTATTCCAACCTAAAACAAGTTTAATATTTCAAATTATCAAAAGCCGAGTCATAAGTGCAAATTAAAGTTGTCAACCTGAAAAATACAAGAATCAAACAGGCATACAGATATGTATAAATACACCAACAAAATAAAATTTCAACACCCTGAAGGATCAAGCCGATTTTTCGACTAGCTACAATATACGCAATGCTGAGGGGGTGATAGATAATTGGAAAAAAAAATTCTCACCATGGAATAATCTATGGCAAGTGTATAGGCCTGCCTAAGAAGGATATGGAGTCTGAATATTGTTTTTACACCCCTTATTGTATGGAACCTTATTTTGGTCTGTAGACATAATCGTTTACTGTAAAGTCTGAAGAGTGGCTTATTTTTATCTCAAACAAATCTATTTAAGCCACAAATGAGACACTAACTACTACTTGGGGGTCAGAGTGCACCTGGGAGTAAGTTGGCAGAGTGGCCTATTGTCGGTATCAGCCAGACAGTGAAGGAGTCTATCTCCTTTTCACTAGTGCTAGACCAGGGAGATTTTTTTTTGGGGGGGGGGGTTGCTGAGGTAGAGTGCCACACCTACTGTCAGTTCCCAGATGCTTTAACACACAGATCAGATCAGATCATTAAAGCTGTGCTACTCATGCATTGAGTTGGCAGGGTCCGGTATTGAACCTGGAACCTTGCTATTCCTAGGCGGATGTTCTACCGACTGAGCTAAACCAGACCCAATCTGACATTTCCGGTAATCCAGCTGTATTATAAATCAGTTTAATCTTGAGTCAATAGAAACGCAATCAGAGTGTTGTAATTCTATTTTGTCGATATATACGATAAATGATCTTAGAATTAAAAATAAATAAGTTTGCCAAACGAATAGAATTGATTTCAAGAGAATTTTTTTTTTTTAACGCTATAAAGAAACCTCATTTTAAACTGTGAACTGGGGAACTAAGAAAATTTGAAAGGGCTGTAGAGAAGGGGAAAATCACTTACTTTCTTAAAAAAAAAAAAAAAAAATTAAAAGAATTTTAAAAATTAAAATCAGTTAAGAAATAATAAAGTACTATCTTAATCACTAATGTGTTGAGAGTCAAATTGTAACACTATATAGTCTAAACAAATAGTCAATTTTTTTTTTTTTTAATGTCCAAGTTTCATCCTTTTTTTTTGTTTTGTTTTTCTTTAAATTGTTTGTTATAACCATGAGTCTATGTACAGATGCGAATGTGAACATCCACGTGAAAGAGAGAGAGAGATGCCGCAACACGGCAATGACACGATCACCGTAACATGAATGACTATCGCCAATGATAGTCAGGGGGAGGGGTAGGACAATGGCATGACTGGTTGTTTTATTTGATTTATTTTTTTCTTCTTTTTTTTTGGTTGTTTTAAAGCAGGGGTCTAGAGCGACTATTAAGGTGTTACTTTTCTTTTAGTATTTCTGTTAGTCGTACCTAATTCACCAGATTGAGAGTGCTTTTACCAAGTACCGTCACAGGTACTACACAGCCGAGCTGTAAACAGCATCAGTCTATGCCATTGCCACTATCTATAAAAGTCATCAAGTCATTGTACTCCAGGCAGCGGCCACCACCCTAACACGAAGATCAGCTAAATGAAATAACGGAGCCATGTTACAGCCATTATTAGCTGCAGCAGCAAGCCGTGGACACTTGTTTTTTTTTTTTCTTTTCTTCTACTATGGACGATGTAAATGAAGGTTTCGACTGAGTACAGAACGAACATCATTGGTGAAACGAAGTGCATCCAACATAGGCAGCAGACAGAGGAGGGCTGTGTCTTGTGCATCACTGAACCATGACTTGATGGGTATCGCATTATCTACAAAAACAAACAAACATTTGTTAAAAATAAACAGGAAGCAGAGACAATTATGACTGAAGCATTCTGGGAAAGAACTTCAACACATACACACAAGAAATTTTTATTGATTTATCTTTACAAACTTTTTCTTACAAAATAACCTTTTTCATAAATAAATTTATTTAGGAATAAATATCAAAATAATTTCATGTAATTTTATTTTTAGTAGATTTTTCATGTGGCTTTCCTGAGTATAGTTCACATGAAAATCAATCCTGAGATCTACCTTATTTTATTTTATAATTTACATATGTCTGTGTTTTTTGAAAATTAATTAGTTAATAATTAATGAATTAAGGCGGGCATATATGTTCAAATGTAAGGCTAAACAAATCGAGAAAATGTCAATACCTGAATGTACATTTCAACCTATTCAGGGATTGACCTTTTCTCCATTCGTTTAGCCTTACATTTGAACATATATGCCCGCCTAAATTCATTAATTATTAACTAATTAATTTTCAAAATTAGGTATGACTTCAATTAAGTACATATCCTCCAAAAATTGTCGGCTTAAAGCCATATAAAAAATAAACACATTTGTTTGTTTACTTAACCTCATGTGTGCGTGTGTGTGTGTGTGTGTGTGTGTGTAAATTTATTTCCCAAAATGGATTTAATACTGAAAGGGAGATAAGTGCGATTATTTATGTAGTGGGTACAAACACAATTTTTTTTCCTTCTTTTTTTTATAAATGTTTTAACTGTGCCAGTCCATTTATTAATCTTTATTTTCTATTTAGCTTGTTTGTCTTTTAGTATTCTACATTATTAATTTGACTAATAGAGTTACACTATTGAAAGAGTTAAAAATTAATCTAAATGCACGTCCGTTCTATAGTCATTAGCACGCTTATCTCCCTTGCCATGTTGAATTTGTTTTTTGGTAAGAAATTCATTTGCTTTTTTATGATCAAAGAATAACTAACAAAAAACATGTCCGTCTGTTTAACCAAACTGTTGTTTTTCTTCTCCCTCATCTATGATTATAAATGCATCAGGTTTATTAAAGTGATTCTCATTCAAAAGATAATTGTTTTCTTTGACAAGAGGACATTTGCTACATTTTTTTTCTTTTTTTTTTTTGTTAAATATTTTCTGTCTTTTTTTTTTTATCTGCTTTATCAGTTTTGTTTATAACAAAACAAGAAAAATAAACAGATAAGAAAGATGCAAACTTTGGCCATCTAAGGTGAGAGTCAGATAGACGGACACACACACATACATACACACACACACATATACACACACACACTCACACACACACATATATACACTCACACACATATATACTCACTCACACACAATATATCACTCACACACACATATATACACTCACACATATATATATACACACACATATATATATATATACTCACACACACACACATATACACTCACACACACACATATATATACTCACACACACACACACACATATATACTCACACACATATACACAAACACATATATACACACACATATATACACACACATATATACACACACACACATATACATACACACACATATATATATATATATTTTGCTTTTGATGTTTATCAACTGATCTACTTCACAAATGAAACAAAAGATTTTTCTCTCAGTATTAAACCTCCCAATCAAAATTAATAACAATTAAAAAGGTTTCATCTGTTGCGTAGGGGCCAGTCGTGTTGTAGTAGTAGTCGTCGTTAGCTCAAGGGACAACATACTAAGGTCATATAGTCAAAAAGGGGTTGTTTATTTCTCTCTAGGCTCGTGGGTTCTTTTTCAGGTAGAAGAGAGAGAGAGAGAGAGAGAGAGAGAGAGAGAGAGAGTAAGGTCGAGCTGGTCTATCTTAAATCGCGTTCGTGCGTGCTGTTCGTTGCTACCCTAGATATGTTATGACGGAGCCCCAACAAATGTCCAAATTTATTTTTACTTCCATTTGTGGTCCCGGGGGTGTGGAAAGGTCACATTCGCTTCCACTCAAATCTTCCATTTTTATTTCTAAATCTAGTTCCAGGGTCATTGGTCAGTCAATGGCTGGCCCCCATTGAGTGTTTACCCTTCCAAACCTTAACCTCTTTTGGTGCTCATTTCTTTTTCTTCTTTTTCTCCAGAATGAAGCTATAAGCTTAGATTTGAGCTACTTGCTTTTGTTTTCATGATCAGAGCAGCTGTCCTGGACTAGTAGGTTTCCCAAAGAAAGGGATGTATTTGATTCTTACCAGAAGGTTTATATATCATTATACTAAAGCTGAGAGAATGAATCTTTGTGTTCTAAAGGCTTTTTTACTGTTTAGTTTAATGACACCAAAGTTATAAATTATTCCTTACTTTTAGGATTGAGTTTGAAAAAATTCCATTTTAATTGGTTTTAATTAGGCATAATTTGCAATTGAGTCAAAAACTAACCCATCCTTTGCTTTACATTCTGCCTATCACTTTCTACCTCTCTATGTATATCTTGATTACCTCCTCCTTATATATGTTGCTTTCTCTGAGAGAAAGAGAGAGAAATGGGAGAATTTGAAATGCATTTGTATGTTAAATTTCATAACCAGCAACCCATAGCTTAAATTAGGTCAAACATTCCCTTTCTTAAAAATCTTACAAAATGTCTTGTTTGGCCATATTTATTTTTTTTTTTAGAATTTAATTCACTTTGCAAACTCGATTTTCCCTAATCTCAATTATCTACCCAGAGCTCAATGGGTGACCTAACGGTTCACGCTTTATCATATATATATATATGTCATCAACAGACATGTTTCGACATTTACATGTCATCAGTGCAGCTCGACTTTTTTTACCAGCCACCTCTAGCCGTGAGCGAAACCCGACAGAATTTTCGTCTGTCAAGCACCTTACCCTCACGTCTGTTGGAGACTGTCAATCAGAGGCGAACAATTAATTGATACGTACTTACAGGATGTATGTTTTACAATCACCAGAGAACTAAAGTCTGTAAACAACAGGCGAGTAAATATATATATATATGAATAATGAAAGGAAAAAAAAAAATTTAATTGGCTTCATGTAAAAAAAAATTTTTTTAAGAAAGAGAAAAAAAGAAATATATCTGAAATTTCAAAAGTTCCCACAGAACGCCATAATACGGGAATTAACGGAATATGACGGAATCAATCGAGTTCTATATTTACATCAGAAAATCGCATTCACCGAATTATAACACCACGGTCGATCTCAACAAGCAAGGATATAAACTTTCAAAACTTTGGATACTCTGAAGATGCTGGTTTCCGCTGAAAATATTAAGTATTTAACACCAAAGAATTTAATAAATATGTTTTCTCAACATATATTTTGCATTACTTCGCTTTCAAAAAATTTATTATTAAATTTTTTTTAAAGTTTTTTTTCTCAAAAAATTGAAAAATACAGAAACATTTTTAACATACCTGGATATGATTTATAAGCTACTGGTGAATTATCCAAGATAAATATACTGGAAAGGTCACTGCTGATAGCGGACAAGTCTTTGGTATAACTACCAAAATCAAGACTACAGTGCTGTTAAAAAGAAAAGAAAAAACCATTTAGATTTTTTTTTTTAAAAAAAAAAAAAAAAAAAAAATAACTTGAGTCAAGTAAAAAAATCATACATAAGTAAATAGGTAAATATTCTAGGCAAAAACAAGATATTAGGTTTATAAGTTCCCAAACTTCACACTGGATTGTCCAATTGGACACATAGCATAGTGGATAAAGGCGTTAGGTTAAGACAGTTCTAAGTGACAGTTATCTCTCGACTGCAGGTTTAATCCTGGTTAGCAGTAACTTAGAATAATAATTAACACAGCTTAACACCTGTACCCCAGCTATGGTTAGCGGAATGAGAACAGGATACCTCAGGGGACTGAATAAAGGGTTAGGTTCAAAGTTCCGTGATGGCTCCCTATTACGACAAAAAGATTCCCAATTATAACAAGAAATACTTGAAGAAGGCCAAAGGGCACATTGGCCAAAACGTTGTATAGATAACAATGAAGATGAGGAGAATAGTCCGAATAATAAAAATAATACTAGAATAAAATAAAAAAACATCAGCCTCTTTAAAAAAAAAAAAAAAAAATGAACATAATAACAATAAGATATTAATGATAGATTTCAAGGTAGGGCTTCTTTAAGTAAGCAATATCTACCAAGAGAGGGGGGGGGGTAAATAGCAACATTGAAAAAGAAGACGACTAGAGGTAACATACAGAAAATCAAGTGAGTGCAAAAAAGTTTATTTAAAAATTTCTTTGATTTAAAATAATCAAAACTTGAATACTCAAATATAGAGTGAAATTTAAAAATTTAAAAAAAAAAAGAAAAAAAAAAAAAAAAAAAAAAAAAAGAGAGAAAAAAAGAAAAGAGAAAAAAAAGAAAAAAAGAGAAAAAAGAAAAAAGAAGAAAAAAAGAAAAAAAACAAAAAAAAAAAAAAGAAAAAAAAAAAAAACAAGAAAGAAAAGAAAAGAAAAAAAATTTTAAAAATAAGAAAATGAAAAAGAAAATGCTCCAATAATATAAACATTAAAAGATTCTTTGGAAACCAGAATATTGAGAGCACAAAACTTATCTTAATACTAACATTCCATCAGTTTTTCTTGGACTCCTCATGTGATGTAATGACTAGCAAACTATTACTAGTGCTCCATACACCCGGCCTTGTGCCACAACTAAAGCATAGCTTAATAAATAACTTTCATTGCAGAACTTTTATTGGTGTTTAATGGCATATCAACCCTTATGGATTAGTCAATGTCAAATCTTGTTTTTGGGTTATATATATATATATATATATATATATATATATTATATATATATATAAGATATATATATATATATATATATATATATATATATATATGAGGTTAAGTAAACAAACAAATGTGTTTATTTTTATATATATATATATATATATATATAGTCTATTTAACTTCGTGTGTATTAATATATTTGTAGAAATTTGCAAATTTAAATTCTGTATGATTTATTATATTTTGCAGCAACATGGCCTCCCACGGATTACCTCTACTTCAAATCATCTGGTGTTTTATAATGGACAGAAACCTTCCATCCATTATATGCACTAACTGGAAACCTGCCATGCAGGTGCAATTATGCCATTTAACAAAGAAACCAAACCAGAAACCCGAAACTGATGGATTTTATATAGTGATAATCCCCTTGGGAAAGGTATGTATACATTCTTCCTCCAGCTATAGGTAAATAGCTGGAAAAGGAAAACTCAGAATTGAAACCTGATAAACTCTACTACATCCTGCTTGTGCATTTCATATAGTGCCAATATGGGTAAATAGTAGAGCAGACTGGGCTCTTTAACCTTGGTATGGGCAACCAGTCTAGAAAAGGCAAAGTCTGAATTCAAACCTGTTAAACTCTGCTTAAGAAATTGACCATGAGTCACATCACATCACATCACACACACACACACACACACACACACACTTGATTAAGTAAAAATATTAAGTAGAATATTGTGCTGTTATAATTACAGAATAAGAAAGAAAGAAAAAAAAAAGGAAAGAGAGTGGAATAGAGAGAGAGGGTGGGTGCACGGAAGTGATAATGCTAATCTGTTTCAATAGAACATAATGAAAGAAAGAAAAAAAGGAGTGAGAAAAGTTAAATCAAGGGCCGGGTTAGCTCAGTCGGTAGAGCGTTCGGCTAGAAACCACAAGGTTCCTAGTTCGATACCGGTCCTCGCCAACTCAGCGTATGAGTAGCACAGGGATCTGTGCGGTAAAGTAAGGAGCTGATGGTAGGTGTGGTGCTCCACCTCAGATGCTAAAAAAACTATTTCCTTGGTCTAGCGCTATTGAAAAGGGGATAGACTCCCTCGCTGACTGGCTGATACCGACTTTAGGCCGCCCCGACGACTTTACTTACTTACTTATAATTACAGAAAGTATAAATTGCCTTATACCATCACCTTTATTAAATATGGAACATAATATGCAATAGATTGAATAACAGTTTTGGAGTTCATGCCTTCTGCACCAGAAAAATAATCTTTAAGTGTTCCTCTCATCATCTAAACAAGAGGAAAGATAATTAAGATGACTAAAAGGCGTGTCTCGCACGAGCGCACACAGATGCACCAGATTCAAAAGAGTTAATCATTACTTAAAGAGTTAACATTGCCAAAAACAATTAGCAAAACAAAAACAAATGAGGATCTTTTTGTTATCAGTAACAATAATTTGGCATCTGGGGGAAACCTTTTTGTTTTTTTGCTCCTGTGGTCACCAATTAAATAATAAAAAAAAACCCAGAGATTCTTAGTAATGTGAGAGAAGAGAGATAAGATAAGTCAGTTTCTAAAACGGCAGCAGCTGTAATTCAATATCTTATAAAGCCAGTTGCTCTGAAAAAAAGAGAGGCTTATGTATCAACGGCCAATATTTAAGGTCAGGGTTCAATCCCTATTAAAAGCCATGAGTTCAAATGTCAATTTTCAAGGCAACCCTCTTCACTCAGAAGACTAAGGGTAACACACATTTTCTATCCCAACTTTATTTGCAGACCTATGCTCGACTGGGCTAACCTGAAATATTTACAAGAGTGGTGTTGGGGGCAAAATTAGCATACCACCTGGACCTAACTAAGCGACTAGAGAATAAACTAGATGGAGCTGCACAAGAATGCTGCAGGTGATCCTGAACAAGACATGGAAACAACACCCTACGAGAAAACAGCTGTACGGCCACCTGCCACATATCACACAAACCATCAGAGTAAGATGGACAAGACACGCGGGACACTGTTGGAGAAGCAAGGACGAACTCAAAAACGTCCTCCTGTGGAAGCCAGCACATAGACAAGCCAGTGTGAGCCAACCAGCAAAAACATACATTGATCAGCTCTGTACGATGCAGGATGCTGCATAGAGGACCTCCCGAGAATGATGAGCGATAGGGACGGATGGAGAGAGATTGTCATGGATATCCGCGCTGAAAGCGCGACATGATGTTGATGGTTATTGTCATGGGAAATTAAATTGGCGACCAGTGTTCAAATCCTGAACAGGACTGTTTGCATTTCACTTTAACTAATTGCCTTGAGAAAGGCATTAATTCATTCATTTTCCGGGTAAATAGTAGGACAGACTGGGTTCTTTAGCCTTAATAAGGTAATCAGCTGGATAAATACATACAAGAGGGGGGTGCTGAAAAATTCTCAGTCTAACTAAGGTTTGGTTTATTTGTTTAAAGGCATATAAACATTTTATGAGTTATTTAATGCCAAAATTTGATACAAAGTCTTATGACTTTTTAAATTATCTAAATTATTTGGATTGTTATCCTCATCTTTATAGCTATATACACAACATTTAGGCCAATTTGCTCTCCAGCCTTCTTCAGGTGTTTCTTGAACTCTGGAGCCTTCACAGAACTTTGAACCGAACCCTTTATTTAATCAATTGGGGTAGATTGTTCTCATTCTGTTAACCATGACCAGGTACAAGTGTTAAGCTGTTATTTTTGCCCGTAGTTAGGCTTGAACTTGCAAACTACAGATGATTGTTACTTATAACTGTATTAACTCAACCCTTATATCCATTGTACCATGTTCCCCCGAGTTCAACAAGATACATCTGAAGAGGGCCAGAAGGCACATTGGCCGAAATGTTGTGTATATAACAATAAATTTGAAAACAACAGACCAAAAATCAAATACAAAATTATCAAGCCTCATCTGAAAAATTCAGACAAACAACTTACACATTAGTATTTTTGGGAGAATATGTGCTTAATTGAAGTAATACCTAATTTTTGAAAATTAATTAGTTGATAATTAATGAATTAGGCGAACATATCTGTTCAAATGTAAAGCGTAAACAAATCGAAAAAAAGTAAATCTCTGTATGTACATTTCGGCATATTATGTCTCATCAGTAGAGTTATAGACAGGAAACTTCTCTGTGTGTGATTCAAACCATAACTGCCAGGCTGACAGGCAGGGATTCTCACCATTACACTAGCTGGATTTTTCCCAGATTTCTTGTTTGCTTTGAACTGAGTTATATTACATTTTTGCTGACTTACTGCACAACAGTATGAAAGTAAACAAACAATCTGTTTGAGATGGCGATAGCCGACAATTTTTGGGAGAATATGTGCTTAATTGAAGTTATACCTAATTTGAAAATTAATTAGTTGATAATTAATGAATTAGGCGAACATATCTGTTCAAATGTAAAGTGTAAACAAATCGAGAAAAAGTCAATCTCACATTAGTATTTATATCGATTTGATAAAGTAAAATTAATGTATAAATAATATTGATAATGGATGTTATGATGGTGGGGGGGGGCCCAAGTCTGAAAACCTATTCTCTTAAGTATCTATTTCAAAGCAATAACAATTCTCTCAGAAGAAATCATTTATCCATGACTTTGGTTGGACCCAATGTCCTGATGCAAACCATCATTAATAATCTATCTTAACTAACTTTTATAAATAAAAGTGATGGCTTGTGTATGACACCAAACTGCCATCTATTAGGGCTTTTCAGAACTATTCTCTCAAGTTTATGTATTTTGAAGCAATAAAAATTCTCTCAGAACAAATCATTTATCCATGACTTTGGTTGGATTCAATTTCCTGACTCAAACCATCATTAATAATGATTTTTAAGTCAAATTATATATGTATTTGCCCAACCTCTGCAGCTCTGTTGGTTGGGGTTATAGAATACACCGACTGCACCTCTGCAGATGGGTAAGCCCCTGCCAGTGAGACCACCTGTTGGCCATGGCTAGTGATCAGTGATGCTTAAGTCTGTTTGAAAGCAATACAAATTCTCTCAGAACAAGTCATTTGTCCTGACTCAAACTATGATCCCCGCCCTGTCGGCTGGGGCGTTAGAATGCACCGACTGCACTTCTGCAGAGGGGTAAGAATCCCCCAATGGGGCCACCTGTTGGCCGTGGATGGCGACCCATGATGCTTAAGGATAGAGCCCAGGTGGATGAGCAGTTCATGACTTGCAATACTCCATTTATCCAGGACTTTGGATTCAATTTCCTGGCTCAAACCATCATCAATAATCTATCTTAACTAACTTTTATTAAAAAAAAAAAAAAATGATGGCTCGGGTATAACACCAAACAGCAATTTAGTAAGGTTTTTCAGGCTCAGCTCAAACAACTATTTACTTAAGTCAATCTGTTTCAGAGCAATAAAAATTCTCTCAGAACAAGTCATTTATCCAGGACTTTTGTTGGACTCAATATCCATGACTCAAACCATTAATAATGATTTTAATTCTACTGTTGTATGTACCTGCACAACCCTGTCAGCTGGAGCTATAGAATACACTGACTGCACCTCTGCAGTGGGGTAAGCCTCCTATCAGTGAGGCCACCTGTTGGCTATGGGTCGTGACCCGTGATGCTTAAGTCGATCTGTTTCAGAGCAATAAAAATTCCCTCAGAACAAGACATTTGTCCATGACTTTGGTTGGACTCAATGTTCAGGACTCAAACCATCATTAATAATGATTTTAACTCGCTAACTTTTATAGCTTTGTTTTACCACTTTTAAGAATTACAAATTTTATTTATATTGATTGGAAAAAGTTAAATCAATATAACATTGATAATAGATGTTATATATCAGCAGTAGCTGAAAGGGGGGCTTTTGAGTCTCAAGTCTCAAGACCTACTCACTTAAGTCTATCTATTTCGAGGCAATAAAAAATTCTCTAAATTGTCTATGACTTTGGTTGGATCCAATGTTCTGATGCAAACACTCATGAATAATGATTTTTAATTAAACTTTTATATGTATTTACCCAACCCCTCCACAGCCCTGTTGGCTGGGACTATAGAATACACCAACTGCACCCCTGAAATAAAAGAAAAACTAACAGACTGTGTGGTAAAGTGGGGAGCTGAAGGTAAGTGTGGCACTCCACTTCAGCAAACACAATTTCCCTGGTCTAGCACTAGCAAAAAGGGGATAACTACTTTGCTGTTCAGCTGATACCCACAATAGGTCATTTTGCCGTACTTTTACATTATACTTACTGCCTTCAGTTTTCTTTGTATTATTTTTATTTCATAAAAATTACATATTTAGAAAGATTATTCTATTTTCTTTCCAACCATATGAATATTTTCAAGATTGGATCAGAAATACCAGAGGAATTGTGATTTGAACCGATTAAGGTGAAAAATTGTCTATGTCCAACGATTTTACAAAACAAGCCATTATTGCTAATCTGTGCAGTAAAGCATTTGGAAGCTGATATTAGGTATGGCACTCCACCTCAGTAAAAACAATCTTCCTGGTCTAGCACTAGCGGAAAAGGGGATAGACTTCTTCGTTGTCTGGCTGTTACCGACAATAGGCCACTCCACAAACTTTACTTACTTTTTTATACACAGCTATATAAGACAAAATCTATGGCTTTGCTCAGAATCCTCCAGATTTTTTTTCTTCTTTTCTTTCTTGGGGTGGGTGGTTAAGAATAGGAGTGGATAATCGAATGAATTTACAAGAGTCTGATTCCTGCATCCATGCCCTCTGCTGTTTGACCATGGGCGACCTTGCCCCGCACAGCTCAAAAGAAAAGACAAATTTAAACTCAGCCAAGTTAACCACAAATATTTTGGCACTGTCAACAGAACATCCTGCTCAGCTTTTTGGCGCCAAGCCAAAGATTTAAGCAGTCTAAGAAGATTTGGAGGATTTTCAGATTCTTTTTATCCAAAAGATATCAATGGAAATATTAATTCTTTATAACTCAGGGTTTTTTTGTTTTTGTTTTTTGATGTTTGTCCTTCCAAAAGCTGTAGCCATATCAGTACTACTGTATGGCTAAACCACTTGGACTTTGACAAAATGCTTGTAGAAAAAGCTACATGGGAACTACACAAGGATGTTGTGTGCTGTTTTGAACAAATCCTGAAAGTAGCACCCACAAAAAAAAAAAAAAAAAAAAAAAAGCAGTTATATGGCCACCTACCTCCTATCACACAAACTGTCCAACTAAAAGTAAAGAACATTCAAACCTTAAAAAAGAACTGAATTTTATCTTAAAAAAAAAAAAAAAAAAAAAAAAAAGAAAGATTTTTAACAGAAAGGGTGAAGCCCAAATCACAGCTTTTTATACATACCTGTCGATAATATCTTTTCCTTAAAATACCTCTGCTATTGTCTAATTTGTCAGCCACTGCTGCCCGTAAATTTCCATGCTGGCTGTGAACACAACTAAATCATACCACTGGCTTACCTGAAAAGAGAAAAGAAATCTTAATCAACAAACCAAAAGAATTCAGGTAGCCAACAAGAAATGTACAAAACAAAATGGCTGACCTTTTAGAAAAAGACAGAATCCGGACCATATGACCTTTAGGCACCTCCTTTTCAATCTCGTTTCATCAGGACATTTTTTTCATTTACACTGTCAAAATTTGGCTGTTTGTTAACAGATGATTTTTTAGAGTTTGTTTTTTTTTAAATTATAAAACTAACCCCTAACCCTAACAAGCAACCAGATTTTGATGGTGTAAATAAATAAAAAATGTCCTGATGAAACGAGATGGAAAAAGGGGTGCCTAAAGGTCATATGGTCCCAGAATCCAAATTTCCAATGAAATTATCTATATATTACTTAAAACTAATTATATAAATATAGTGGTTATCTTCCCTTGCTGCCAGGTTTTCGCCAATAGGTGACTTGCTATTTAAACAGAAGCCTTGTTTCTCAGCCCAGCACCCTGAAAACATGAGCTAGATGCTTTGTGTCTCTATCCCTTAAGTGTGTGTGGGGGGGGGGGGGCTTTATAAATAAGTGACTACTTCAGAACTCTTCTTACTTCTTAAGGACCTTCGTCCTATATCTTTTCTGTTTCTCTTTATTGTATTTATGTATTTCATGTATTTGTTCTTTGTCCATGTGCTCAGACAATAAAGTCTGTATTGCTATGTTTTACACCTTTGTCTGTATTATTTTTATGTACAAGTATGTATCTACGTTGGAGCCTTTAACGTATTATAAGAACCACACATCTTATTCTTATAACTGTAATTGTCTAACATATACAACAAAAATGTTAAATTTTTGGTTTGTTTTACTCTGACAAATAAAACCTTATCTTTTACTTACCTTTATATATATATATATATATATATATATATATATATATATCTTTTTCAATTGTCATGTTCTGTTAATTGGAAAACAGAACACTACCAAATTAGACCAAGACTAAAAGATTGGTAAACAGATATGAATTATTAAAAGGTCAAATTAATCATTAGTTTTTATTTAATTCTGGTTGCCAGGCAACAGGGGGAGGGGGAGAAAGAAAAAGAAAAACACTACAAACAACACCATGTGATTTCTAACACTAAATGATTGATATTAAGAATTATCAGTTTCATACACTAATGCCCGAAACATTGACTACAACAACCAATAATAATAATAAATATGAATGTTAGTGTGTCAGATTTTTTCATCTTTACCCCCAGAGGCCACAGCCGAACATATACCTTTATAGGCAATCTCTAATAATAAATGTGAATGTATGTGTGTCAGTGTGTCACATTTTTTCAACTTTGCTCCTAGAGGCCGTAGCCCAATATATAATACCATTTTGGAGTCAAGTCAACTTCATGAACAAATCAAAAACTTTCCTAGACAAATCCGGACTTGTAATCCTGAAATTTTGGATTCTCAAATTTTAATTACTGGGATTGTTTTCAGTCATTTTTTTTTTACACAATCTTTTGCAACAAATTTTTTGTACGTTAATTTTTATAAATTTGGGAATAACCAATATTATCTGTGAAATCCAGCAAAAGTCATTCATGAAATAGAAATAATCATTTGTACAGAAAGTAAGGACCTACATACATCAAATTGCCTTTACATTAAGTAAGGACCTACATAGTTAATGTAAAGGCAATTTGATGTATGTAGGTCCTTACTTAATGTAAAGGCAATTTTATGTAAGGACCTACATACATCAAATTGCCTTTACATTAACGTAAGGACCTACATACATCAAATTGCCTTTACATTAAAGTAAGGACCTACATACATCAAATTGCTTTACATTAACGTAAGGACCTACATACATCAAATTGCCTTTACATTAACGTAAGGACCTACATACATCAAATTGCCTTTACATTAACGTAAGGACCTACATACATCAAATTGCCTTTACATTAAGTAAGGACCTACATACATAAATTGCCTTTACATTAACGTAAGGACCACATACATCAAATTGCCTTTAAATTAAGTAAGGACTACATACATCAAATTGCCTTTACATTAACGTAAGGACCTACATACATCAAATTGCCTTTAAATTAAGTAAGGACCTACATACATCAAATTGCCTTACATTAACGTAAGGACCTACATACATCAAATTGCCTTTACATTAACGTAAGGACCTACATACATCAAATTGCCTTTACATTAACGTAAGGACCTACATACATCAAATTGCCTTTACATTAAGTAAGGACCTACATACATCAAATTGCCTTTACATTAACGTAAGGACCTACATACATCAAATTGCCTTTACATTAAGTAAGGACCTACATACATCAAATTGCCTTTAAATTAAGTAAGGACTACATACATCAAATTGCCTTTACATTAACGTAAGGACTACATACATCAAATTGCCTTTAACATTAAGTAAGGACCTACATACATCAAATTTACATTAACGTAAGGACCTACATACATCAAATTGCCTTTAAATTAAGTAAGGACCTACATACATCAAATTGCCTTTACATTAAGTAAGGACCTACATACATCAAATTGCCTTTAAATTAAGTAAGGACCTACATACATCAAATTGCCTTTACATTAACGTAAGGACCTACATACATCAATGCCTTTACATTAACGTAAGGACCTACATACATCAAATTGCCTTTACATTAACGTAAGGACCTACATACATCAAATTGCCTTTAAATTAAGTAAGGACCTACATACATCAAATTGCCTTTACATTAACGTAAGGACCTACATACCATTAACGTAAGGACCTACATACATCAAATTGCCTTTACATTAAGTAAGGACCTACATACATCAAACTTTACATTAACGTAAGGACCTACATACATCAAATTGCCATTGCCTTTACATTAAGTAAGGACCTACATACATCAAATTGCCTTTACATTAACGTAAGGACCTACATACATCAAATTGCCTTTACATTAACGTAAGGACCTACATACATCAAATTGCCTTTAAATTAAGTAAGGACCTACATACATCAAATTGCCTTTACATTAACGTAAGGACTACATACATCAAATTGCCGTAAGGACCTACATACATCAAATTGCCTTTACATTAACGTAAGGACCTACATACATCAAATTGCCTTACATTAACGTAAGGACCTACATACATCAAATTGCCTTTACATTAACATAAGGACCTACATACATCAAATTGCCTTTACATTAAGTGGCAACAAATGAATTATCATTTAACTTTTAAAATATAGAGTTTAGATATCAGTAAAGATTAATATCATTTAAATTTGATAAAATTTAATATGTACTCAATACATGAAGTGTCTGTTTTGGTCCCAAGGTCCAATCAAAAGCCCCTCACAGAAGCGAGCTTAACTGCCGCCCAATAGGTCAGCTTTTAAGCCAGTCAATGTACAATAATCATCTGAAATGAATTGATATATATTCACAAGTAGAATTCTTAAATTCTTATTATTAAGAGCTTTCCTATCTTTAATAAGTTTCATTTAGAATAGAATTAAAATGTTAGATAAGAAGAGCAACAAATGTCTTGGAGCAAAAAAGATGGGAAATATTTACTCGTTCGCATAAAGTGAGTAATGAAAACATAAAATATTCAGCAATTAATAATGAAGAGTTGTGCAGTGCCTTCAGCAAAATAACTTAATATCCGCACAACCACCCTCCAATTCACCTATATGTGGGTAGGTGTTTAAGCGTTGGGCTAACATATAAAAAAAAAATGATATTGCAGTTTACTAGAGGGTGATTAAAAAAACAGTCTCAATAGACTCACTTCTAATTCATATCCTACTTATGTTATATAAAAACTAAAATGCAAGAATTCTTCTTACTGATTTGTTGTTTTATTGTTGTTAGTTTTAAGCTCGAGTTTAGCCTTTACAAAAAATAAATTAATTTTTGGCTGGGATACTTTTTTTTTTTTTTTTTTTTTTTTTGATTGATTGATTTTAACAGCACATACAAAATGTTTGGATTATAAGAAAGTAAAAACAAAAACTAAAATATAAAATTTTTTAAAAAATATTTGGGTTGAGATTCCACCGAGCAAACCAGGGTAGAATATCTTTTTGATTGAAATGAATTCATTTAAGATAAATCAAATAAATAAATATATAATTTATTTTAATTGAAATACCACACTACACACATTATATTTTATTCATTGCTTTTAAAAAAAAAAACCCATTAAGTATATCTTTTAATACGAAAGTTTAAAAATGAAAAAGTATTATATTTACACACATATATATATATTTATTACTTATCACAAGTTAGATCCTCACTGGATGCCCCAAAAAAACCATGTAAATATATAACAATATAGTAAGAGATTTTAGTTCAATAATTTACAATTTTTAAAAAATACAATATAAATGAGGCAATTAATTCAATCGATCAACATCATATTTCAATTACCTTCTGTTAATATACAAATTTTAATTTTTAAATATCTTCCCAAATATAAATAAAATCTTCATTATTTTTGCTCAAAAACCAAGCCCTGGTGATATTGAATATATATATATATATATATATATATATATATATATATATATATATATATTTACTTTGTCGTTAATTATTTTATTTTCAAAGTTCCCTCCGGACATACACATATACACAACTGCCCTTTATATATGTATGTATAGATAGATAGATGGGTTACTGCCTTGTTAACATCAAGTGTAGTGTGCGGAAGATAGCTTCAGTTTCATTTAGAGATCTCAGATACCTTTGAAAACACCTAAAAATTAACAAATATTTTGTATGAATATTCAATTTTCTTTTCAGACTTTAAATGATAGAATTAACCTAAATTTAAAAAAGTTTCTCAGTTTTTTTTTATTTATTTTTTGCTAACTATTGAGATAAAATGGATTGCTTCTTAGCAGAGCACCTGGCCATGACAGAGAGGGTCTAAGTGTGTATAGAGAAGGAGAGAGCTATCTCTCATAAAGACTACCAAGAGAGTGGGTTATTGACCATGAGATGAATACCCTTTTACAGTGGAGTGGACAGTAAGGCATAGAAGGTGAAAGACCCTACCCAAAACCAGTCTGGACCATATCTACAAACACAGTTTTAAACTTTTCCAGACAATATTCTAACAATTCCTGAAATTTTGGTTAAAATCAGGGCAAAAATTGGGGGTGGGGCCTTTAGCTGTATGGACAGGCAGATATTGGGTGAATTAGCATCCAACTAGGAACCACAAGGTCCCTGGTTCAATACCAACCTATGAGTAGCATCGGGATTTGTGTGGTAAAGTGAGGAGCTGATAGTAGGGGTGGCGCTCCAACGCAGACGCCAAAACAATCTCCTTGTCTAGTGCTAGTGAAAAGGGGATCGACTCCCTCGCTGTCTGGCTGATACTAACTAGCCACTCCGACTATTATGCACAAATCATTAAGTTTAGTGTTTTTTTTTAAAGCCAATTCCAAATTTAATATTGAAATTAGAAAAAAAAAAAAAATAGCTATTTAAGATAGATACTTACAATACAGTTTTGTAGAGAAACACTTGGAAGTTTACTATTAAGTTTTTCATCAGCACCAGGTGTTCCACTTTCAGTCAGGGTGCCAAAAACTATAGCTGCTGAGAAGGCATTTTGTGTGCTTGAATTAAGTAAAACGAATTCTATTATTGTCGTGCAATGGTATTTTAGGACACATTTCAGGAAATCACCGCCGACTAGACGATCCATTTATGACTGGTACAAGAAATTTTAAACAATAGGATGATTGTATAAAGGTAAAAGTCCAGGGCAACCATCAGTATCCGAAAAACAATTAGAGCATGTTCGTGCTAATTACCTGCGCAGTCCACAGAAATCCACAAAGACGGCAGGCCAGAAATTATAAATTCTACACTTAGACGGTTTGGAAAATTTTGTATAACAGTTAAAAATAATTCCTTACAAACTGGAGTGACTGCTAAATCTAAATGATCAGGAGAAATTTCTGGATCATTGTTAAGACGAAAAAGGGTGACCACCAACTAAAGCGTAAATGCAACACTCTCCTATAAAAAGGATAGAGCACTCTATGGTGGCCTTTATACAGATGTGTGTATTTAACAGTTAAAATCCCCTTCCTATTCTGTAGGTGACGATGGCCAAGTGGTTAAGCACCCTGACTGATGATGAATCAATTGGGTTTCTATCCCAGCTGTAGGTAGCTTACAAATGTCTAGCCACACTGAAGAGACGTGATAAGTCAAAACACGGTGTCTGTGGATGGATGGATATATATATATATATATATATATATATGAATAAATAAAAGGTCTGATCATTTGTTAAGTAGTTTGTTTTTTCAGGGAAGTTTATTATAACAATTCTTTCTTCTAGGAAAAAGGTTGCAGCGCAATACTGTAACCTTTGTCTAGAAGATGAAATAGCTATAATAACCTTCCCAGAATAAAAACTAAAACAATCAGAACTCATATCCAAATGTAGACATGAAAACAAATTCTTATTAAGCCAACTAAAAAAGCCCACGTTTCTTGACCTTCTTTACTGACCACTGCACATCTGAACATTTTCTTTACCAGAGAAGTCAGTGTATTTCCACTCTATAGATTATCTTTTCAACTCTTAATTCTTTTCAATTTGTAAAGCCTATCTGTAAACAATTTTTGGTTAAATTGAACTTAACGGACCTAAATTCCATCATCGTATGTCACCCCTCCGAAAGAAAAAAAAAATACCAAAAATCAGGTAATTAACCGAATTTAATGAAATTTTCTGTGCTGATATAATAATGAATAAAAGATATAATGCACCAGTTATTTTATTTAAAAACTTTTAAATTTTTTTCAGTTCGGTTAACTTTGAAACACGTACTTTGAGAATCTGTGTTACACCTCAAAGTACGTGGTCCAAACTTCACTGACCTGAAAAAATGTAAAAGTTTTTCAATAAAATAACTGGTGCATTATATCTTTTATTCATTAATATATCAACACTGAAAATTTCATTAAGTTCGGTTAATTCCCTGTTTT
Source organism: Doryteuthis pealeii (assembly GCA_023376005.1). Classification (NCBI taxonomy): domain Eukaryota; kingdom Metazoa; phylum Mollusca; class Cephalopoda; order Myopsida; family Loliginidae; genus Doryteuthis; species Doryteuthis pealeii. Next base: position 7,825,468 of record CM042170.1, read on the forward strand.
TTGGTATTTTTTTTTCTTTCGGTGGGGTGACATACGATGGTGGAATTTAGGTCCGTTAAGTTCGATTTAACCCAATTTTTTGCCTAAAACATGCTTCTTCATATATATCACACATTCTTTGGTAATTGTACGAATTTCTCAGCCACACAAAATTTGATGACAGACCTCTGTTCAAGCACTGTTTGATTTAACACAATTTGAAATAGTTTCAATACATATCTTTGCAAGATTAAATTTTGGCTATAAAAAAAAAAAAAAAAATATTTTTAAAATAAAAAATGCAAAGTTTACATTTTGCTTTTTTCCCAAAAATTCCCCTTATCTATTGAATGACCCTCATGTGCGAGCATATATATATATATTAATGATTTGAAGGCAATTACAATGCATATAAAAAATAAAAACAAAAAGATGTTATTTTTGTCTTATCGATTTCGAAGTAGAAACTTCATCTGATGAAGTTTATCGATAAGACAAAAATAACATCTTTTTGTTTTTATTTTTATACGCATTGTAATTGCCTTCAAATCATTAATATATTATAACATACTTAACAATGCTTCAAACAAATTACCAATTACTTATATATATATATATATATATATATATATAAAATATGAAAAAATGAGGTATTCAGAGGATTATTTTATCATAGTAAGATTACCTAGTTTTTTTCATATCTTATATATATATGTAAGGTATCCTAAACTGGTTGTAAGGGATGATTCTACATGGGATCTTCAAAATCTCACTGTATAATTATTGCATATTTTAGTAGGTGCAAATACAAGGATTTTTATAAATCCCTAGAGAGCTCAATGTATAATAATCTATAATTTAGATTAAATACAGAGCAATATTTACCTTTGAAAGAAAGGAAAAACTCAAAGTGTCATTCTGTAATAAATTTATTTCGACCAATTCATAATTTATAAAAGCCTTTTAAGTTTTAGCCGAAATAAATTTATTACAGAATGACGCTTTGAGTTTTTCCTTTCTTTCAAAGGTGTATATATATATATATATATATATATATAATTTAGGTTAATACTATCCCTCTAAGCCTGAAAAAAATAATAAAATTGAATATCTATTCAAAACATTTATTAATTTTCAAGGGTTTTCAATAATAACTGAGAGTTCTGAATGGATTTCGAGCAATCTTTAATCCACCGCATTTGATAATAAAGAAGTAAACCTTAATAAAAAAAAAATTAAAAAAGAAGTTTCCATCATAAACTTCAAGTGTTTCTCTATAAAATCGTACCAGCAGTATTATTCTAATTCTTTCTTTTTTTTTCTTCTTATTTTATAGTCACCATATATGTAAAATAGTGGGGTACTGTATACAAAGGCTCCTGATGGATTTGGCCCTTGGGTTGACACCTTTGGAAATGATGATAGGTTGGTGGTGGTTGTATATATATATACATTATATATACTAGCAAATATATGCACCCTCCGGATGCAAGTATTTAAGTTTTAATGTAATAAATTTTGTATTAAATTAGAAAAGCTAATGAAACTATATAAGAATACAGATAAAAAGATTTGAAACAAAGGGAACAAAGAGAACAACTGAAACTTACTCTTCCATCACTCTCATCTTTCATTGTTATTTTTTCTCATTTAAGTATTTAGTTAAAATAGGAAGTAAAGAATAAAATTAGTTATTTTTTTCATGTTAATGGATTTCATTTAAGAATTATTGAAGAGATTTTTGCTTATATTCATTAAGATAAAACCAAACAATTAGGAATCAATAATACTAAGCACATATTTATTAAAATCACATTTTTAATATCAATATGCAAATTAGCCTTCCCGTTCACACTGTAAACAACTATTTTGTTGTCTATATAAATATAATTGCATGTTGTTAGTATGTAGATATGGTTAACAGTATTAATAATGTAAAACAATTTTATTAATAATTGAGGTTTAGATAAAAAAAAATAAAATCATTGGGAATGTGATGTCAATAATTAAGGGAATTGTGACTTGAGTAGTAATATAATTTCGGTTACAGACAGACAAACACACAATCTCCATTATAATAAGATTATATATATATATATATATATATATATATATATATATATATAGTGTTGTTATGGGCCAACAGGGGAAAATTAATTATTTTATTAAAAAGGTCTGCAAAATGAATTGTTTTTTAAAAATTTTTTTTTATTATTATTTTTCATTTGGCAACACGTGTTTCAGATGTTCTAATATCTTCTTCAGGCGTTAATTAACCATATTCTCTCAGAATAGAACCAGAATATGGTTAATTTACGCCTGAAGAAGATATCAGATCTGAAACGCGTGTCGCAAATGTAAAATAATAAAAAAAGAAAAAAGAAAAAAAAAAAGAAAGAAAACAATCTGTTTTGCAGACCTTTTTTATAATATATATAATATTATATATATATATATATATATATATCTCAGTATGGCAATTGAGAATGAAATAGGAAAAGAAAGATTTGGAATTATGAGTGGGTGTCTGTGATCTGATTGGATAATAGGATTATCACTTAATAAGAGAGAGTTGGTGATTGAGTTAGATTATCTAGTTAGTTGGAGCCGAGACACTAAGTGAAGCCGTTTTATAAGTGAGGCTTAATGTCTAGAAGCTGACAGACTACCTACAGCAATATTGGAATTGTAACTAATAACTGACCCCCCCCCCCCTAATTATTTTATAAAATTTAACTATGCTTAAAAATATACTTTTCGGGTCAGTTTAGCTCATGGCTACGAGTCGCAAAATTCCAGGTCCGATGCCAGTCCTCAGCAACTCAGCACATGAGTATCACAGCTTGGGTAATCTGATTTGTACAGTAAAGCATCTGGGAGCTAACAATAGGTGTGGTGCTCAACCTCAGCACACAAAAAAAAAAAAAAAAAAACTCCCTGGTCTAGCACTAGCGAAAAGGGGATAGACTCCATCACTGTTTGGCTGATACCGACAATAAGCCACTCTGCAGAGTTTACTACTATGCTTAAAAAAATTACCATGGATTTATCAAATTTTCATTACCAGATATCATATTGATACAGTTTGGTTTCAACCAAGGGGCCCGATGGCTTCGGTCCTGAACCGCAAAAGTTAACAATATTGATCCCAGTGGGGCCATCACCCCCCCCCAGGCAACACCTGCTACCCCCTCCCGATTTAAAGGGGCAGGGCTGGGTTTATTGCCTGGTGCCTGAGGCCCCGCCCCCATGAGGGGGAAAGCCGACAGGGTCAACGTATCTTGCACCCACCTCCCATGAGTTTCAGTTCGTGGTTGGTCCCACATTGATAGGGCCTTGTGCCTAACACATACACGTGGGGTATGTGGTAAATACCCAGTTAAATATGATAAAATGCAATGACAGTTTATAAATATCATTTATATATATATATATATATATATATATATATATATATCAATGTTCTAGCAAAAGTTATGCAGTCCAACATTGAAGAAAGTCAGGGCACTAAAAATGGAATTTATTTTTTAGAAAGAATAGCATCAAGTCAAAAATGAATAAAATATTATTTTCTCTAGTTTAGTTTATCTATCTATTCAATTTATATTGTGTGTGTGAGAACATTCTATACCAGTTCCAATGTTTACTATGTTATGTGTGACAATATAAGCTTTTCTTCCCTGGGTACACATATTTAGGTGGAATAATGCATAGGCATGTGGGTGTGAGCATAACTATATGGGTACATATATATACGCATGTGGATGTAAGTGTGTGTGTGCTCGCGCATAAGCATAGCACATATGTATGTATGTACATGGATTGTGTGTGTGTGTGTGCATAAGCATAGCACATGTGTATGTATGTACATGGATTCTGTGTGTGTGCGCACAAAAGCATAGCACATATGTACTTATGTATATGGATTGTGTGTGTGTGTAGTAGTAATATCTAAAGGATACCTGAACAAGTTTGTGAGGTTGACAGATTTTAATAGATAATAAAATAGAGAAGAATGGGTCGATGAGAATGAAAGGGTTAGTTTTTTAATGTCCATAATAAAAGGAGTCTTTGCTGCAAAGTACAATCAGTGGCCAAGGATATGATTTTCTAAGTTACTTTAGTTCTTGGCGGGTGGAGGTCACATGGCAAAAAGCAGTTTTCTTTTCCAGAAGTCCAGACCCCATATATTCAAAGACGCCATCATGAGTTAGACAGAGTGGTGACACAGAGCTGTGATGGTTGAGTTTACCCACTGTCTACTATAGTTGGTCACCATCCAAGAAACTAGCATTGATTCAGGCTAAAGAACTAAGTGTTATATATGCCATCTTGTGGTTGGATTGAGAGAAATTGTCATCAACATATTAAAAAAAAATAAAAATTTAAAAAAATGGGCGGACCTGAACTTTCAGAACCCCCCCCCATCTAAAATTTTTGTTTTTAATTTTTTTTTTTCTTCTTAAAAACTTCATAAAAGCTCAAGAAAGGCCAAATAAGTAAAAAAAATTTAAATTGTTTTTATCAATGAATTACATAATTTTCCCAAAAATATTGGATATTTCCATAATATTTTCCTTTTTACATTGAATTCCTGGATAATTTTCTCATTCAATTGATAGAAAATTAATTTGTTGATGATGCTGTTATTTTTCAGGATGAGAATGCATTTTGTTGTTAAAGGGATGAAAGCTTATCTTCAGGAAAAGCAGATAAAATTGATGTCATGGCCAGCGAACAATCCAGATCTAAATCCAATTGAAAATTTATGGGGAAAATTTAAATAATAGTCCAAGAAAAGGTGCCATCCATCAAAGAGGATCTATTAGGTGCCATTTTGGAAAGTTGGAACCACAATGCTAAAGAATATTGTTTTATATTAGTGAAATCCATGCCTGAAAGAAGGATATTATAAAAGAGGCAACTAAATATTCATTCCAATTTTTCTGTTAATGAATTCTATAATTTCACCTGAAACAGAGATGCTGATAGGTATGCGTCCTGCGTCCCTGAGACACAAAAATCTGAAAGGATGCAGTAAAATCATATCCATGCATCCCAGTGTTTTTCTTTCCTCACCATTTCAAGCTAACTGTAAATACATTTCAATAGTTTCTAAGAAATGAATTACACAGGATAGTTTACAAGGTAGAAGTTAGACAACTTTAGTTGGGACCCATAAATTTTCCCTGGGGATTCATTCAAAGCAAATATGTGCATCCTAGGACGCACTAAATCAAAAAGCTATCAGCATCACCGCTGAAGCATTATCAAACATTAATTATTAATTTTGTTGAGTATTTTTTTGTTTTCTTTCAATTTTTAGTTACTCTTTTATAAATATTAGAGTCGCAGGAAATGGACTTGTCAACCCGAGTTCAATTCCTGGAAGAAAATACCCTAGGGAAAGGTATGAATCCAACTATTCTCCCTCCAGCTATGGGTAAATAGTAGAGCAGACTGAGCTCTTAAACCTTGGTTAGGCCACCAGTTTAGGAGAAGAAAAACTGAATTCAAACCTGGTCACTACTAGGATAGGCTCAGGCCTACTTAGTGATCTATTTTCAATTTAATCTTATTTGGATCATCATTATTTTATGATAGGGCTTCTCAAAGTGGTCCATATAGACCCCTGGAGGCGAATAAAAGTATAGAGGTCCACAGAGAAGGGGGGGAACAGGGGGATGTACTAGTTTACCTCTGTAAATTCCATGCTAATCTACTTAATGCCAACACAACTTTCAGTATTTTGAACATTTATCCTCTATAAAGGAGAAATCAGAAGATTATCTTAAACTTGTTTTATGTAAAGAATTTGAGAATTAAGAATTTGCAAGAAGACTTTAAAGCTCGATTCAAAGATCTTCTAGACATGGAAATTCCTGAATGGATTATTTCTCCATTTTGATGTTGGAATGGAAAGTGAAAATTTAGACACCTTTCTTAAAGAATTTATTGAAATGACTTTGGTTAAATCGAACTTAACGGACCTAATTTCCACCATCGTATGTTGCCCCGCCAAAAGAAGAAGAAAAAGAAAAAGAAAAAAAAAAAAAAAAAAAAAATCAAGAAATTAACCGAATTTAATGAAATTTTCAGTGTTGATATATTAATAAATAAAAGATAATGCACCAGTTATTTTATTTAAAAACTTTTACATTTTTTGAGGTCAGTTAACTTTGAACCACGTATCTTTAAAGCGTAACACAGATTCTCAAAGATACGTGGTTCAAAGTTAACTGACCTGAAAAAATGTAAGTTTTTCAATAAAATAACTGGTGCATTATATCTTTTATTCAATAATATATCAACACTGAAAATTTCATTAAATGCAGGGTCACAGGCCCTGAAGTCGAAACTTGCCTAACTTAATAGAATTTTGGTGGTTCATTCAAGACTTTACCAGATTCCTTGATTTCATTGCATGAACCAGTCAAGTAACACATCTCTTAAAAGAGACATTCTCAAACATTTTTTTACCCTGTTGCCACAAAGAATATTAGTCTCTTCTTTACTCTTTCCTTTACATCCTTCAATATGGGTATTTGTTTAATAATATCCTACTTAGCTCAGTCGGTAGAGCATTCACCTAGGAATCACGAGGTTCCAGGTTCAATACCGGCCCTCACCAACTCTTCACATGAGCAGCACAGCTTGGATAATCTGATCTGTGCATTTGGAAGCTGATATTAAGTGTGGCACTCCACCTGAGCATAAACAATCTTCCTGGTCTAGCACTAGCAAAAAGGGGATAGACTCCTTTGCAGTCTGGCTGTTACCGACAATAGGCCACTCCACAAACTTTACTTACTTTTTTATACACAGCTATATAAGACAAAATCTATGGCTTTCCTCAGAATCCTCCAGATTTTTCTTCTTTTCTTTCTTGGGGCGGGTGGGTAAGAATAGTAGTGCATAATTTAAAGCGGATAATCGAATGAATTTCCTGCATCCACGCCCTCTGCTGTTTGACCATGAGCGACCATGTGGCACTCCACCTCAGTAAAAACAATCTTTCTGGTCTAGCACTAGCGAAAAAGGAAATCAACTACCTTGCTGTTCAGCTGATAACCACACTATGCCATTTTGCCTTACATTTACATTATACTTACTGCCTTCAGTTTTCTTTGTATTATTTTTATTTCATAAAAATTACATATTTAGAAAGATTATTTTATTTTCTTTCCAACCATATGAATATTTTCAAGATTGGATCAGAAATACCAGAGGAATTGCGATTTGAACCAATTAAGGTGAAAAATTGTCAATGTCCAACGATTTTACAAAACAAGACGTTATTGCTAATCTGTGCAGTAAAGCATTTGGAAGCTGATATTAGGTATGGCACTCCACCTCAGTAAAAACAATCTTCCTGGTCTAGCACTAGCGAAAAAGGGGATAGACTTCTTCATTGTCTGGCTGTTACCGACAATAGGCCACTCCACAAACTTTACTTACTTTTTTATACACAGATATATAAGACAAAATCTATGGCTTTGCTCAGAATCCTCAAGATTTTTTTTCTTCTTTTCTTTCTTGGGGTGGGTGGGTAAAAATAGGAGTGCATAATTTAAAGCGGATAATCGAATGAATTTACAAGAGCCTGATTCCTGCATCCATGCCCTCTGCTGTTTGACCATGAGCGACCATGTGGCACTCCACCTCAGTAAAAACAATCTTTCTGGTCTAGCACTAGCAAAAGGGAATCAACTACCTTGCTGTTCAATTGATACCACCTTGCCTTACATTTACATTATACTTACTGCCTTGAGTTTTCTTTGTATTATTTTTATTTCATTGTCTTATATTATTTTCATCACCGTTTGGTTAAACTACTGCCCAATTCCTTTTCCGCAAATGTAAAGGCAGAATACTTACTGTCACATGCACATTCATTCTAATAAATAAAGGGTTTCCCTAGCATCCTATTACGCTGGATTGTGATTTAGCACTATAACTGGTAAAATTGCAGGCCTAACTCACTTTCAGTCCACTGCACCTCTTCCCCACGACATAATGACCCTTTTGTATCCCTAAGTTTGAGAACCCTGGTCTAGATAAGCCACTGACACAGTAAAGATGTTGGGAGTCCCCTAATAAGCACCCTAGATAGCAATTTCCTGGTAAAAACCACCTGTGGAACAGGAACAGCTTCTGACCCACATATACACTATTTGAGTTGGTCTAGTAATTTATTGTCCACCTAAAAGTTAATGAATAACTCCAGTTTGACATGCAGATATAATTTTGATGTGAGAGAAAGAGAAAGAGAAAGTGAGTGAGTGAAAGAGAAAGTGAGTGAGTGAATAAGAAAGATAAAGATAAAGTGATTGAGTGAGTGAGTGAATAAAAAGATAAAGATAGAGAAAGTGAGTGAGTGAATAAGAGAGAAAGAGAAAGTGAAAGAGAGAAAAAGTGAAAGAGAGAAAAAGTGAAAGAGAGAAAGAGAAAGTGAGAAAAAGAGAAGAGAAAAAGAGAGAAAAGAGAGTTAGAGAGAAAGAGAGAAAGAGAGAGAGAGAAAGAGAGTTAGAGAGAAAGAGAGTTAGAGAGAAAGAGAAAGCGAGTTAGAGAGAAAGAGAAAAGAGAAAGAGAAAGCGAGTTAGAGAGAAAAGAGAAAGCGAGTGAGAGAAAGAGAAAGCGAGTGAGAGAAAGAGAAAGCGAGTGAGAGAAAGAGAAGGAGAAAGTGCATGAGTGAGAGAAAGAGAAGGAGTGAGTGCGTGAGAGAAAGAGAAAGTGAGTGAAAGAGAGTGAAAGTGAAAGAGAGTGAAAGAGAAAGTGAGTGAGAGAAAGTGAAAGAGAGAGAAAGTGAAAGTGAGTGAAAGAGAGAGAGAAAGAGAAAGAGAGTGAAAGAGAAAGAGAGTGAAAGAGAAAGAAAGAGAAAGAGAAAGAGAGTGAAAGAGAGAAAAAGAGAAAGTGGGTGAGTGAAAGAAAGTGAAAGAGAGAGAAAGAGAAAGTGGGTGAGTGAGAGAGAGAGAGAGAGAAAGAGAAAGTGGTGAGTGAAAGAGAAAGAGAAAGAGAGAGAAAGAGAAAGTGAGTGAGTGAAAAGAGAGAGAAGAGAGAGAAAGAGAAAGTGAGTGAGTGAAAGAGAGAGAGAGTGAGAGAAAGAGAAAGTGGTGAGTAAAAGAGAAAGTGAGTGAGTAAAAGAGAAAGAGAGAGACAGAAAGAGAAAGTGAGTGAAAGAGAGAGAGAGTGAAAGAGAAAGTGAGTGAGAAAGAGAGAAAGAGAGAGAAAGAGAGAGAGAGAGTGACTTGTCAGAAGAAGTGATACTTTAAATCATTATTTGATGAAGTTCATCAAATAATGATTTAAAGTCTCACTTCTTCTTCTGACAAGATTAATATTAAAACAAAATATTCTTATTTGACATGAATAAAGCATGCCCTGTTGGATGGGGCTGTAGAATACGCCAACTACAGTGGGTAAGACTTCCTCTGCACCTAGTGTTGCATTCCTAATTACATTGCTGTGACAACCTCTTAGGTAAAACGTCAAATATTCAAACACTCTAAATTGGTTTTCCTGTCTTGTTTCCCTCCCATTCTGTGAAATATTTTATCTGTAATTTCCTTTCAGTGTTAGATTTTGTTTTTAAACAAAATTGTTCTAAAAAGATTGTATTTGATTTGTTTTAAAAAGTTGAATAAAATACAAGGATATTTTAGCACCAAGATTATAAAAGGCTCGTTCTGTTGTTATTACTAATGGACAATAAACGTTGCAGTTACCTTTGCTTTTTTTTAATGCATGTTAAAAAAAATTAAAAAAAGAATTGAAAATGTGGAAGAAAAATTAACGCTTAACATCCTGTTGCGAATTTTCCAAGTCCAGAGCCCCATTCCTATAAGGATTTATCAAAAAATGGCTAAAAATGGCTTTTCATTTAAAGTTACCTGTTATTTCCCTTAAATCAAAGACTTCTAAATATGTTTAATATTACATTTAAACAAAGTCCAGAGCCCCATTCCTATAAGGATTTATCAAAAAATGGCTAAAAATGGCCTTTTCATTTAAAGTTACCTGTTATTTTCCTTAAATCAAAGACTTCTAAATATGTTTATTATTACATTCAAACAAAGGCTATCGTTTGGGGCAGATTAGGAAAATGAATGTGACTTCTGGCCGGGTGGAATGAGGTGGTATAGGATGTTAAGAGTTAAAAACCAAAAAGAATACTTACAATTTCTAGAAAATAATCTACATGCGGTCTTTTATGTACAAAGAAACGCACAGGATGACGATCTATGATGACCTGGAAAGAGAGAGAAAGAAAAAAAAGATTATTTTGTAGTTATTAATATTACAAGAATCTTTCAATAAAAACGATTAAAACATTAAAATCTATCTATCTATATATAAAGGGCAGTTGTGTGTATGTCCGGAGGAAACTTCAAAAATAAAACAATTAACAACAAAGTAAATATATAAACACATTAAATATCACCAGGGCTTGGTTTTTGAGCAAAAATAATAAAGATTTGATTTATATTTGTGAAAGGGATTAAAAATAAAATTTAAATGATAACAGAATGGAATATTTTTTTTGCATTTAATATTTTGATTAGTAGACATTAACGTTTATTTTCAGAATGGCTTGATCAATGCAAGGTCTTTTTTTACATGGTGATTTTAATAGGGCATCCAACTCATGATTTAGTAATAATGGATCCGCGGGACTAACTTGTAAAAAAAAAAAATACCCCCCCTCTACCCTGGTGATGCCAGGTGGTCGCTTCTAGTATAAAATAAATTTGAGTAGATCAGAAGAATAAATCCAAAAAATTAATTTCTTTCGTACAGGACTATTTTCTTGAAAAGAAGAGAGATGAATTATTGCCTTTCATCTGATTAAAGCAGCTGATAATCTATCAATCACTTGGAAATCTTATCTCACTGATAAGATTAAGTGAGAATTGTTCCAAGCCGTAGCCATATCAATGCTACTGTATTGCTGCATCACTTGAGATAGATGGGAGTTACACAAGGATGCTGAGTGTTGTCCTGAACAAATCTTGGAAGCAGTACTCAAAAAAAAGCAGCAGCTGTATGGTAACATCTAAGTAAGACAGCTGGACACAACTGGAGGAGCAAGGACAAACTAAAGTCATAAGTGACATTCTCCTGTGGACACCTACACATGGAAACACCAGTGTAGGCTGACCAGCAAAAACCTATTTCAATCAGTTCTGTACAGATTCTGGATGCTGCACGGAAGACTTCCCAGAGACAATGACTGATAGGAGAGAGAGAGAGAGAGTCATGGATATTCACACTGATGATAGCAGATGAAAATCGTGTTTTTGGTGTCCCAAAAATAACATCTTTTTTTCTTCTTTCTCATTTAAAATCTCATCTAATTCTATCTGCTGAAAATTGTTGCTTGAAGAAAGAGAAAATAAAGAAAGAAAAAAAAGACAGAAAGAAAAAGAAAGAGAAAGAGAAAGAGAGAAGATAGCAGATGAAAATTGTGTTTTTTTGTGTCAAAAAAAAAAAAAAAAACCTTTTTTTTTGTTTCTTCTTTTCTCATTTAAAATCTTATCTAATTATATCTGCTGAAAATTGTGTGTGAGAGAGAGAGAGAGAGAGAGAGAGAGGCTGTACAGCAACATTGTGTAGGCTAACCAGCAAAAACCTATATCAATCAGTTCTGTACAGATTCTGGATGCTGCACAGAGGATAACTCAGGGATATTCATGCTGACAGCATGACATGATGATGATGATAGCAGCAGATAAAAATTGTGTTTTTGGTGTCCCAAAAATAACATCTTTTTTTTTTTATTCTTTTCTCATTTAAAATCTTATCTAATTATATCTGCTAAAAATCATTGCTTAGAAAAAAATCAAAAAAGATCCCTAGCCTTAATATTTCAACAGATTTGTTTTTTTAGGCGACAAAGGATAATTAAAACAGAATTAACATTTTCCGATTAAGTAGTTTATTTATTTATTTATCTATTACAAAATTTTATTAGTTTTCATTTGCTTTATATTGTTTTAGGATTTTTTTTTCTTCTTTCTTTTGCTGATCTATTCAGATGTCAAAATAAACAGCCACAAGTTGAGGACAAATTTGATATGTCTCTTAATCTTTTTACCAAATCTAAGTCAAGTGAAATTGTGATTAAAAACAAACAAAAAACCTAGAAACTCATTAAATCTAATTAGCAAATACATGTAGTAATAATAAGGTCAACATCTTCATACTGCATAAACACAGGACACACTAACAACCATTTTTTAAGACACACACAAAATAAAAATAAATAAATAATCACTAGAAAAAATAAACAAATAAAAAGACCCAAGTTATTTTCATTAATATCAATTTACTTTTCAATTTACAATTTAGAAACGTTGTGTGTCAGGCAAATCTGGTTAACATGTTGATACTTAAAATAAAAATTAAAAAAATAACAAAAAAAAAAAAAAAAAATAGAAAAGGCAGTGAGTGGTTAAGTCTACAGAAATTTTAAATAAGTGTGGGCATGTATTTACCCAGCCATCCGCCACAAGCAGGATCTGGCACAAGGTCAATATTTAAGTGGAGAACAGCTGGTTTAAATTCAGTTTTCCTTCTCCTAGATCAGTTGTCTTACCAAGGCTAAAGAGCCCAGTCTACCCTGCTATTTATGAATACATTTTTTAAATAGATCTGTCTGACTTATAGATGGAAGTTTAACAGTTACTACCACTGAAGATCAAAGTGGACCTATAGATGGAAGTTTAACAGGTACTACCACTGAGGATCAAAGTGGACCTATAGATGGAAGTTTAACAGGTACTACCACAGATCAAAGTGGACCTATAGATGGAAGTTTAACAGTACTCACTGAAGATCAAAGTGGACCTATAGATGGAAGTTTAACAGGTACTACCACTGAAGATCAAAGTGGACCTATAGATGGAAGCAGGTACTACAACTGAAGATAAAGTGGACCTATAGATGGAAGTTTAACAGGTACTACAACTGAAGATCAAAGAGGACCTATAGATGGAAGTTTAACAGGTACTACCACTGAAGATCAAAGTGGACCAAGGAGTAATGGCAATGAATGGGAGACCTCACATTATCCAGTTCTCCAGAAATAGAGCCTCACCACTGGGTGAAGTTTAGTGTCATACCCAGGATACTTTCCCCCCTTTTTGTGGCAGGGGTGGGGCAGGTTTTATCCCTCTACAGGGGATACAGTAAGATGATGTTTGAAAGTATGAAATGAAGCCTTGATTGATTTTAATAGCATGTCAACTCGTATGGGGTTATTTTATGGCAAGAGGGTCAGGAAATTGCATAAATTGTATGTTTAGTATTATTTGGATTATTCAGACTATTGTCCTCATCTTCATTGTTATCTGTACAATATTTCAGCCGATGTGCCCTCCAGCCTTCTTTAGGTATTTCTTGTCGGACTTGGGAGCCTTCTCAAATAATGGCCCCCGAGTTCGAAAATAAGTTTCCCGAGTTCAAAAGAAATACCTGAAGAAGGTCGGGGGGGGGGGCACATTAACTGAAAGGTTGTACAGATAACAATGAAGATGAGGACAATAGTCCGAATAATCCAAATAATACTAAACATACAATTTATGCAATTTCCTGACCCTCTTGCCATAAAATAACCCCATACGAGTTGACATGCCATTAAAATCAATCAAGGCTTCATTACATATTTTCAAATATCATCTTACTGTATCCAAATAATATTATTTATCAAGCCTTATCAAAAAAATTCAGAGAAATATTGGTATGTTTATAATTTCATTTTTTTATTTTGAGTTCTTAAAGATCTTTTTTTTTAAATATCTAATTTTAACAATATGTCAAAATCGTCTGGGGACAATTTATTAATAATTACTTTACATAGTACTGATCATGTTTACATCTAGAATTTTTGGTCTAATTTTATTTCTCTCAAATATCATCCATGTTGACATTTTCAAATAGGCCCATCATTGCATTGAAAAAATGTTATCTAATGAGTTAAATCTGTACATTCTATAAGAAAATGTTTAATAGTGAGTAGTGCTATATACTGGTAATACCTCTTATGTGTATATCTTGTTTGATAAATGCTCAATCAAGAGATAAAATGACAAAATGAAGCCATGTTATTTAGACTAATGTCCTCGTGTTTCATTTGCCATACATTTGGCCAAATTTAACTATCAATACTTGGCTGCATCAGTAATTATTGTATATCTGCTATTTTTATTTCTGGATCGTTCTTTTTCCCAATCTGACTTTTCTTCAAATTTGGTTATCTCCCCCTTTTGTTAATCTTTTACCGCCCCGTCGGCTGGGGCATTAGAATGCACTGACTGCACCTCTGCAGAGGGGTAAGACTCCCCTAATGGGGCCACCTGTTGGCCGTGGGTGGCGACCCATGATGCTTAAGGATAGAACCCAGGTGGTTGAGCAGTCCATGACTTGCAATACTCACTTTGGCCCTATCTTGGGCTAGACGGGCGGTCGGAGAGGCCCCCTCCAATCAATCGGCTGGTCATGTCAAGCCCCAGCACCTATATGATTTTCCCAGCCTATTGCCCTTATGGCAAGCCCCACCCTTTTTATCATATGGGTGCTAGAAGGCGGTGGTGCGGGTCTACATGTCCTGGGAATGGCGTTAAACTCTATCTGATGGTGAGGTTCCAGTTTTGGAGGTTTGGGGAATGTGGAGCACCCCTTCATCACCATTGCTCCCTGGTCCACTCTGACCCAGAGTGGTAGTACCTGTTAGGGTTCCATCTATGGGTTAAATAGGAAAATGTATTTATAAAAATTCTATTATCCATTAAGAATTGATTTATTTCAAAACTTTATCGGCATTAAATGACCCACTGAGGTTGATATGCCGTAAAACAAAACAAACAAACAAACAATCTTCTTTTATGTTGTTTTGGAAACAGATAAAAGATGATATCCACCTAACAGTATAAAGAAAATGTCAAGATACTCTATGAAAAATATGCAAAACATTTGCATATGAATTCATTGGAAAGAAAAGACAGAAAAAAAAACTATGTGCAGAAATGCTGGGGGGGAAATCCAAAAGGAGTACTATAGCAGTAATTTATTACAGATTGTTATTACATCCTTGGCATTCTCAAATTAGCAAAGGAGCCCCTGGCACAAGGCCTCGGGGTGCACTGAAAAGCATCTAGGACATTTTAAGGTTTACAGGATTAGAAAAATCCTAAGTAAAGAATAAACAAATGCAAGAAATTACAGAAAATAATACAAAATAGCTGAGAGACCAATCTATAATAAATAGAAAGAATTGGAAAAAAAAAAAAAAAAAAAAGACTGAACTATATAGAAAGGCAAAGGAAAATGTAAAATAACTAGTCCTGCCAAATTGTAATGGCATATCAACACCTTATGGGTTATTTAATGCTGACATTTTTATTGTAATCATAACGATATTTTTCAGTGTTTCTTATTGTCTATAATCACACAGCTTCGAGTAACTATTCTTAAGACAAATAATTTGAACACAGTTATATGGTATCAAGTCTTCTTATCTAAATACAAATAATTTTTAAACATATCTATTAGACCCGTAAGACCCTAACACGTACTATCACACTGGGTCAGATTGGACCTAGCTTGTTAACCATTGCACCATGTAGAACTAATAATTATATGCTTTTATTAAAAATTCAGACTGGCTTATACAGGGCTGGCTTAGTTTAGTCGGATGGGAACCTCGAGGTTCCTGGTTCAATACCAGCCTTCGCCAACTCAGCATATGAGTAGCACAGGGATCTGTGCAGTAAAGTGAGGACCTGATGGTAGGTGTGGTGCTTCACCTCAAACGCTAAAAAACAATCTCTTTGGTCTAGTAAAAAGGGTATAGACTACCTCGTTGTCTGGCTGATACTGACCTTAAGCCACCTGATGACTTTTTTTTTTTTACTGACTTTTTTTTATAAAAAATTCAGGAAAAAAATGAAGCTTCCCGAGTCCGAAAAGAAATACCTGAAGGAAGATTTTTTTGTTAAAATTTTAGTACTTAATTGGCAGACTCTTAAAAGTGAGAAAATAACAAAAGACTGACTCACTCAAAGAAATGATGTACTCCATCCAAGGTTAGCTAGAAAATCTAGCTCAACCAAAATGGTCTGAGTATTTCAAAGATATTCAGAGTTCTCCAACACAAAATCAACATTTAGTTGTAGCCAAAAAGGAAATTTACACCATAGTCGAGCCAAGTATACACAACAGAGATTATTCAATTATTATTTTAAAGAGATATGAGCATAAACACCTGTAGTCTGTGATAAGATTTATATTAAATGCTCTCATTGATCATCAGATTGCGGAGTCAAGATCACATTTTTAGGGTTAACAGTTATCATTGTAGGAATCAACAAGTAGAGTTTTATACAAGGCTGTTTGCATTTCACTTCATGCTAATGCCCTTGTGAAAATGTGAATACAGATTATCTGGTGTCACTTAATCACAGATTTCTTATTTGTCCCATTTTGTTTCACCCAATTTTAAAAACGAAACATTCGAAATGGTCTTGCATCGCTTAAATGCCTAACGTAAAATTAGAATGGATTTTTTTTTTTTAAATTAAAAAAAAAAAAAAAAAAGAAAGAAAGAAAGAGAGAGAAGAAAGAGAGAGAGAGAGAGAGAAAGTTACGTTTGTTTAATTTGTAATATAAAAATTACGAATTACAAAAGATATTTTGGTAGAATTTATATGTAATGAAATTGCAAATCATCGTTTCTGGCTTTGATAGCTCATCTTGATTTTTTATTTCGTTTCGTGGAAATTCCTGCTAGTAATTAATAATTTGCTATGAAAGAAAATCTGAAGAAGTGTTACTTCTTTTTTTGGGGGGGGCGGGAGCTATCTTAATCCTAAAGGTCAACCTCCAGAACGAGAAAGTATGGTGCATTCACACATAATTAAGTCTTTATTAAACACTGCAGATCAGTAAATCAATTAACATATTTCTGTCCGTTAATCAATGGATCAATCTGGCAACAGTAACCCATTAGCAGAAGAAAAGAAAAAAATCAGATTATATAGATAATTACTGAGCAAAGTTTGGCACAAGGCCAGAAATGGAAAAGGGGGATTCTAGTAAAAGAAATATATATATATTATATATATATGTACTAAACATAAATTTTGCACTTTTATGTTTTATGTGTTTCCATTCAGCCATTGAATACGGACTATATGAAGCAAAATAACTATCAGAGTTCGATAGAAATAGTCAGGATTATGTTGGTGGTTGGATATATTTTTAAATAATAAACAAACAATATATTCTCGGCCAATTTTTGGAATTGGAAGCTCAAATTTGGGGGATTGTCTAACTTTAACATAGTCCACACCTGTACAAAATTTCAGAAAAATTGAAGGGGCTGGGTGATATGGCCTGGATGATTTGACATGGAATTACCCTATATATATATATATATATATATTTATATTATTTATATACGTAAAGTAAGTAAAGTTGTGGGGGCGGCCTAATGTCGGTATCAGCCAATCAGCGAGGGAGTCTATCCCCTTTTCAATAGCGCTAGACCAAGGAGATTGTTTTTGCATCTGAGGTGGAGCGCCACACATCAGCTCCCTACTTTACCGCACAGATCCCTGTGCTACTCATAACGCTGAGTTGGCGAGGACCAGTATCGAACTAGGAACTTTGTGATTTCTAGCCGAACGCTCTACCGACTGAGCTAACCCGGCCCATATATATATATATATAATATATATATATATATATATATTCGTCATTATATAAAAGAATATATATTTTTTCATATTTAAAAAAAAAAAAAAAAAAAACAGTAACCCATTAGCAGAAAAAAAGACAACAAAAAACATATCAGATTCTATAGATAATTACTGAGCCAAGTCTGGCACAAGGCTATAAATGGAAAAAGGGGGATTCTAGTAAAATCTGAGCAGTCTCAAACTAATTAATTTGCTAACCACTACACCATGTGTTTTTAAACATTTAAAGGGCCGGGTTAGCTCAGTCGGAAGATCATTCGGCTAGAAACCAAAAGGTTCCTAGTTCTATACCGGTCCTCACCAACTCAAGGTATGAGTAGCACAGGGATCTGCGCGGTAAAGTAACGAGCTGATGGTAGGAGTGACGCTCCACCTCAGCCGCAAAAACAATTTCCTTGGTCTAGCACTAGTGAAAAGGGTATAAACTCCCTTGCCGATTGGCTGATACCGACTTTAGGCCACCCCAATGACTTTACTTACTTTATATATATGTACTAAACATCATATATATATATATATATATATATATATGAGAAGTAAACAAACAATGTGTTTTGATATGGCTTTTTTAGCCAACAATTTTTGGGAGAATATGTGCTTAATATTAGGTACGATTTCAATTAGACACATATTCTCCGAAAAATATATATATATATATATATATATATATATATATATATTTTATATAATTATCAATGGTAATATGGTTTCATACTCATAACTTAAAGTTTCATGGTAATCCAATCATCAGATGAGATCAATGGTTGAGATGTCAAAAACCAGTCGTGAAATGGTTGAGATGTTAAAAACCAGTAATTTTTTAGCGTTTATATGAAGCATTTTTCACGCGATGGGAAATGTAAAGCTAAAAATTTTTTTTTTTAACTGTGGCTTGTTTAACGTTTATGTGACGTAGATTGTGTTTACGTGATGTAATGTCATGACGTTAAATTTGTATTTAAAAAACATTATAATCAAACAAACTTGCATTGGTGTTAATGTACGTGGTGGTCAGATGAATTTTTTTTTTTTTAAATAAATAAAAGGAGAGCGAAATTCAGGGATCAATTAGGGTCAGGTGGTAAGGAAACAGTAAAAATTTGTTCAAATGCCTACATTTCGAAACGAGTTCACTTCTCTTATTTAACAAGTTATTGCTTGCATTTTGTAATATACACAACTTTTTTTCTAAGCAGAGATCGCATTTACGTTGTCCGCCTTTGTATGCCTGGGCTTTTTTTATTATTTCCCATTAAAAATTTGTTCAAATGCCTACATTTCGAAACGTGTTCACTTCTCTTATTTAACAAGTTATTGCTTTAAAAATTTTATTAATATATTATATATGTATATATATTCGTCATTATATAAAAGAATATATATTTTTTTAATATTTAAAATATTTAAAAAATATTTATATTTAACAGTAACCCATTAGTAGAAGAAGAAAAAAGAGAAAAAAAAATCAGATTCTATAGATAATTAGTGAGGCAAGTGTGCCACAAGGCCAGAAATGAAAAAGGGGATTCTAGTAAAATTCTGAGCAATGTCAAACTAATTTGCTAACCACTACGCCATGGTGAATCAACCAAGAGAAGCTTATATATAATCAAAGAGATTCAAACATTTCCATCCTGAACAGCAGGTGAAGGATTAAGTGACACAAATTAAAGTCTTGGGGGGGGGGGGGAGATGAGGGAGGGGAGATTATCAAATAATAGCAATACAAGTACATTCCATGTAAATAAAAAAACATTAAAAATCAATTTACAGACAGCAAATAGCCTCTCTCTCGTTCATCAATCAGATTTAGAGATTAAAAAAATAAAATTTTAAAAAAATCAATTTGATTGAAATGGTCACAATTATCAAGTGGACAAAGATTAAATCAAGTGATCTTATATGATCTTGATTTATATAGGAGTCAAAAATATTATCCGCACTCTTGATTTATATACAAGGGAGAGTCAAAAATTATCCACTCTTGATTTATATAACGAGGGAGAGTCAAATATTGACTCTCCCTTGTATATAAATAAAGAGGGCAGGTAATTTTTGACTCTCCCTTGTATATAAATAAAGAGGGCAGGTAAT
This sequence comes from Doryteuthis pealeii, assembly GCA_023376005.1. Lineage (NCBI taxonomy): Eukaryota > Metazoa > Mollusca > Cephalopoda > Myopsida > Loliginidae > Doryteuthis > Doryteuthis pealeii. The sequence goes on from CM042170.1 coordinate 7,845,297, forward strand.
TTTTGACTCTCCCTTGTATATAAATGAAGAATGCAGATAATTTTTGACTCTCCCTTGTATATAAATGAAGAGTCAAAAATTATCCACACTCTTCGTTTATATACAAGGGAGAGTCAAAAATTATCCGCACTCTTCATTTATATAATGAGGGAGAGTCAAAAATTATCCGCACTCACCATAACATATCTTTGTTATTGTCACACTGTGTTCTGTGCATGCAGTGCTTATAGTTATCAATGTTGTAGTCATGTGATCAAAGCTTGAGCCTGATCACACTATTTTGCTTGCTTTATTTACAGTACTATTTCTCTGAATTTTTGAGATGAGGCTTGACAATATGTATTATTCGGACTATTGTCCTCATCTTTATTGTTATCTGTACAATGTTTCAGTCAATGTGCCCTCCTGCCTTCTTCAGGTATTACTTGTCGGACTTGGGGACCTTCATTGAACTCTGAACCCAACCCTTTATTCAATCCCAAGGGTATACTGTTCTCTTTCCGCTAACCATGACTGGGTACAAGTGTTAAGCTGTGTTAATTATTATGGGATCTTGCATTTTCATTCAGTGCTTTGTATTTTATTTGTATGTAAAAACTTAACACTTCCTTAAGATGTCTCGTCTTTCTCTTCCTCTGAAGCAGATTATATGACATTTTTGCCAGTCAAGGGATTGAACCTGAACAACTTATCTACCAGAACAATTGATTAGATTGAAGAAAGTGTTTACTTTGAAATTCACAGGAGATTACAAACAGAAAACTGAAGGAAGATAAAATCAATGAAATATAACTATAACAACCGAACAGAGGACAATAATTTGAATAAATTAGCATATAATAATAACTAGCAAAGCTACCCGGTGTTGCCAGGGATTAAAAAACTTAAAATGAATCTCTTATCTATAGTTATATATAGATTTTAAAATATTTTTCTATATATAATATAAAGATTTTTGAAGACAATTGACAATGCAATATGTGTTGAAAATTATATTTATTTAAATAAAATTCCATCATCAGAGTTATTAAAAGTACTAGGTGTTTTTATAGTACTTATCCATCGCCATGGGATAAGTACTATTAAAAAAAACACCTAGTACTTTTAATAACTCTGATGATGGAATTTTATTCCGAAAATATTTAGAATTAAAAAAAAAAGTTAAATAAATATATTTTCAACACATATTGCATTGTCTATTGCCTTCAAAAATCTTTATATTACACATACGCACAATGCTTCAAACATACTATTAAAAAAAACAACCTTTATTTTTCTATATATTTGTTTTATTATCTTTTAATTTTTATATATTTTTGTTTTTAAGTTGTTTACTTTTATTATTCTTGTTTGTATGTTGTCATTTATTTGCTTTTCATTATGTTTTATCCTTTATTAATTTGTTTTATCTTTTAATTAAGTTTTAAATTAATTTTTCAATATATATCATTCATTTGTATTTTTCTCTAGCTTTTCTTATGGAAAATGAGGTTAAATCGAACTTAACGGACTGTTACACCTCAAAGATACATGGTTCAAAGTTAACTGACCTGAAAAAATGTAAAAGTTTTTCAATAAAATAACTGGTGCATTATATCTTTTATTCATTAATATATCAACACTGAAAATTTCATTAAATTAGGTTAATTCCCTGATTTTTAGTATTTTTTTTTTCTCTCGGCGGGGTGACGTACGATGGTGGAATTTAGGTTCATTAAGTTCGATTTAACCAAAAATGAAGTCTAAACAGTTTTTTTTTTAAACTCCCTCTCAGACAAAAATAGAGTGTGGATTTTATTGATCTTTACTAGTCTCCACTAATTTTCTTTTATAAAAGGACGTTTGCCCAGTTGTTGAATAAACAACATACAGAATACGAGACAGATAAATTCCTCAATTCTGAAATTTACATTAGAAAAAAATAGATAAAATAAAAAATTTCCAAGTTTTCTTTTTTTTTTTTCTTTTTTTAATTCTATTTTAAATATAACTAATCATAAATGCTTTCTATTTATACACGTTTTGGGTGAGTGTATGTTTGTACGAGCGTATATGCACACTTGGGGGGTGGAGGTATTTCAAATTAATTTCCTCTTTCTCTCATTTTATTTATTTCTGACTATATCACTAGATAAAACATTAATCTTATGTTCTCCCTTTTTAAATTTCAGCTGATTCTTATTATAGGCAACTACTTAAATTATGAAAAGGAAAGAATTTCTGACACTTCTGCTTTCTAGATCTCATTCTTAAAGATTTCAAATCATCTCAGATATTTCCAACTTTAAAAAATATACATTTCAAAAATATATTAGCTTGGAAAGTATAGGATAATTTTTATTTTTTTTTTTTTTTTTTTGTTGCTTTTTTTACTGACACACATATATATATTAGTAAAAAAATTAACAGATTTAGATTTTTAGAATTATAGCCTATTTCAGGGAGCCTAGAGGAATCGTCTAGTGCTTCCCATCCTCAGATTTCAAAATAAACATTTTCTTCAATCTAACTAATTGTCCTAAGAATGTGAGACACTAAACGATTTCTCTAGGCTCCCTGAAAAAAGCTATAATGCTAAAAATTTTAATCTGTTATTTTTTTTTACTAATATATATGAGGTAAAATAAGGAATGAAAGAACAAAACTCAGACAAAAATGTGTAGCATATTTTGCTGGAGTATTGAACTCGGCTTCTTCTGTGAAATATACTACACATTTTTGTCCGAGTTTTGTTCTTTCATTCCTTAATTTACCTCATTCTGTCGGATTCATTCCAATCCTATTTTCCTCACTAATATATATGTGTCATTAAAAAAATGAAAAAAATTTATACCTTATTTTCCAAGCTAATATATTTTTGAAATATTTTTAAATCACCTAGTGCCTCCCATCCATAGAACAATTAATTAGATTGAAGAAAATGTTTACTTTGAAATCTGAGGATAGGAAGCACTAGACAATTTCTCTAGGCTCCCTGAAATAGGCTATTATACTAAAAATCTAAATCTTCTGTTATTTTTTACTGATATAATTTTACATTGAGCTTTGTAAATTACGACATTCTAAAAAACTACTACGTCATAAGGAAGATTTCTTCACCTTATCTTTGGATTATATATACTAATACAAAATTAAAAACGCCCTCCCGGTGATGTAAAAATACATTTTTGAAACATAATGCTTGAGGGGTTGGAGTAAAAAATTCAATGTCAGCGAGTTTGTACCCTAAGTAAGTAAAATCATCAAATTCATTAAAGGATTAAAAAATAGAACAATTTGAAATGTAAACTTTAAATATGTTTTTAAAATAAAACAAATACCAAGGCTTTCATACATCTATTCATTTATAAAAAATATATTAGTAGCCGCAAAATACGTATTTTACAAAATACCCCCCCCCCCCGGGAAAGAAATTACCAAAAATGAGGGAATTATCAGATTTTAATGAAATTTTCAGTGTTGATTAAGTAAAATAACTGATATATTATAAAATTCATTCATTCATTAATCAACACTGAAAATTTCATTAAAATCGGATAATCCCCTGATTTTTGGTAATTTTTTTCAATCAGGGGGTTAAATTTATTTTGTAAAATACAGATGTTACATCATCTTTGGTAGTGTTTACGGCCATGTTTACAATATAAAAGTAAAGTCGACGGAGCAGCCTAAAGTCGGTATCAGCCAGTCAGCGAGGGAGTCTATCCCCTTTTCAATAGCACTAGACCAAGGAGATTGTTTTTAGCATCTGTGGTGGAGCGCCACACCTACCATCAGCTCCTTTACCGCACAGATCCCTGTGCTACTCATACGCTGAGTTGACGAGGACCGGTATCGAACTAGGAACCTTATGGTTTCTAGCCGAATGCTCTACTGACTGAGAGCAAAATTGACCGAAAAAATATTTTATAATGTACTAAAAATAAATTACATGTGTAATATTATTTTGCTTTTTTTTTTTTTCTTTTCTTTTTTTTTAATACTGATGCTCATTATGTTACAGCTTTTCGACTTAGCCAAAAATTTGACCTTAAATAATCGATTTAATTCATTTTAATTCATTTTTAGAATGAAAAGCAGACAACATTTTGGCAGTGCCTATAGTAGTATTAGTAATTTGCTGAATATTTTTTATCAATCCTTATTATTATTTGACTTATCCTGCTGAGTTGCTACATACTAGCAAGATGTGCTGGATCAGCTACACCACTTCATGAGGCTCATTCTTTAGATAAAAAGACTTTTGGTTCATCTTCTAATGAAGGTTGGTGATGGTGGTGTGTAGGCTGATTTGATTTTTTTTTTTCAAAGGTAAATAAACATTTTTAAGTATACTAAGTATATCCAACAAGGTTATTTCATTACTCAACCGATTAAAAAAAAGAAAGAAAGAAAGAAAGAATTCCATCCAGCTCGGCACAAATTCTTAGGAGTGCAAGGAGGTTGATGCAAGAACATTTCTGAAATGCCTTCCAGTTTGCTACAGAGCAAAAATCTATTTATACAGCTTAATATTATTGCAGGGTTTTACAAGGGCACTTCACACTATCAAGTACTGATAAACAAGCTCTCTCTCTTTCTCTCTTATAGACTATTACCTCAGCAGAGAGTTTGATCCTCACTGGTTGCCTGATATGGCGAGGTCAAAATTAGTAAATATCTACTCAGATAATACAGATATTCTTTCATAATTCAATTTGTTGGTACAAAAATATGTTTGTATTATTCTGATTTATTTCAGACAGTTGTCCTCATTTCTCAGAATTTTTGAGATGAGGCTTAATGATTAGTATTATTTGGATTATTCGGACGGAGAACAGGATACCCCCTTGGACTGAATAAAGGGTTAGGTTCAAAGTTCCATGATGGTCCCCGAGTCCAAAAATAAGGTTCCCCTGAGTCCAAAAAGAAATACCTGAAAAAGGCCAAACGTTGTAGAGATAACAATGAAGTTGAGGACAATAGTTCAAATAATCCAAATAATACTAGTTGTCCTCATCTTTATTGTTATATACACAATGTTTCGACCAATGTGCCTTCCGGCCTTCTTCAGATGTTTGTCAAACTCAGGAGCCTTTATGTAAAAAAAAAAATCAGTAGTATTTGCATAACTTCAAACCAAACCCTTTATTTAATCTATTGGGGTAGATTGTTCTCATTCCATTAACCATGACCAGGTACAAGTGTTAAGCTATATTAAATATTCTGTTATTTTCACCTATATAATTGTACTTGGTCATGGTTAACAGAAGGAGAACAATCTATTAGGTGGAAACACGGTGGTGTACTGGTTAGAGTCACAGAAAATGGACTCGTCGACCCGAGTTCAATTCCTGAACAAAGCCACAGTTCACACAGCGCTAATACCCTTGGAAAAGGTATGAATCCAACTATTCTCCCTACAGCTATGGATAAATAGTAGGGCAGACTTTGGTTAGGCAACCAGTCTAGGAGAAGAATAGACTCGGTCCTACTTAGTGATCTATTTCAATTTAATAAATAAAAAAATTATTTATTCTGACATGAAGGCCTCAGAGTCGACAAGAAACACCTGAAGAAGGCTGGAGGGCACAATCGTCGAAACGTTGTGTATATATATTTACAAACCCCTCCACATGGGTAAGATATGACACAAGATCAATTTCATAAACGGAGTTTAACAGGCTTGAATTCAGAGTTTTCTTTCTTCTAGACCGGTTACCTAACCAAGGTTAAAGAGCCCAGTCCTTCCCACTATTTACCCATAGCTGGAGGGAGAATAGTTGAATTCATAACTTTCCCAAGGGTATTTAGCACAATGTGAAATGCAAATAGCCTTGTCCAGGATTTGAACTCATCTCACCATGTCCATTTCCTAAGACAGTAACCATTACACAATGTGCCTCCAAGACGTGTATATAACAATAAAGGTGAAAACTGCAGTCTGAAAATTCTAAATAATACAAATTATCAAGCTTCGTCACAGACATCCAGACAAAGACAGAACTCGTTCAATCCCGTTCTAAATATACCCATTGGTTGCTTTTGGAGCAAATCTTCATTTCAAACAATTTTTGCAAGATAAAATGCATAAAATACAAGATAAATATCTTAGATATTTATTTTATGTTTATTTAGTCTGAAGGAAAACAGTGTTGAGATTTTATCACAGCACATGGAATTCTTTTGTTTTTGTTGGGATTAGTAGACAGTTTCTTTTTTGTTTTGTTGGATTTCTTTTCCTTTAGTCATTTCAGCTTGAATTCTGTATAATGTCTCAACTGTCTATAATTCACAACTGTCTGAAATTTACCTTCATTTTCATATTCAGTGTCTTGACGTGGTTATATAATTAGTTAATTCTAATATTATTAATGCTTAACATCCTGTTGAGAATTTTTCTAAGTCCAGAGCCCTATTCCTATAAGGATTTATCAATGAATGGCTAAAAATTGCCTTTTCATTTAAAGTTACCTGTTATTTCCCTTAAATCAAAGACTTCTAAATATGTTTAATATTACATTTAAACAAAGTCCAGAGCCCCATTCCTATAAGGATTTATCAATGAATGGCTAAAAATGGCCTTTTCATTTAAAGTTACCAGTTATTTCCTATAAAGACTTCTAAATATGTTTAATATTATATTTAAACAAAGGGTATCATTTTGGGTGGATTAGGAAAACAAATATGGAATGATGTGGTATAGGACGTTAAGAGTTAAACAAATGCTTTATTAATGGTTTCATGTGTTGGATAGTATTCTTTTTACATTCTTAAGTTATCTGATAAGTGTTCTATGTCTTCTAACTTTCTCTTCTCTGCTGGGTTGTGTCTGTTTCTCTTTTATTGGATTGTCTCGGGTGATGTCTCTCTCTGCATCCATCTTAGTTCTTAATTATGAACTTATTCATTTGGTTTACTCATATTTTTATTTTTCAATCCCACTTTAATATGCGCATAGTAAGCTGTTGGGGTGGCCTAAAGTCAGTATCAGCCAAACAGCGAGGGAGTCTATCGCCTTTTCACTAATTTTGAAATTCTGGCTCATAAAAATTTGCCATTTTTGAGAAATTTGTAATGTTTATACCAACAAAACATCCAACTTTATAAATAAAGTAAATAAAGTGGGCGAAGTGGATGATTGTTGGCATCAGCCAGACAGCAAAAGAGAGTTTTCCCTTTTTTTCACTACCGCTAAACCAGGAGCACCAAACCTACCATCAGCTCCCCACTTTACCACACTTTACCAAGCCATGTTACTCATGCACTGAGTATAGAATCAAGAACCTTGTGGTTCCGAAGTGGGGGGTTCTACCGACAGAGCTAAATCAAACTCAGTATATAGGTACTACGGAATATTCTTTACTATAAAAAGTTGTTGGGGTGACCTAAAGTCGGTATCAGCCAATCAGCGAGGGAGTCTATCTCCTTTTCAATAGCGCTAGACCAAGGAGATTGTTTTTGCATCTGAGGTGGGGCGCCACACCTACCATCAGCTCCTTACTTTACCGCACAGATCCCTGTGCTACTCATATGCTAAGTTGGCAATGGCCGGTATCAAACTAAAAACCGAGTGGACACTCTACCAACTAAGCTAAACCAGCCCATCAGTATTAACACCAATATGTATCTACCCACGACGGCTCTCTCGTCAGTTCTGTAAGATTTTAACTACATTCCTATAGATTAGCCTGGTCATGAGATTTGATTAACCTACGAGAATCTTGTCTAAGGTTAACCTGGGGTGAAATCCTGTCCGTCAGACTTATCTGAATTTATCTGTATTTTTCTAGTAAGCCCTAAATTCAAACCCAACTACACTTCATTACAAAAATGATAGGCTATGCCTATTCATTATGTAACACAGGTTGTGAATGCAAAAAGAATTGTTAAATCAAACTTAACGGACTTAAATTCCACCATTGTATGTCACTCCGCCGAAAGAAAAAAAAAATACCAAAAATCAGGGAATTGACCTAATTTAATGAAATTTCCAATGTTGATATATTAATGAATAAAAGATATAATGCACCAGTTATTTTATTTAAAAACTTTTATATTTTTTCAGGCCAGTTAACTTTGAACCATGTATCTTTGAGGCGTAACACAGATTCTCAAAGATATGTGGTGGGTAATTCCATGTCAAATCATCTAGGCCATGTCACCCATCCCCTTCAATTTTTCTGAAATTTTGTAGGGGTGTGGACTATGTTAAAGTTAGACAATCCCCAAAATTTAAGCTTCCAATTCCAAGAATTGGCAGAGTTATGTCAATTTTTAGCTCTCCAAATTTGAGGGAGGTCGCAAAAAATGGCGACTTTTTGTAATTTATTTTTGTCTGTAAAATGAGTTCTAGAGCTTCCCTACTACTAAAAATTTTTTGCCCATAGAATCCAAAAATACCATCATAAAAGACTTAAAGCTAACCAATTTTAAGTAATCAATGATTTTATATTTTTTCATTCACCCCTTGCTAAATAGAAACATAAATATCATCATGGACCACTGTTACCTATGAAATGCTAATTAGAATCCTTCACTCCTTTCTTAAATAGAAGCATCAATATCATCATGGATAGCTGTTAACTATGAAATGCTAATTAGAATCCATTCACCCCTTCCTCAATAGAAGCATCAATATGAACATGGACTGTTGTTAACTATGAAATGAAAATTAGAATCCTTCACTCCTCCCTAAATAGAAGCATCAATATCATCATGGACAGCTGCTAACTATGAAATGCTAATTAGAATCCTTCACTCCTTTCTCAATAGAAACATCAATATCATCATGAACAGCTGTTTGATTTTTAAAAGGGGAGAGGCAAATTTTACAATATGAGTTAAAACATTCACAACCAATGAAAATAGTTAATACAAAATGAAAGCCAAATGAAACTGATACAGACTGATGGTAAATGGGGGCCCAAAGAGACCCCATTATTTCAGAAAAATAATATTCCAAGTGTTAGGAAATTTTTACTATATACTTATCCCCAGGACTTATTAAATATTTCTAAATTCTTGTTTGTTATATCCAAGAGAAATAATCCCGACATTTTGGATAGAGGTTTATTTGCGTAGATTAAATTTCATTTCTGTAAGTTTCAAACCCTGAGTCATACAATTTGGCCTCAGTGATTGCAACACGATAAAAATGTGAGTAGCGTTGGGGTAGGGGGGGCGTAAAATATGGCAGTGTGGAAATTCTAAGACAAAAAACCCTGAAAGACTTTTGCCATTATTCATCACACATTATATATATATATATATATATATATATATATATATATATATATTGTGTGTATGTGTGTGTGTGTGTGTGTGTGTTGATGAATAATGGCAAAAGTCTTTCAGGGTTTTTTGTCTTAGAATTTCCACACTGCCATATTTTACGCCCCCCCCCCAAACTAAAAAAAAAAAAATGAATAAAAGAAGGAGCAGCAGGCAGAATATCTTTTTCTAAGTCAGACAGTCTGTCTAACTTACATCTGTTACGTTCTTTTACGCCCACAAATTGTAGCGTCTGAAAATGGTGCTTGAAAGAGAAGCATTGTACATAGGTGCTCCTCTTAGAAAGGAAATAAATCAACACTGCCTAAACAAGACCAACCAAGTCAGAAAAAATAAATAAATGATATATATATATATATATATATATATATATATATATTACACACATTTTTTTTTTTTTGCTGTCTATAGATTCACATTCATCATAAAAATAAACAGAACGATGGTCATAAAATATTTCATGAAAGATTGTTTTGTCTTTAATATGGACTTCGTGATGTCATATTCAATTATTTATATATATATAGATAAATAAATAAATAAATAAATAAATAAAGGAGGGGGTGCAATTTTAAATGAAACCAGCCAATAAAAATAAAAATAATAATAAAAACAAGCATGCACGACTATCCTTTGTTAATAGCTAGCTTAGTCAGTAAAAACCTGTAAAAATATTAAGTGACATAAAAGGAAGTTTGTTTGGATAGTAAAAGAATTAAAAAAAGATTCTAAAGAATTGGTAGCAAAAGATAAAAAATGTCAAGTCATTTAATAAGTCTATCTTAATTTAGCACAAGGTCAGAAGTTTGGGTAACTTATTCAAAATTGAACTCACTAACAATGATCCACTAATCTAGTTAGATAACATAACTTGAGATGCTAGACTTCTAGTTAGGTTAGTTATTTGGATTATTTGGACTTTGATTGTTATCTACACTATTTCTCTGAATTTTTCAGATGAGGCTTGATGATTAGTATTATTTGGATTATTTGGACTATTGTCCTCATCTTTATTGTTATCTACACTATTTCTCTGAATTTTTCAGATGAGGCTTGATGATTAGTATTATTTGGATTATTTGGACTATTGTCCTCATCTTTATTGTTATCTACACTATTTCTCTGAATTTTTGAGATGAGGCTTGATAATTAGTATTATTTGGATTATTTGGACTATTGTCCTCATCTTTATTGTTATCTACACTATTTCTCTGAATTTTTGAGACGAGGCTTGATGATTAGTATTATTTGGATTATTCAGACTATTGTCCTCATCTTTATTGTTATCTACACTATTTCTCTGAATTTTTTAGATGAGGCTTGATGATTAGTATTATTTGGATTATTTGGACTATTGTCCTCATCTTTATTGTTATCTACACTATTTCTCTGAATTTTGAGATGAGGCTTGATGATTAGTATTATTTGGATTATTAGGACTATTGTCCTCATCTTTATTGTTATCTACACTATTTCTCTGAATTTTTGAGACGAGGCTTGATGATTAGTATTATTTGGATTATTCAGACTATTGTCCTCATCTTTATTGTTATCTACACTTTCTCTGAATTTTTGAGATGAGGCTTGATGATTAGTATTATTTAGATTATTCGGACTATTGTCCTCATCTTTATTGTTATCTGTACAACGTTTCGGACAATGTGCCCTCCAGCCTTCTTCAGGTATTTACTGTTGGACTCTGGAACTTTCTTTTCGTAATCGGGAGCCAGCACAGAGCTTTGAACCCAACCCTTTATTCAATCCATGGGGGTATCCTGTTCTCATTCAGTCAACCCGCATGGATTGAACAAAAGGTTGGGTTCAAAGTTCCGTGCTGGCTCCCGATTAAGAAAAGAAGGTTTCCGATTATGAAAAGACCATTTGACCATACGAGATTGAGCCTAAAACACACCCAGAAATAAACCATATATACATACCAAATTTAGTAAAAATTGAATGAGCAGTTTTCATCTTATTATAATGGTGATTGTGTGTTTTTCTGTCTGTAACCGAAAACAATTCCCTTACGTCACATTCTATAGGATTTTATTTTTATTTAAACCTCAATTATTAATAAAAATTGTTTTACATTATTAATACTGTTGACCATATCTACTTAAGAATAACATGCAATTGTATTTATATATACAACAAAATAGCAGTTTACAGTGTGAATGGGAAGGCTAATTTGCATATTGATATTAAAAATCTGACTTTAATAAATATGTGCTTGGTATTATTGATTTCTAATTGTTTGGTTTTATCTTAATGAATATTATCTAAAATCTCAGAGATAAATCTTAAAAGAAATCCATTAACAAGAAAAAATAACTGTATTTTTATTCTTTACTTCCTATTTTAACTAAATAGTTAAATTAGGAAAATTTACCAATGAAAGAGGGGAGTAATGGAAAATGATGGAAGAGTTACTTTCAAAGTTGTTCTATTTTTCAATCATAAAATCTGTTCCAAATTTTTTTATCTGCATTCTTATTCAGTTTCATTAGCCTTTCTAATTTAATATGATATTTTATTATATTAAAACTTAAATACTTGCACCTGGAGGGTGCATATATTTGCTAGTATAAATAAAGCACACACAGACAGTTCAATGTGGTGTAATTGTTAGCAAGCTAGATTAGCAAACCAATGATAGGGAGTTTGATTCTCACTTGGTGCCCAATATTTCTGGCCTTGTGCCACATCTAAGCTACGCTTAGTGAATAACTATATAATATATATTCAGTACATTCATGGAAATTCCTGAAAGCTTTGAGATACAAAAACAAAATTTTAAAAAGAGAACACCAAAACAATTTATAAATTTTAACATAGCAAAAAAAAAAAAAAAAAATTTATCTTTATTTATTTTATTTATTTATTTTTTTTTTCAATCTTATTTCTTTTAAATATCTACTCTGAGAAATTCATTTTTTTTTAAACCGTTGTTTCCCCCCCCCCTCCCCCTAGCATTCTATTTGTAAAAAGAAATCATAGTGTCTCTCTACTTCAGGACTTTCCACCATTTAATGCCTTTTCTACGTAAAATGTGTTTCCAATGCTTTTATCTATTGCGCACTATTCTGCATTAGTACCGTATAGACGTAAGACCTATGACAAAACAGATCCTCCCTCCACCTTAGAAATAAAGAATTTTCCAAAAATATTTTTATGTGTTTTTACTTATTTATTTCACCATTGTTTCCATTTAAATAAAAATATACATTATAATATATATATATATATATATATATATATATATATATATATATATATATATATCAACATTCCATTATGTTCACTTCAAAGTTCCCAACCCACATATTTTCTACCAGATGTCACAGCAGGGGGTGAGGGTGGGGTCTCTTTAAAATCATCAGCCAATAAAACTTTGTATCATCTCCCTTGCATTTCTCTTGACAGACCTTGATAGAATAGAAAATTTTCAGAATATTTTTAAAGGAGGACCTGGTTCATGCCTTTTTTTTTTGTCAATAGCATCAACTGGGAAATTAAATTGCCTACAAATTCTATGACCCATGCAAGAGAGAGATCACCGGAAAGACAGGCTGATGATAGCTGTAAAGAGTATAGTAGTTGACTAGAGCCCTCCATTCTGAAACAACACATGACGGACACCATGGAAACATTTCCTACATTGAACTCTGACCTGTGTGGCAGGGCCTGTATGTCGAGGGTCTCACATGTGTGACAGGTACATAAAAAAAAAAACAAGCTGACCCGTGGGCATCTGTACTCACAACTGCTCTCAAACTGAACTACTTGTAGAAATGGCCTTATTCTGTCAAGAAGCGGCAATCACCATATATATATAATATATATATATATATATAACACACACACACACACACACAACCTTGAGTTTTCACTTCCGCTGTCGTTTATTGCTACAAAAAAAAAAAAAATTTATACACACACACACACTACCACATACCTAAATAAAAAAATGCACAATGTTTCCTTCAATACACACACTAACAGCGCTACATACTCACACCTTAAAATAGAATATTTGATGTCATATTTCAAAACCGTCTCCTTTTTTCAAACTTCAGAAAAAAATTTTAAACAGACTGAATAAGAAGGATTACCACTCACTTTTTCTCATCATTCTGTGATATATAATTTATTTCTTATGCCCTGAAGATGATCTATTTAATAGATCGAAACACTGCAGCGTCGGCCAATAAACTCACCACTTAACTCATTTAAACCTGTGTTTTTCATTTTTCTTGATATATTACATATATATATATATATTTTATTTTATTTTATTTATTTATTTTTGAGGGAGTACAAAATTTAAAAAAATATGCTGAACAGCATCATTCAACTAAGAGCTTCCATTCCTCTATCTTTAGAGTCAAATTGAGGATAAAGTCAACAAGGAAGACTAAATACTAACAAAAGAAAATCAAATGATTAATTTCTTATTTATTTTTGAAAATTACATTTAAAAAAAATAATTCCATTGCAGATTTGTGATTCTTTGATCACNACCATGCTCATAAATATTATCACATCAGTCTTTTTTCTCAGTCCTTCTTCAAGTGTCTGCTAAGACTTATCGGAGTAATGAACCATTTAGCGCCATGTTGGCCCCATGACAAATGGTAAAGGAGATTAATTCAGAGACACCCCCTAGCCACTAGGAATTGCCCATGTTTTGAATCCGCTCTATATAAACAGTAAAAGAAAAATTTAAAAAACACTTAAACTTTATTAAAACAGTTACATTTTAGAAGTATTCTGATATAAAAACACTTGTTCAATATACCCACCCATACACACACAATAAGAGTATATTGTTGTATTGTAAAACTTTTTAAAAATATTTTTTAATTTTCAAGCTTTTTTGCTTTATGGTCGAAACGTATTCCAGCCATTAAATTTGTTGCAACATTTGCTGCACTAAAAGTGTTAAAACATTCAAATTTTGTTTTAGTTCGAAATTCTAATTTTTTACAGTACTTTATTTATTAGGGTTTTTTTGTTGTTTGTTTTTTGTTTTTTTTTGCTTGTTTGGGGGGCACAGCTCAAATCTAAACCGTTCTTTCAAGTTTTTTTTTTTTTTTTTGGGGGGGGGGGTTCTCAAAAAGTACAGAAAAATGTACAGAAAATGTACGGAAAAAAATGGGATCTATTTGCAAGGATGTGTTTTTAAATGAACAAAATTTCACATGTAAGGAAAAAACTGATTATTAACATATATGCGCAGAAGATGAAAATATACAGCATATGCTTATCAAATATATTCCAATTGAATACAGATATATATTCACTCAGGTTTATATACCACATTCTTTTTAGATTAAAACACACCTTTGATTAAAGGAAAAAACATTTTTTTTAAACGAATACTTTTATAAAGACTATAAGATTAGTAAAGAATCAGATTAGGTTGGCTGTTTGATAACATATCAACTCCTTACGGGTTATTTAAGGCAAACCATTTAAATCAGAACTATTTTTATCTTTAGCATTCTAATGCAATCTTTTTTTTCTGTTCATAAAAACAGATTTTTTTTATTTGACTATAATTAAATGTTGGTATATTATATGCATCAAAGTATTCTACCTAACACAACATAATTTATACATATTATATGGTTCAAAGCAACAATCTAATAAATAATAATCATTTGTTTGAGTTTTGTAGCGGTTTTAAGCATTTCTATCCAACACTAATAATTGCAAGCAATTATGGGCTTTCATTAACTGAACCAACATATCTGAGAATCTGTGTTATGCCCAAAGATACTAATTAATTTGCAGCAATTATGGGCTTTCATTAACTGAACCACATACTTGGAGAATCGTTATTACGCCGTCAAAAGATACTAATAATTGCAAGCAATTATGGGCTTTCAAGTAACTAATAATAATCCTTAGTAAACAAAAATAGGCAAACCAAAAAAGGTAAATATTCTTATACAGATAATTTTGACCATTAGATTGGAGCCTAACAGGGACTACCATTCCAGTCAGAGTTACCTGGGAATAATAGCAATGAAGAAGCAACTTCACCTTCCCCAAGCTCAAGAACTAGAGCCTCACCATTCAGATTCATTTAATGCATTCCTAGGTTTGTTTTTGTTTTGTTTTACAGCATTATCAACCCCAGTGTGCATTAATACAACAAAGTTTTGAATTAAATTCATTCTAATCGGATAATAATTTTATTTACCAACTCATGTTTTTTCTATTAAACCCATAGATGGATTCTAACAGGTACTAGCACTCCAGGTCAGAGTGTGGACCAGGGGAGCAATGGTGATGAAGGGTACTCCACATTCCCAAAGCTCCAAACTGGAATCTCACCATTAGGTGTGCTCTAATTCCCCACCCTGGATTCATAGACTAGGACCAAAGTCACGTGGTTTATTCCTCCGGCCAATCACTAGCCATACTGCGTGGCTGATACAACTACTTAAACCCCACACTGGCCATAATTCTAATTGCACTCATTGAGGAGGACTTACAATACTCTGGATTACCACGACGATTACCAAACAAAAAACCAACAAACAAAAAAAACAAAAAACACAAACCAAAAAAAAACACAAAAAACAAAAAAGACAAAAAAAAAACAACACAACAAACAAAAAAAAAACGCAAATACCAGGGACTCTTTACCAGGGATTTACCAAGATCCAATTTTCCACTTGGACAAGTGCTCTGGCTTTAAGGACTTAACAGGATGGCCCAACAGATGTAACACTCTTCACCCCTCACCTTCTAGCACCCAATATATAAAAAGGGGTCAGGGTTTGCCATAAGGGCAATAGGGTTGGGGCAATTCATATAGGTACTAGTGCTTGACATGACCAGCCGGGTGATCAAGGGGTCTCTCAACCGCCCATCTAGCCAAAGTAAGGTTCAAGTGGAGTGTTGTCAGGTTCATTCCTAGGACTACCCCTTTTGAAGGGTTTCTTACCCTCTGCAGAGATTGCAGTATATTTTCTTAAACTTCTGAACAGGGTCAATTTAAATTAGATTTAATGTCATTTAACGCACATGATTCAGGACCAATCAGTAATACATTTTTTTCCAAAATTATAAAATTAAAAACTATTTGGTCACATATTTTACTCACAGAGAGGGGGGGGGGGGGGCCTTGAAGAAAACATAATAGATTATATTATATCAATACATGGTTGGCAGGCCAGAGAGATCATTTTTTTTTATTTTTATTTTATAATTCTTAAATGTGAAGAATTTTTAAGTCCAGAGCATTCCTAAAGGATTTATTAAAAAGGATGGCTAAAAATAACCTTTGCATCTAAGTCCTGTTTTTTTCTTCTTAAAATCAAAGACTTCTAAATATGTTTTAATCAAACAAAGGATATCATGGGTAGATTAGGAAAACAAAGGAGACTTCCGGGCCGGTGGAATGAGGTGGTAATAGACTTTAAGAGTAAACAAAGGAACAATTGTAACCAGGTTGTGGAGTCAGAGTCAAAAGCAATTAAGGGGTCACTTAGAATTTGGTAAAACTATACGACCGACCCAATTGAATTAAAACCGACCAAGTCCCTATTTTAATCTGTAAGTTACACAGTACCACACTTCTTTTAAAATAGATTTATAAACTTAATTACATAAAAGAGGAGTTGAGGTGCAAAAAACGAAAAGTCAGAGACAAGAAAGTTTAATGTTCTGACTCCAAACGAGGTTTGTTAACTTAAGTAAGTAGTCGTCGGTGGCTTAAAGTTCGGTATCAGCCAATTCAGCAAGTGAGTCTACCCCCCCCCTTTCACTATCATCTTAGAGAAAGAAGATAAGGGTGTTTTTTGCATCTGAGGTGGAGCACACACCTACCATCAGCTCCTTACTTACCGCACAGACACTGTGCTACTTCATACGCTGAGTTGACGAGGGTTGGTATCGAACTTAGGAACCTTTGTGGTTTCTAGCCGAACACTCTACCGACTGAGCCTAACCCGATAAATCATATGCATTAAATATTCAATCTTTTTGTGTGACCAGTTAAAACTTACATATTTACTTAAGTAATTGCATATATATATATTTTGGAGGATATGCTGCTTAATGAAGTCATACTAATTTTTGAAAATTTAATTATATAATTAATGAATTTAGGCGGGCATATATGTTCAAATGTAAGGCTAAACAAAATCAAAAAAAATGTCAGCCTTACATTCGAGAAAATGGTTTAGCCTTACATTTGAACCATATATGCCCGCCTAAATTCATTTAATTATTAACTAATTAATTTTTCAAAATTAGGTATGACATCAATTAAGCACATATCCTATAAAATTGTCGGCTAAGAAAAAGCCATATCAAATAAACACATTGTTTATTTATGTACTCTCATATATATATACTCTATATATATATTATATATATATATAATTATATAATACACACACCTTATACATACTACTTTACATTTTAAAAATAATAGTTAGAAAAACTAGCTAATTTCTTGGTACTTAAGGCTGGGTTAGCTAGTCGGTTATGTGTATGTGTGTTATAATATATATATATATATATAATATATATTATAATATAGTATTATATATATATATGAAAGAGTACATAAAAAACAAATGTGTTTTTTATATAGATGCTTTTTAGCCGACAATTTTGTATAGGATATGTGCTTAATTAGTCATACCTAATTTTGAAAAATTTAACTTGTCAATAATTAATGAATTTAGCGCGGGCATATTATGTCAAATAATAACGACGAGTGCATCCTAAAGTACATTTCCATTCACGCAAATGTCATTAGGGACTGACATTTTTTGATTTGTTTAGCCTTACATTTTAAAATTATGCCCGCCTAAATCTTATATTATACTAATAATTCAAAATTAGGTACCGACTTCAAATTAAGACATATGACCGTCCATATATACATTAATATATATATGCAAATTATTAAGTTAAATATGTAGTTTTAACTGGTACGACACAAAAAGGATCTGAATATTTAAATAAATGCAATATGATTATCGGGGTTTCAGCTCAGTCGGTAGAGTGTTCGGCTAGAAACCACAAGGTTCTAGTCTGATACCAACCCTCGTCAACTCAGCGTATGAGAGCACAGTGATCTGTGCGGTAAAGTAAAGGAGCTGATGGTAGGTTGTGGTATGCTCCACCTCAGATTGCAAAAAAAAAACAACCCTTATCTTCTTTCTCTTAGAGCTATGTGAAAGGGGGGGGTAGATCTCACTTGCTGATTGGCTGATACGACTTTAGGCCACCCCGCGAACTTACTTACTTTAAGTTACAAACTCGTCTTGTGGAGTCAGAACAATAAAACTTCTGTCTCTGACTTTTCTGTTTTTTGGCACCTCCAACTCCTCTTTATGTTTTAAGTTTATAATCTATTTATAAGAAGTGTCTGGTACTGTGTAACTTTACAGATTAAAATAGGGACTTGTCGAGTTTTTTAATTCAATGTGGAGTCGGTCTGTATAGTTTTACCAATTTTCTAGTGACCCCTTAATTGCTTTTGACTCTGACTCCACAACCCTGGTTACAATTGTATCCTTGTTTAACTCTTAAAGTCCTTATACCACCTCATTCCACCCGGACCGAAGTTCCTTTGTTTTCCTAATCTACCCAAATGATATCCTTGTGTTTGAATTAAACATATTTAAGAAGTCTTTGATTTTAAGAGAAAAAAACAGGTAACTTTAGATGCAAAGGTTATTTTTAGCCATCTTTTAATAAATCCTTTTAGGAATGCTCTGGACATTAGAAAATCTCCAACATTAAAGAAATTATTAAAAATTAAAAATAAAAAAAAAATTGATCTCTCTGGCCTGCCAACCATTATTGATATAATATAATCTATATTGTTTTCTTCAAGGCCCCCCCCCCCCCCCTCTCTGTGAGTAAAAATGTGACCAAAATTAGTTTTTAATTTTATAATTTTGGAAAAATGTAATTACTGATTTGGCTCCTGAATATGTGCGTTAAAAATGACATTAAATCTAATTTAAATGACCCTGTCAGAGTTTAGAGAAATATACTGCACATCTCTGCAGAGGGGTAAGAACCCTTCAAAAGGGTATCCTAGGAATGACCTGCAACACTCCACTTTGAACCTTACTTGGCTAGATGGGCGGTTGGAGAGACCCCCTCTGATCACCCGGCGCTGGTCATGTCAAGCACTAGTTACCATATGATTGCCCCAACCTATTGCCCTTATAGCAAACCCTGACCCTTTTTATCATATTGGTGCTAGAAGGTGAGGGGTGGAGAGTGTTACAATCTGT
Source organism: Doryteuthis pealeii (assembly GCA_023376005.1). NCBI lineage: Eukaryota > Metazoa > Mollusca > Cephalopoda > Myopsida > Loliginidae > Doryteuthis > Doryteuthis pealeii. Next base: position 7,864,847 of record CM042170.1, read on the forward strand.
TGGGCCATCCTGTAGTCCTTAAGCCAGAGCACTTGTCCAGTGGAATTGGATCCTTGGTAATCCCTTGGTAAAGAGTCCTGAGTACTGGTAATCGTCTGGTAATCCAGAGTATTGTAAGTCCCTCCTCAATGAGTGCAATTAGAATTATGGCCAGTGTGGGGGTTTAAGTAGTGTATCAGCCACGCAGTATGGCTAGTGATTGGCCGGAGGAATAAACCACGTGACTTTGTCTAGTCTATGAATCCAGGTGGGGAATTAGAGCACACCTAATGGTGAGATTCCAGTTTTGAGCTTTGGAGAATGTGGAGTACCCCTTCATCACCATTGCTCCCTGGTCCACTCTGACCTGGAGTGCTAGTACCTGTGTAGAATCCCATCTATGGGTTTAATAAAGAAAAACATGAGTTTGTAAATAAAATTAATTATCCATTAGAAGAATTTATTTCAAAACTTTGTTGGTATTAAATGACACACTGGGGTTGATATGCTGTAAAACAAAACAAAAACAAACCTAGGAATGACATTAAACTGAATCTGATGGTGAGGCTCTAGTTCTGAGCTTTGGGGAAGGTGAAGTGCTTCTTCATTGCTATTTATTCCCAGGTAAACTCTGACCTGGAATGGTAGTACCTGTTAGGCTCCAATCTAATGGTCAAAATTATCTGTATTAAGAATATTTACTTGATTGCTATTGTTTACTAAGGATTATTATTAGTTACTTGAAAGCCATATTGCTTGAAATTATTAGTATCTTTGACGCGTAAAACAGATTCTCCAAGATATGTGGTTCAAAGTTAATGAAAGCCCATAATTGCTTGCAAATTATTAGTATCTTTGAGGCATAACACAGATTCTCAGATATGTGGTTCAAGTTAATGAAAGCCCATAATTGCTTGCAAATTATTAGTGTTGGATTAGAATGCTTAAAACCCTACAACTCTAAACAAATGATATTATTTATTAGAAATTGTTGCTTTGAACCATATAATTATGTATAAATTATTTGTGTTAGGTAAGAATACTTGATGCCATATAACTATACAAACATTTAATTATAGTCAAATAAAAAAAAATCTGTTTTAGGAAAAAAAAGAAAAAAAAGATTGCATTAGAAATGCTAAAGATAAAAATAGTTCTGATTTAAATGTTTGCCTTAAATAACCCGTAAGGAGTTGATATGTTATTAAACAGGCCAACCTAATCTGATTCCTTTACTATTCTTATAGTCTTTATAAAAGTATTCAGTTTAAAAAAATGTTTTTCCTTTATCAAAGGTGTGTTTAATCTAAAGAATGTGTATATAACCTGAGTGAATATATATCTTATTCATTGGAATATATTTGATAAGCATATGCTGGTATATTTCATCTTGCGCATATACTGTTAATAATCAGTTTTTCTTACATGTGAAATTTTCATTAAAACACATTCTTCAAATAGATTCCATTTTTTTTTCTGACATTTCTGTACATTTCTGTACATTTTTGAGACCCCCCCCCCCCCAAAAAAAAAAAAAAAACTTGAAAGAAACGGTTTAGAATTTTGAGCTGTGCCCCCAAAAAAAACAAAACAAAAAAAACAAAAAACAAACAAACAAAAAAAAACCCTAATAATAAAGTACTGTAAAAATTAGAATTTCAAACTTAAAACAAAATTTGAATGTTTAACCCTTTTAGTGCAGCACATTTGGCAACAAATTTAATGGCTGGAATACAGTTTCGACCATAAAGCAAGAAAGCTTGAAAATTAAAAAATATTTTAAAAAGTTTTACAATACTACAATATACTATTATTGTGTGTGTATGGGTGGGTATATTGAACAAGTGTTTTTATATCAGATACTTCTAAAAATGACTGTTTTACTAAAGTTTTAAGTGTTTTTTAAATTTTTTTTTTACTGTTTATATAGAGCTGGGGTATATCAAACAATGGGCAATTCCTAGGGTAGGGGTGTCTCTGAATTAAATCTCCTTACCAATCTGTCATGGGCCAACATGGCGCTAAGGTTCATTACTCGATAAGTCTTACAGAACTTGAGAAGGACTGAGAAAAAAGACTGATGTGATAATATTTATGAGCATGGGTCATAGAATTTGTAGGCAATTTAATTTCCCAGTTGAGCTATTGACAAAAAAAAAGGCATGAACCAGGTCCTCCTTTAAAAATATTCTGAAAATTTTCTATTCTATCAAGGTCTGTCAAGAGAAATGCAAGGGAGATGATACAAAGTTTTATTGGCTGATGATTTTAAAGAGACCCCACCCTCACCCCCTGCTGTGACATCTGGTAGAAAATATGTGGGTTGGGAACTTTGAAGTGAACATAATGGAATGTTGATATAATATATATATATATATATATATATATAATATAATATATATATATATTATAATTATATTTTTATTTAAATGGAAACAATGGTGAAATAATAAGTAAAAACACATAAAAATATTTTTGGAAATTCTTTATTTCTAAGGTGGAGGGAGGATCTGTTTTGTCATAGGTCTTACGTCTATACGGTACTAATGCAGAATAGTGCGCAATAGATAAAAGCATTGGAAACACATTTTACGTAGAAAAGGCATTAAATGGTGGAAAGTCCTGAAGTAGAGAGACACTATGATTTCTTTTTACAAATAGAATGCTAGGGGGAGGGGGGGGGGAAACAACGGTTTAAAAAAAAATGAATTTCTCAGAGTAGATATTTAAAAGAAATAAGATTGAAAAAAAAAATAAATAAATAAAATAAAATAAAGATAAATTTTTTTTTTTTTTTTTGCTATGTTAAATTTTAAATTGTTTTGGTGTTCTCTTTTTAAAATTTTGTTTTTGTATCTCAAAGCTTTCAGGAATTTCCATGAATGTACTGAATATATATTATATAGTTATTCACTAAGCGTAGCTTAGATGTGGCACAAGGCCAGAAATATTGGGCACAAGTGAGAATCAAACTCCCTATCATTGGTTTGCTATCTAGCTTGCTAACAATTACACCACATTGAACTGTCTGTGTGTGCTTTATTTATACTAGCAAATATATGCACCCTCCAGGTGCAAGTATTTAAGTTTTAATATAATAAATATCATATTAAATTAGAAAGGCTAATGAAACTGAATAAGAATGCAGATAAAAAAATTTGGAACAGATTTTATGATTGAAAAATAGAACAACTTTGAAAGTAACTCTTCCATCATTTTCCATACTCCCCTCTTTCATTGGTAAATTTTCCTAATTTAACTATTTAGTTAAAATAGGAAGTAAAGAATAAAAATACAGTTATTTTTTCTTGTTAATGGATTTCTTTAAGATTTATCTCTGAGATTTTAGATAATATTCATTAAGATAAAACCAAACAATTAGAAATCAATAATACCAAGCACATATTTATTAAATCAGATTTTTAATATCAATATGCAAATTAGCCTTCCCATTCACACTGTAAACTGCTATTTTGTTGTATATATAAATACAATTGCATGTTATTCTTAAGTAGATATGGTCAACAGTATTAATAATGTAAAACAATTTTTATTAATAATTGAGGTTTAAATTAAAATAAAATCCTATAGAATTGTGACGTAAGGGAATTGTTTTCGGTTACAGACAGAAAAACACACAATCACATTATAATAAGATGAAAACTGCTCATTCAATTTTTACTAAATTTGGTATGTATATATGGTTTATTTCTGGGTGTGTTTTAGGCTCAATCTCGTATGGTCAAATGGTCTTTTCATAATCGAAACCTTCTTTTCTTAATCGGGAGCCAGCACGGAACTTTGAACCCAACCTTTGTTCAATCCATGCGGGTTGACTGAATGAGAACAGGATACCCCCATGGATTGAATAAAGGGTTGGGTTCAAAGCTCTGTGCTGGCTCCCGATTACGAAAAGAAAGTTCCAGAGTCCAACAGTAAATACCTGAAGAAGGCTGGAGGGCACATTGTCCGAAACGTTGTACAGATAACAATAAAGATGAGGACAATAGTCCGAATAATCTAAATAATACTAATCATCAAGCCTCATCTCAAAAATTCAGAGAATAGTGTAGATAACAATAAAGATGAGGACAATAGTCTGAATAATCCAAATAATACTAATCATCAAGCCTCGTCTCAAAAATTCAGAGAAATAGTGTAGATAACAATAAAGATGAGGACAATAGTCCTAATAATCCAAATAATACTAATCATCAAGCCTCATCTCAAAAATTCAGAGAAATAGTGTAGATAACAATAAAGATGAGGACAATAGTCCAAATAATCCAAATAATACTAATCATCAAGCCTCATCTAAAAAATTCAGAGAAATAGTGTAGATAACAATAAAGATGAGGACAATAGTCTGAATAATCCAAATAATACTAATCATCAAGCCTCTCTCAAAAATTCAGAGAAATAGTGTAGATAACAATAAAGATGAGGACAATAGTCCAAATAATCCAAATAATACTAATTATCAAGCCTCATCTCAAAAATTCAGAGAAATAGTGTAGATACAATAAAGATGAGGACAATAGTCCAAATAATCCAAATAATACTAATCATCAAGCCTCATCTGAAAATTCAGAGAAATAGTGTAGATAACAATAAAGATGAGGACAATAGTCCAAATAATCCAAATAAATACTAATCATCAAGCCTCATCTGAAAAATTCAGAGAAATAGTGTAGATAACAATAAAGATGAGGACAATAGTCCAAATAATCCAAATAATACTACCTAACTAGAAGTCTAGCATCTCAAGTTATGTTATTCAACTAGATTAGTGGATCATTGTTAGTGAGTTCAATTTTGAATAAGTTACCCAAACTTCTGACCTTGTGCTAAATTAAGATAGACTTATTAAATGACTTGACATTTTTTATCTTTTGCTACCAATTCTTTAGAATCTTTTTTAATTCTTTTACTATCCAAACAAACTTCCTTTTATGTCACTTAATATTTTTACAGGTTTTTTACTGACTAAGCTAGCTATTAACAAAGGATAGTCGTGCATGCTTGTTTTTATTATTATTTTTATTTTTATTGGCTGGTTTCATTTAAAATTGCACCCCTCCTTTATTTATTATTTATTTATTTATTTATCTATATATATATAAATAATTGAATATGACATCACGAAGTCCATATTAAAGACAAAACAATCTTTCATGAAATATTTTTATGACCATCGTTCTGTTTATTTTTATGATGAATGTGAATCTATAGACAGCAAAAAAAAAAAAATGTGTGTAATATATATATATTATATATATATATATATAATATATATCATTTATTTATTTTTTCTGACTTGGTTGGTCTTGTTTAGGCAGTGTTGATTTATTCCTTTCTAAGAGGAGCACCTATGTACAATGCTTCTCTTTCAAGCACCATTTTCAGACGCTACAATTTGTGGGCGTAAAAGAACGTAACAGATGTAAGTTAGACAGACTGTCTGACTTAGAAAAAAGATATTCTGCCTGCTGCTCCTTCTTTTATTCATTTTTTTTTTTTTAGTTTGGGGGGGGGGCGTAAAATATGGCAGTGTGGAAATTCTAAGACAAAAAACCCTGAAAGACTTTTGCCATTATTCATCAACACACACACACACACACACACATACACACATATATATATATATATATATATATATATATATATATATATATATAATGTGTGTGATGAATAATGGCAAAAGTCTTTCAGGTTTTTTGTCTTAGAATTTCCACACTGCCATATTTTTACGCCCCCCTACCCCAACGCTACTCACATTTTTATCGTGTTGCAATCACTGAGGCCAATTGTATGACTCAGGGTTTGAAACTTACAGAAATGAAATTTAATCTACGCAAATAAACCTCTATCCAAAATGTCGGGATTATTTCTCTTGGATATAACAAACAAGAATTTAGAAAATTTAATAAGTCCTGGGATAAGTATATAGTAAAAATTTCCTAACACTTGGAATATTATTTTTCTGAAATAATGGGGTCTCTTTGGGCCCCCATTTACCATCAGTCTGTATCAGTTTCATTTGGCTTTCATTTTGTATTAACTATTTTCATTGGTTGTGAATGTTTTAACTCATATTGTAAAATTTGCCTCTCCCCTTTTAAAAATCAAACAGCTGTTCATGATGATATTGATGTTTCTATTGAGAAAGGAGTGAAGGATTCTAATTAGCATTTCATAGTTAGCAGCTGTCCATGATGATATTGATGCTTCTATTTAGGGAGGAGTGAAGGATTCTAATTTTCATTTCATAGTTAACAACAGTCCATGTTCATATTGATGCTTCTATTGAGGAAGGGGTGAATGGATTCTAATTAGCATTTCATAGTTAACAGCTATCCATGATGATATTGATGCTTCTATTTAAGAAAGGAGTGAAGGATTCTAATTAGCATTTCATAGGTAACAGTGGTCCATGATGATATTTATGTTTCTATTTAGCAAGGGGTGAATGAAAAAAATAAAATCATTGATTACTTAAATTGGTTAGCTTTAAGTCTTTTATGATGGTATTTTTGGATTCTATGGCAAAAATTTTTAGTAGTAGGGAAGCTCTAGAACTCATTTTACAGACAAAAATAATTACAAAAAGTCGCCATTTTTTTGCGACCTCCCTCAAATTTGGAGAGCTAAAAATTGACATAACTCTGCCAATTCTTGGAATTGGAAGCTTAAATTTTGGGGATTGTCTAACTTTAACATAGTCCACACCCCTACAAAATTTCAGAAAAATTGAAGGGGATGGGTGACATGGCCTAGATGATTTGACATGGAATTACCCACCACATATCTTTGAGAATCTGTGTTACGCCTCAAAGATACATGGTTCAAAGTTAACTGGCCTGAAAAAATATAAAAGTTTTTAAATAAAATAACTGGTGCATTATATCTTTTATTCATTAATATATCAACATGGAAATTTCATTAATTAGGTCAATTCCCTGATTTTTTGGTATTTTTTTTTTCTTTCGGCGGAGTGACATACAATGGTGGAATTTAAGTCCGTTAAGTTTGATTTAACAATTCTTTTTGCATTCACAACCTGTGTTACATAATGAATAGGCATAGCCTATCATTTTTGTAATGAAGTGTAGTTGGGTTTGAATTTAGGGCTTACTAGAAAAATACAGATAAATTCAGATAAGTCTGACGGACAGGATTTCACCCCAGGTTAACCTTAGACAAGATTCTCGTAGGTTAATCAAATCTCATGACCAGGCTAATCTATAGGAATGTAGTTAAAATCTTACAGAACTGACGAGAGAGCCGTCGTGGGTAGATACATATTGGTGTTAATACTGATGGGCTGGTTTAGCTTAGTTGGTAGAGGTGTCCACTCGGTTTTTGTTTGATACCGGCCATTGCCAACTTGCATATGAGTAGCACAGGGATCTGTGCGGTAAAGTAAGGAGCTGATGGTAGGTGTGGCGCCCCACCTCAGATGCAAAAACAATCTCCTTGGTCTAGCGCTATTGAAAAGGAGATAGACTCCCTCGCTATTGGCTGATACCGACTTTAGGTCACCCCAACAACTTTTTATAGTAAAGAATATTCCGTAGTACCTATATACTGAGTTTGATTTAGCTCTGTCGGTAGAACCCCCCACTTCGGAACCACAAGGTTCTTGATTCTATACTCAGTGCATGAGTAACATGGCTTGGTAAAGTGTGGTAAAGTGGGGAGCTGATGGTAGGTTTGGTGCTCCTGGTTTAGCGGTAGTGAAAAAAAGGGAAAACTCTCTTTTGCTGTCTGGCTGATGCAACAATCATCCACTTCGCCCACTTTATTTACTTATTTATAAAGTTGGATGTTTTGTTGGTATAAACATTACAAATTTCTCAAAAATGGCAAATTTTTATGAGCCAGAATTTCAAAATTAGTGAAAAGGCGATAGACTCCCTCGCTGTTTGGCTGATACTGACTTTTAGGCCACCCCAACAGTTACTATGCGCATATTAAAGTGGGATTGAAAATAAAAATATGAGTAAACCAAATGAATAAGTTCATAATTAAGAACTAAGATGGATGCAGAGAGAGACATCACCCGAGACAATCCAATAAAAGAGAAACAGACACAACCCAGCAGAGAAGAGAAAGTTAGAAGACATAGAACACTTATCAGATAACTTAAGAATGTAAAAAGAATACTATCCAACACATGAAACCATTAATAAAGCATTTGTTTAACTCTTAACGTCCTATACCACATCATTCCATATTTGTTTTCCTAATCCACCCAAAATGATACCCTTTGTTTAAATATAATATTAAACATATTTAGAAGTCTTTATAGGAAATAACTGGTAACTTTAAATGAAGGCCATTTTTAGCCATTCATTGATAAATCCTTATAGGAATGGGGCTCTGGACTTTGTTTAAATGTAATATTAAACATATTTAGAAGTCTTTGATTTTAGGGAAATAACAGGTAACTTTAAATGAAAAGGCAATTTTTAGCCATTCATTGATAAATCCTTATAGGAATAGGGCTCTGGACTTAGAAAAATTCTCAACAGGATGTTAAGCATTAATAATATTAGAATTAACTAATTATATAACCACGTCAAGACACTGAATATGAAAATGAAGGTAAATTTCAGACAGTTGTGAATTATAGACAGTTGAGACATTATACAGAATTCAAGCTGAAATGACTAAAGGAAAAGAAATCCAACAAAACAAAAAAGAAACTGTCTACTAATCCCAACAAAAACAAAAGAATTCCATGTGCTGTGATAAAATCTCAACACTGTTTTCCTTCAGACTAAATAAACATAAAATAAATATCTAAGATATTTATCTTGTATTTTATGCATTTTATCTTGCAAAAATTGTTTGAAATGAAGATTTGCTCCAAAGCAACCAATGGGTATATTTTAGAACGGGATTGAACGAGTTCTGTCTTTGTCTGGATGTCTGTGACGAAGCTTGATAATTTGTATTATTTAGAATTTTCAGACTGCAGTTTTCACCTTTATTGTTATATACACGTCTTGGAGGCACATGTGTGTAATGGTTACTGTCTTAGGAAATGGACATGGTGAGATGAGTTCAAATCCTGGACAAGGCTATTTGCATTTCACATTGTGCTAAATACCCTTGGGAAAGTTATGAATTCAACTATTCTCCCTCCAGCTATGGGTAAATAGTGGGAAGGACTGGGCTCTTTAACCTTGGTTAGGTAACGGTCTAGAAGAAAGAAAACTCTGAATTCAAGCCTGTTAAACTCCGTTTATGAAATTGATCTTGTGTCATATCTTACCCATGTGGAGGGGGTTGTAAATATATATACACAACGTTTCGACGATTGTGCCCTCCAGCCTTCTTCAGGTGTTTCTTGTCGACTCTGAGGCCTTCATGTCAGAAAAATAATTTTTTTATTTATTAAATTGAAATAGATCACTAAGTAGGACCGAGTCTATTCTTCTCTCAGACTGGTTGCCTAACCAAAGTCTGCCCTACTATTTATCCATAGCTGTAGGGAGAATGTTGGATTCATACCTTTTCCAAGGGTATTAGCGCTGTGTGAACTGTGGCTTTGTTCAGGAATTGAACTCGGGTCGACGAGTCCATTTTCTGTGACTCTAACCAGTACACCACCGTGTTTCCACCTAATAGATTGTTCTCCTCTGTTTAACCATGACCAAGTACAATTATATAGGTGAAAATAACAGAATATTTAATATAGCTTAACACTTGTACCTGGTCATGGTTAATGGAATGAGAACAATCTACCCCAATAGATTAAATAAAGGGTTTGGTTTGAAGTTATGCAAATACTACTGATTTTTTTTTTTTACATAAAGGCTCCTGAGTTTGACAAACATCTGAAGAAGGCCGGAAGGCACATTGGTCGAAACATTGTGTATATAACAATAAAGATGAGGACAACTAGTATTATTTGGATTATTTGAACTATTGTCCTCAACTTCATTGTTATCTCTACAACGTTTGGCCTTTTTCAGGTATTTCTTTTTGGACTCAGGGGAACCTTATTTTTGGACTCGGGGGCCATCATGGAACTTTGGAACCTAACCCTTTATTCAGCCAAGGGGGTATCCTGTTCTCCGTCCGAATAATCCAAATAATACTAATCATTAAGCCTCATCTCAAAAATTCTGAGAAATGAGGACAACTGTCTGAAATAAATCAGAATAATACAAACATATTTTTGTACCAACAAATTGAATTATGAAAGAATATCTGTATTATCTGAGTAGATATTTACTAATTTTGACCTCGCCATATCAGGCAACCAGTGAGGATCAACTCTCTCTGCTGAGGTAATAGTCTATAAGAGAGAAAGAGAGAGAGCTTGTTTATCAGTACTTGATAGTGTGAAGTGCCCTTGTAAAACCCTGCAATAATATTAAGCTGTATAAATAGATTTTTGCTCTGTAGCAAACTGGAAGGCATTTCAGAAATGTTCTTGCATCAACCTCCTTGCACTCCTAAGAATTTGTGCCGAGCTGGATGGAATTTCTTTCTTTCTTTCTTTCTTTTTTTAATCGGTTGAGTAATGAAATAACCTTGTTGGATATACTTAGTATACTTAAAAATGTTTATTTACCTTTGAAAAAAAAAAAATCAAATCAGCCTACACACCACCAATCACCAACCTTCATTAGAAGATGAACCAAAAGTCTTTTTATCTAAAGAATGAGCCTCTGAAGTGGTGTAGCTGATCCAGCACATCTTGCTAGTATGTAGCAACTCAGCAGGATAAGTCAAATAATAAAAGGATTGATAAAAAATATTCAGCAAATTACTAATACTACTATAGGCACTGCCAAAATGTTGTCTGCTTTTCATTCTAAAAATGAATTAAAATGAATTAAATCGATTATTTAAGGTCAAATTTTTGGCTAAGTCGAAAAGCTGTAACATAATGAGCATCAGTATTAAAAAAAAAGAAAAGAAAAAAAAAAAAAAAAGCAAAATAATATTACACATGTAATTTATTTTTAGTACATTATAAAATATTTTTTCGTTCAATTTTGCTCTCAGTCAGTAGAGCATTCGGCTAGAAACCATAAGGTTCCTAGTTCGATACCGGTCCTCGTCAACTCAGCGTATGAGTAGCACAGGATCTGTGCGGTAAAGGAGCTGATGGTAGGTGTGGCGCTCCACCACAGATGCTAAAAACAATCTCCTTGGTCTAGTGCTATTGAAAAGGGGATAGACTCCCTCGCTGACTGGCTGATACCGACTTTAGGCTGCTCCGTCGACTTTACTTTTATATTGTAAACATGGCCGTAAACACTACCAAGATGATGTAACATCCGTATTTTACAAAATAAATTTAACCCCCTGATTAAAAAAATTACCAAAAATCAGGGGATTATCCGATTTTAATGAAATTTTCAGTGTTGATTAATGAATGAATGAATTTTATAATATATCAGTTATTTTACTTAATCAACACTGAAAAATTTCATTAAAATCTGATAATTCCCTCATTTTTGGTAATTTCTTTCCCGGGGGGGGGGGGTATTTTGTAAAATACGTATTTTGCGGCTACTAATATATTTTTATAAATGAATAGATGTATGAAAGCCTTGGTATTTGTTTTATTTTAAAAACATATTAAAGTTTACATTTCAAATTGTTCTATTTTTTAATCCTTTAATGAATTTGATGATTTTACTTACTTAGGGTACAAACTCGCTGACATTGAATTTTTTACTCCAACCCCTCAAGCATTATGTTTCAAAAATGTATTTTTACATCACCGGGAGGGCGTTTTTATTTTGTATTAGTATTATAATCCAAAGATAAGGTGAAGAAATCTTCCTTATGACGTAGTAGTTTTTTAGAAATGTCGTAATTCAAAGCTCAATGTAAAATTATATCAGTAAAAAATAACAGAAAGATTTAGATTTTTAGTATAATAGCCTATTTTCAGGGAGCCTAGAGAAATTGTCTAGTGCTTCCTATCCTCAGATTTCAAAGTAAACATTTTCTTCAATCTAATTAATTGTTCTATGGATGGGAGGCACTAGGTGATTTAAAAATATTTCAAAAAAATATATTAGCTTTGAAAATAAGGTATAAATTTTTTTTCATTTTTTAATGACACATATATATAGTGAGGAAAATAGGATTGGAATGAATCCGACAGAATGAGGTAAATTAAGGAATGAAAGAACAAAACTCGGACAAAAATGTGTAGTATATTTCCAGAAGAAGCCGAGTTCAATACTCTAGCAAAATATGCTACACATTTTTGTCTGAGTTTTGTTCTTTCATTCCTTATTTTACCTCATATATATTAGTTAAAAAAAAATAACAGATTAAAATTTTTAGCATTATAGCTTTTTTCAGGGAGCCTAGAGAAATCGTTTAGTGTCTCACATTCTTAGGACAATTAGTTAGATTGAAGAAAATGTTTATTTTGAAATCTGAGGATGGGAAGCACTAGACGATTCCTCTAGGCTCCCTGAAATAGGCTATAATTCTAAAAATCTAAATCTTTAATTTTTTTACTAATATATATGTGTGTCAGTAAAAAAAGCAACAAAAAACAAAAAAAAAACCACTAAAAAATTATCCTTACTTTCCAAGCTAATATATTTTTGAAATGTATATTTTTTAAAGTTGGGAATATCTGAGATGATTTGAAATCTTTAAGAATGAGATCTAGAAAGCAGAAGTGTCAGAAATTCTTTCCTTTTCATAATTTAAGTATTTGCCTATATAAGAATCAGCTGAAATTTAAAAAGGGAGAACATAAGATTAATGTTTTATCTTAGTGATATAGTCAGAAATAAATAAAATGAGAGAAAGAGGAAATTAATTTTGAATACCCCACCCCCCAAGTGTGCATATACGCTCGTACAAACATACACTCACCCCAAACGTGTATAAATAGAAAGCATTTATGATTAGTTATATTTAAAATAGAATTAAAAAAAGAAAAAAAAAAAAGAAAACTTGGAAATTTTTATTTTTACTTATTTTTTTCTAATGTAAATTTCAGAATTGAGGAATTATCTGTCTCGTATTCTGTATGTTGTTATCAACAACTGGGCAACATCCTTTTATAAAAGAAAATTAGTGGAGACTAGTAAAGATCAATAAAATCCACACTCTATATTTTGTCTGAGAGGGAGTTTAAAAAAAAAACTGTTTAGACTTCATTTTTGGTTAAATCGAACTTAATGACCTAAATTCCACCATCGTACGTCACCCCGCCGAGAGAAAAAAAAATACTAAAAATCAGGGAATTAACCTAATTTAATGAAATTTTCAGTGTTGATATATTAATGAATAAAAGATATAATGCACCAGTTATTTTATTGAAAACTTTTACATTTTTTCAGGTCAGTTAACTTTGAACCATGTATCTTTGAGGTGTAACAGTCGTTAAGTTCGATTTAACCTCATTTTCCATAAGAAAAGCTAGAGAAAAATACAAAGAATGAAATAAATACAAATGAATGATATATTGAAAATTAATTTAAAACTTAATTAAAAGATAAAACAAATTAATAAAGGATAAAACATAATGAAAAGCAAATAAATGACAAAATACAAACAAGAATAATAAAAGTAAACAACTTAAAAACAAAATAATATAAAAATTAAAAGATAATAAAACAAATATATAGAAAAAATAAAGGTTGTTTTTTTTAATAGTATGTTTGAAGCATTGTGCGTATGTGTAATATAAAGATTTTTGAAGGCAATTACAATGCAATATGTGTTGAAAATATATTTTTAATTTTTTTTTTTTAATTCTAAATATTTTCGGAATAAAATTCCATCATCAGAGTTATTAAAAGTACTAGGTGTTTTTTTTAATAGTACTTATCCCATGGCGATGGATAAGTACTATAAAAACACCTAGTACTTTTAATAACTCTGATGATGGAATTTTATTTAAATAAATATAATTTTCAACACATATTGCATTGTCAATTGTCTTCAAAAATCTTTATATTATATATAGAAAATATTTTAAAATCTATATATAACTATAGATAAGAGATTCATTTTAAGTTTTTTAATCCCTGGCAACACCGGGTAGCTTTGCTAGTTATTATTATATGCTAATTTATTCAAATTATTGTCCTCTGTTCGGTTGTATTAGTTATATTTTCATTGATTTTATCTTCCTTCAGTTTTCTGTTTTGTAATCTCCTGTGAATTTAAAGTAAACACTTTCTTCAATCTAATCAATTGTTCTGGTAGATAAGTTGTTTCAGGTTCAATCCCTTGACTGGCAAAAATGTCATATAATCTGCTTCAGAGGAAGAGAAAGACGAACATCTTAAGGAAGTGTTAAGTTTTATACACAAATAAAATACAAAAGCACTGAATGAAAATGCAAGATCCCATAATAATTAACACAGCTTAACACTTGTACCCAGTCATGGTTAGCGCGAAGAGAACAGTATAACCCTTGGGGATTGAATAAAGGGTTGGGTTCAGAGTTCAATGAAGGTCCCCAAGTCCGACAAGTAATACCTGAAGAAGGCAGGAGGGCACATTGACTGAAACTTGTACAGATAACAATAAAGATGAGGACAATAGTCCGAATAATACATATTGTCAAGCCTCATCTCAAAATTCAGAGAAATAGTACTGTAAATAAAGCAAGCAAAATAGTGTGATCAGGCTCAAGCTTTGATCACATGACTACAACATTGATAACTATAAGCACTGCATGCACAGAACACAGTGTGACAATAACAAAGATATGTTATGGTGTGTGCGGATAATTTTTGACTCTCCCTCATTATATAAATGAAGAGTGCGGATAATTTTTGACTCCTTCTATATAAATGAAGAGTGGGATAATTTTTGACTCTCTTTATATAAATAAAGGTGGAAAATTATTGCTCCTCTTATATAAGAAGGGCAGCATTTTGACCCCTTGTATATAAATAAGAGTGCGGATAATTTGACCTGCCTTTTTATATGTTTAATAAGATGGATAATTTTGATCCTATATCAGAGTGCGATAATTGACTTCCTTGTACAAGAGTGTTGTCTCCCTCATTATAAATTAAGAGTGCGGATAATTTTGACTCTCCTTGCTATTAAATAAGTGTGGATAATTTTGACTCTCATTTTATCAAGGAGAGTCAAATTATCAGCCTTATTTATATACAAGGAGAGTCAATATTTGACTCTCATATAACAATGCTGACCTCAGTATATCAATCATAATGATAGTATATAAAGCGGAGAGTCAAAATTTCTGCCTCTTTATTTATATACAAGGGAGGTCAATATTTGACTCTCCCTTTATATAAAGAGGTGGATAATTTTTGACTCTCCCTTGTATATAAATAAGAGTGGGATAATATTTGACTTGTATAAATCAAGATCATATAAGATCACTTGAATTAATCTTTGTCCACTTGATAAATTGTGACCATTTCAATCAAATGATTTTTTTTAAAATTTTATTTTTTTAATCTCTAAATCTGATTGATGAACGAGAGAGAGGCTATTTGCTGTCTGTAATTGATTTTTAATGTTTTTTTATTTACATGGAATGTACTTGTATGCTATTATTTGATAATCTCCCCCTCCCTCATCTCCCCCCCCTCCCCCCCCCCAAGACTTTAATTTGTGTCACTTAATCTTCACCTGCTGTTCAGGATGGAAATGTTGAATCTCTTTGATTATATATAAGCTTCTCTTGGTTGATTCACCATGGCGTAGTGGTTAGCAAATTAGTTTGACATTGCTCAGAATTTTACTAGAATCCCCTTTTTCATTTCTGGCCTTGTGGCACACTTGCCTACTTAATTATCTATAGAATCTGATTTTTTTTTCTTCTTTTTCTTCTTCTACTAATGGGTTACTGTTAAATATAAATATTTTTAAATATTTTAAATATTAAAAAAATATATATTCTTTTATATAATGACGAATATAATACATAATATATATATAATTAAAATTTTTAAAGCAATAACTTGTTAAATAAGAGAAGTGAACCGTTTCGAAATGTAGGCATTTGAACAAATTTTTAATGGGAATAATAAAAAAAGCCCAGGCATACAAAGGCGGACACGTAAATCGATCTCTGCTTAAAAAAAAAGTTGTGTATATTACAAAATGCAAGCAATAACTTGTTTAAATAAGAGAAGTGAACTCGTTTCGAAATGTAGGCATTTGAACAAATTTTTACTGTTTCACTTACCACCTGACCCTAATTGATCCCTAATTGTTCGCTCTCCTTTTATTTATTTAAAAAAAAAAAAAATTCATCTGACCACCACGTACATTAACACCAATGCAAGTTTGTATTGATTATAATGTTTTTTAATACAAATTTAACGTCATGACATTACATCACGTGAACACAATCACGTCACCATAAACGTTAAACAAGCCACAGTTAAAAAAAACAATTTTTAGGCTTTACATTTCCCATCGCGTGAAAAACCTTCATATAAACGCTAAAAAATTACTGGTTTTAACATCTCAACCATTTCACGACTGGTTTTTTGACATCTCAACCATTGATCTCATCTGATGATTGGATTACCATGAAACTTTAAGTTTGGAGTATGAAACCAATATTACATTTGATAATTATATAAATATATATATATATATATATATTATATATATATAATATATATTTTTCGGAGAATATGTGTCTAATTGAAAATCGTACCTAATATAAGCACATATTCTCCCAAAAATTGTTGGCTAAAAAAGCCATATCAAAACACATTGTTTGTTTACTTCTCATATATATATATATATATATATATATATATTATTGATGTTTAGTACATATATATAAAGTAAGTAAAGTCATTGGGGTGGCCTAAAGTCGGTATTTCAGCCAATCGGCAAGGGAGTTATACCCTTTCACTAGTGCTAGACCAAGGAAATTGTTTTTGCGGCTGAGGTGGAGCGTCACTCCTACCATCAGCTGTTACTTTACCGCGCAGATCCCTGTGCTACTCATACCTTGAGTTGGTGAGGACCGGTATAGAACTAGGAACCTTTTGGTTTCTAGGCCGAATGATCTTCCGACTGAGCTAACCCGCCCTTTAAATGTTTAAAAAACACATGGTGTAGTGGTTAGCAATTAATTAGTTTGAGACTGCTCAGATTTTACTAGAATCCCCCTTTTTCCTTTATAGCCTTGTGCAGACTTGGCTCAGTAATTATCTATAGAATCTGATATGTTTTTTGTTGTCTTTTTTTCTGCTAATGGGTTACTGTTTTTTTTTTTTTTTTTTTTAAATATGAAAAATATATTATTCTTTTATATAATGACGAATATATATATATATATATATATATATATTATATATATATGGGGTTAGCTCAGTCGGTAGAGCGTTCGGACTAGAAATCACAAAGTTCCTAGTTCGATACTGGTCCTCGCCAACTCAGCGTTATGAGTAGCACAGGGATCTGTGCGGTAAGTAGTGGAGCTGATGTGTGGCGCTCCACCTCAGATGCAAAAACAATCTCTTGGTCTAGCGCTATTGAAAAGGGATAGACTCCCTCGCTGATTGGCTGATACCGACATTAGGCCGCCCCCACAACTTTACTTACTTTACGTATATATATATGAAATGTAATATAATAAATGAAATATATATATATATATATATATATAATATATATATATATAGGTAATTCCATGTCAAATCATCCAGGCCATATCACCCAGCCCCTTCAATTTTTCTGAAAATTTATGTACAGGTGTGGACTATGTTAAAGTTAGACAATCCCCCAAATTTGAGATTCCAATTCCAAAAATTGGCCGAGAATATATTGTTTGTTTATTATTTAAAAATATATCAACCACCAACATAATCCTGACTATTTCTATCGAACTCTGATAGTTATTTTGCTTCATTAGTCCGTATTCAATGGCTGAATGGAACACATAAAACATAAAAGTGCAAAATTTATGTTTAGTACATATATAATATATATATATATATATTCTTTTACTAGAATCCCCCTTTTCCATTTCTGGCCTTGTGCCAAACTTTGCTCAGTAATTATCTATATAATCTGATTTCTTTTCTTCTGCTAATGGGTTACTGTTTGCCAGATTGATCCATTGATAACGGACAGAAAATTTTAATTGATTTACTGATCTGCCAGTGTTTAATAAAGACTTTTAATTATGTGTGAATGCACCAATACTTTCTCCGTTCTGAGCGTTGACCTTAGGATTAGATAGCTCCCGCCCACCCCAAAAAAAAAAGAGAAGTAACATTCTTCAGATTTTCTTATAGCAAATTATCTATTACTAGCAGGAATTTCACGAAACGAAAAAAAAATCAAGATGAGCTATCAAGCCAGAAAACGATATTTGGCAATTTTCCATTAATATAAATTCTACCAAAATATACAATTCTTTGTAATTTCGTAATTTTTATATTACAAATTAAACAAACGTAACTTTCTCTCTCTCTCGTCTCTCTTTCTTTTCTCTCTCTCTTTCTTTCTTTCTTTTTTTTTTTTTTTAATAAAAAAAAAAAAATCTCATTTCTAATTTACGTTAGGCATTTAAGCATGCAAGACCATTTCGAATGTTTCGTTTTTAAAATTGAGGGTTGAAACAAAATGGACGAAATAAGAAATCTTGTGATTAAGTGACACCAGAATAATGTCATTTCACATTTCACAAGGGCAATTAAGCATGAAGTGAAATGCAAACAGCGCTTGTATAAAACTCACTTGTTGATTCCTACAATGATAACTGTTAACACCTAAAAATGCTGATCTTGACTCCGCAATCGATGATCAATGAGAAGCATTTTAATATAAATCTTACTCAGCAGACTACAGGTGTTATGCTTCATATCTCTTTAAAAGTAATAATTGAATAATCTCTGTGTGTATACTTGGCTCGACTATGGTGTAATTTCCTTTTTGGCTACAACTAAAATGTTGATTTTGTTGTTGGAGAACTCTGAATATCTTTGAAATACTCAGACCATTTTTGGTTGAAGCTAGATTTTCTAGCTAACCTTGGTGGGAGTACATCATTTCTTTTGAGTGAGTCAGTCTTTTGTATTTTCTCACTTTTAAGAGTCTGCCAATTAAGTACTAAAATTTTAACAAAAAAATCTTTCCTTACAGGTAATTTCTTTCGGACTCGGGAATTCTTATTTTTTCCTGAATTTTTTATAAAAAAAAGTCAGTTAAAAAAAAAAAAGTCTTCAGGTGGCATTAAGGTCAGTATCAGCCAGACAACGAGGTAAGTCTAGACCCTTTTTACTTAGACCAAGAGATGGTTTTTAGCGTTGAGGTGAAGCACCACACCTACCATCAGGTCCTCACTTTACTGCACAATCCCTGGTGCTACTCAATGCTAGTTGGCGGAAGGCTGGTATTGACAGGAACCTCGAGTTCCCATCCGATCAAACTAAGCAGCCCTTGTATTAAGCCAGTGGCTGAATTTTTTAATAAAAGCCATATAATTATTAGTTCTACAGGGTGCAAGGCTTAAACAAGCTAGGTCCAATCTGACCAGTGTTGATAGTACGTTTAGGGTCTTACGGGCTAATAATATGTTTAAAAATTATTGTATTTAGATAAAAGAACTTGATACCATATAAACTGTGTTCAAATATTTGTCTTAAGAATAGTTACTCAAGCTGTGTGATTATAGACAATAAGAAACACTGAAAAATATCGTTATGCATTACAATAAAAATGTTCAGCATTAGATAACCCATAGGTGTTGATATGCCATTACAACTTTGGCAGACTAGTTATTTTAATTTCCTGCCTTTCATATAGTTCAGTCTTTTTTTTTTTTTTTTTTTTCCAATTCTTTCTATTTATTATAGATTGCGTCTCTCAGGCTATTTTGTAGGTATTTTCTGTAATTTTCTTGCATTTTTTTATTCTTTACTTTAGGTTTTCTAATCCTGTAAACTTAAAATGTCCTAGAGCTTTTCAGTGCATCCCGAAGGCCTTGTGCCAGCGGGCTCCTTTGCTAATTTGAGATGCAAAGGATGTAATTAAACAATCTGTAATATAAATTACTGCTATAAGGTACTCCTTTTGGATTTCCCCCCAGCATTCTGCACATAGTTTTTTTTTCTGTCTTTTCTTTCCAATGAATTCATATGCAAATGTTTTGCAATTTTCATAGAGTATCTTGACATTTTCTTTATACTGTTAGGTGGATATCATCTTATCTGTTCCCAAAAAACAACATAAAAGAAATTGTTTGTTTGTTTTGTTTTTTTACGGCATTATCAACCTCCAGTGGGTTCATTTAATGCCGATAAAGTTTTGAAATAAATCAATTTCTTAATGGATAATAGAATTTTTTTTTATTAAATACATTTTCCATTTAACCCATTAGATGGAAACCCTAACAGGTTACTACCACTCTGGGTCAGAGTGGACCCAGGAGCAATTGGTGAATGAAGGGGTGCTCCACATTCCCCAAACCTCCAAAACTGGAACTCACCATTCAGAAGAGTTTAACGCCATTCCCAGGACATTGTAGACCCGCACCACGCCTTCTAGCACCCATATTGATAAAAAAGGCGTGGGGCTGCCATTAAGGGCAATTAGGGCTGGAAATTCATGTATAGGTGCTGGGCTTGACACGACCAGCCGATGATGGAGGGGGCCTTCCGACCGCCCGTCTAGCCAAGATAGGGCCAAAGTGAGTATTGCAGTCATGGACTGCTCAAACCACCTGGGTTCTATCCTTAAGCATCATGGGTCGCCACCCACGGCCAACAGGTTGGCCCTATAGGGGAGTCTTAACCCTCTGGCAGAGTGCGAGTCAGTCGCATTCTAATGCCCCAGCCGACGGGGCGGTAAAAGATTAACAAAAGGGGAGATAACCAAAAATTTGAAGAAAATCAGATAACTGGGAAAAAGAACGATCCAAGAAAAAAAATAGCAGATATACAATATTACTGATGCCAGCCAAGTATTGATAGTTAAATTTGGCCAAATGTATGGCAAATGAAAACACGAGACCATTAGGTCTAAATAACATGCTTCATTTTGTCATTTTAATCTTCTGATGAGCATTTATCAAACAAATTATACACATAAGAGGTATTACCAGTATATAGCACTACCTCACTATTAAACATTTCTTATAGAATGTACAGATTTGAACTCCATTAGATAACATTTTTCAGCAAGGATGGGCTATTTTGAAAATTCAACATGGATGATATTTGAGGAGAAAAGTAAAATTAGCCAAAATTCTAATTAAACATGATCAGTACTATGTAATAGTAAATTTATGGAATAAATTGTCCCCAGAACGATTTGACATATTGTTTTAAAAATTAGTATATTTAAAAAAAAAAATCTTTAAGAATCAAAATAAAAAATGAAATTAAAACATACCAATATTTCTCTAAATTTTTTTTGATAAGGCTTGATAAATATATTATTTGGATACAGTAAGATGATATTGAAAATATGTAATGAAGCCTTGATTGATTTTAATGCATGTACTCGTATGGGTTATTTTATGCAAGAGGGTCAGGAAATTGCAATTGGTATGTTTAGTATTATTTGCGATTATTCGGACTATTGTCTCATCTTCTTGTTATCTGTACAACCTTTCAGTTAATGTGCCCCCCCCCCCGACCTTCTTCAGGTATTTCTTTTGAACTCGGGAAAACTATTTTCGAACTCGGGGTCCATTATTTTGAGAAGGCTCCCAAGTTCCGACAAGAAATACCTAAAGAGGCTGGAGGGCAAATCGGCTGAAATATGTACAGATAAAATGAGATAGGACAAAACTTAGTCTGAAAATCCAAATAATACTAAACATACAATTTAATGCAATTTTCCTGACCCCTCTTGCCTAAAATAATCCCCATACGAGTTGACATGCTATAAAATCAATTCAAGGCTCATTTCATACTTTCAAACATCATCTTACTGTATCCCCTGTAGAGGGATAAAACCTGCCCCACCCCTGCCACAAAAAGGGCGAAAGTATCCCTGGTTATGACACTAAAACTTCACCCAGTGGTGAGGCCTCTATTTCTGGAAAGGATAATGTGAGGTTCCCATTCTTGCCATTACTCACATTGGATCACTTGATCTTCGGGTAGTACCTGTTAAACTTCATCTATAGGTCCTCTTTGACTTCAGTTGTAGTACTGTTAAACTTCATCTTAGGTCCACTTTATCTTCAGTGTAGTTACCTCGTTAACTGTCCATCTATAGGTCCACTTTCTCTTCAGTGTAGTACCTGTTAAACTTCCATCTATAGGTCCACTTTGATCTTCAGTGAGTACTGTAAAAACTTCCATCTATAGGTACCACTTTTGATCTCGATGGTAGAGTACCTGTTTAAACTTCCATCATAGGTCCACTTTGATCCTCAGCGGTGTAACCTGTTTAAACTTCCATCTATCCACTTTGATCTTCGGGTAGCTAACTGTTAAACTTCCATCTTAAGTCAGACAGATCTATTTAAAAAATCGTATTTCATAAATAGCAGTAGACTGGGCTCTTTAGCCTTTGGTAAGACAAACTGATCTAGGAGAGGAAAAACTGAAATGTTTAACCAGCTGTTCTCCACTTAAAATATTGACCTTGTGCCAATCCTGCTCTGTGGCGGATGGCTGGTAAATACATGCCACACATTATCTTAAAAATTTCTGTAGACTTAACCACTCAACTGCCTTTTCTATTTTTTTTTTTTTTTTTGTGTTATTTTTTTAATTTATTTTAAGTATCCAACCATTGTTAACCAGATTTGCCTGACACCACAACGTTTCTAAATTGTAAATTGAAAAGTAAATTTGATATTAATGAGAATAACTTGGCTATATTTGTTTTTCTAGGATTATTTATTTATTTTTATTGCATAAAATGTGTTAGGTGTCCTGTGTTTATTGCAGTTATGAAGATGTTGACCTTATTATTACTACATGTATGTTGTGCTAATTAGATTTAATGAGTTTCTACGGTTTTGTTGTTTTAATCACAATCTTCACTTACTTAGATTTGGTAAAAAAAGTTAAGAGACATATCAAATTTTCCTCAACTTATGTGCGCCGTTTATTTTGACATCTGAATAGATCAGCAAAAAAAGAGAAAAAAAAAATCCTAAAACAATATAAAGCAAATGAAAACTAATAAAATTGTAATAGATAAATAAAATAAATAAACACTTAATCGGAAATTGTTAATTCTGTTTTAATTTCTTTGCGCCTAAAAAAACAAATCTGTTGAAATATTAGGCTAGGGATCTTTTTTGATTTTTTTCTAAGCAATGATTTTAGCAATATAATTAGATAAGATTTTAAATGAGAAAAGATAAAAAAAAAAAGATGTTATTTTTGGGCACACCAAAAACACAATTTTTATCTGCTGCTATCAGCAATCATCATGTATGCTGTCAGCATGAATACCCTGAGTTATCCTCTGTGCAGCATCCAGAATCTGTACAGAACTGATTGATATTAGGTTTTGCTGGGTAGCCTACACATGTTGCTGTACAGCCTCTCTTCTCTCTCTCTCTCTCTCTCACCACACAATTTTCAGCAGATAAATTAGATAAGATTTTAAATGAGAAAAGAAGAAACAAAAAAATAAGGTTTTTTTTTTTTTTTTGACACAAAAAAACACAATTTTCATCTGCTATCTTCTCTCTTTCTCTTTCTTTTCTTTCTGTCTTTTTTTTCTTCTTATTTTCTCTATTCTTCAAGCAACAATTTTCAGCAGATAGAATTAGATGAGATTTAAATGAGAAAAGAAGAAAAAAAAGATGTTATTTATTGGACACAAAAACACGATTTTCATCTGCTATCATCAGTTGTGAATATCCATTGAACTCTCTCTTCTCTCTCTCCTATCAGTCATTGTCGCCTGGGAAGTCTTCCGTGCAGCATTCCAGTAATCTGTACAGAACTGATTGAAATAGGTTTTTTAGCTTGGTCAGCCTACACTGTGTTCCAGGTGTAGGTGTCCACAGGAGAATGTCACTATGCACTTTAGTTGTCCTTGTCCTCCAGTTAGTCTGTCCAGCTTGTCTTACTTAGATTTACCATACAGCTGGCTGCTTTTTTTTTGAGTACCTGCTTCCAGATTGTCAGGACAAACACTTCAGCATCCTTTGTGTAACTCCCATCTATCTAAAGTGATGCAGCAATACAGTAGCATTGATATGGCTACGGCTGTGGACAATTCTCACTTAACTTATCAGTGAGATTAGATTTCCAAGGATTGATAGATTATCAGCTGCTTTAATCAGATGGAAGGCAATAATTCACTCTTCTTCTTTTCAAGAAAATAGTCCTGTACGAAAGAAATTAATTTTTTTTGGATTTATTCTTCTGATCTACTCAAATTTATTTATACTAGAATGCGGACCACCTGGCATCACCAGTGGTAGAGGGGGGGGGACGGTATTTTTTTTTTTACAAGTTAGTCCGCGGATCATTTATTACTAAATCATGAGTTGGATGCCCTATTAAATCACCATGTAAAAAAAAAGACCTTGCATTGATCAAGCATTCTGAAATAAACGTTAAGTCTACTAATCAAAATAATTAAATGCAAAAAAAATTTCCATTCTGTTATTCATTTAAATTTTATTTTTAATCCTTTCAACAAAATATAAATCAAATCTTATTATTTTTGCTCAAAAACAAGCCCTGTGATATTTAATGTGTTTTTATAATTTACTTTGTTTTAATTGTTTATTTTTGAAGTTTCCTCCGGACTACACACAACTGCCCTTTATAATATAGATAGATAGATTTTTAATGTTTTTTAATCGTTGTTATTGGAAAGATTCTTGTAATATTAAATAACTACAAAATAACTTTTTTTTCTTTTTCTCTCTCTTTCAGGTCATCATTAGATCGTCATCCCTGGCGATCTCTCTCTTTTGTTTAGAAAATTGGAGCCCCTACACAACTGTGTACAAACAAATGACTTATCAAATCTTATTATAATGGAGATTGTGTGTTTTTCTGTCTGTAACCGAAACTATATTCCTACTCAAGTCACAATTCTCTTAGTTATTGACATCACATTCTCCATGATTTATTTTTATCTAAACCTCAATTATTAATAAAATAGTCTTACATTATTAATACTGTTAACTATGTCTACATACTGACAACATGCAATTATATTTATATATACTACAAAATAGCGGTTTTACAGTGTGAACGGGAAGCTTTATTTGCATATTAATATTTAAAAATCGAATTTAATAATATGTGGCTTAGTATTATTGATTTCTAATGTTGGTTTTTATTTTAATGAATATAAGCAAAATCTCTTCAATGAATCTTAAATGAAATCCATTAATAAGATAAAATAACTGTCATTTTATTATTTACTTCCTCTTATAACTAAATACTTAAATTAGGAAAAATAACAATGACAGACGAGAGTGATGGAAGAGTAAGTTTCAGTTGTTCCATTTTTTATTATACTCCCTCTGTTTCAAATCTTATTATACTCCCTCTGTTTCAAATCTTTGTATTCTTATTTAGTTCCGTTAGACTTTCTAATTTAATATAATATTTTATTACATTAAAACTTAAATACTTGCACCCGGAGGGTGCATATATTTGCTAGTAATTATAATTACTTTAAAATATATAATGGTGTATATATTATTAGTATTAAATAGGAATACTTATAACCATATAACTTTGTACAAAATATTATTATAGTCAAATAATAATTTAAAAAAAAAGAAGATTTATTACCATGGAATGTTGAAAATATAAATATGATTATGATCAAACATTTACAAATGAATCAAATTTCGGCATTAAATAACCCATAAGGAGTTGAGATGCCATTAAACAAATAAATCAAACAAAACCATGTGCTAATTTGTGTAGTAACAGGTGCATACATGTGCAGTAATGCTGCTGGCTTTTTGATTTAGTGTGTCCTGGGAAGCACATATTTGCTTTGAATGAGTCCCTGGAAAAATTTATGGATCCCAACTAAAGCCGTCTAACTCCTACCTTGTAACCTATTCTGTGTAATTCATTTCTAAGAAACCACTGCAATATATTTACAGTTAGCTTGAAATGGTGAGCGAAGAAAAAAGAAAAACACTGGGGTGTATGGAAACAATTTTACTGCATCCTTTTAGATTTTTGTGCGTCAAGGACACAGGACGTGTACCTATCAGCATCTCTGCTTGTGTGTGTATGTTTTTGGTTTTGGTTTTATATTGACGGGCAGTAAAACCCTTGATTTCTTTAATATTTAATCAGAATGTAAATCCTATCAATCAGTTTTCTATTCATTACCCACTGCCTAACTGTGCTCATATCTACTTTTTGATCTCAAACATCCAGCAAGAATTTATGGGTGAAATTTGTTTTGCTGGCTGGCCAACACTGGTGTGCCCATGTGTAGGAGTCCATAGGAGAACATTGTTTATGAGTTTGTCCTTACTTCTCCATCAGTGCCTAGCATGTCTTGCGTAGATGATTTGTGGGATGGGAGGTAAGTGGCCATACAACTGCTGTTTTTTATGCTTTTGGTTAAAACAGTGTGCAGCATCCTTGTGTAGCTCACATTTTGGTTTTCCTCCAGGTTTTTTTAAAAGTCCAAGTGGTGCAATCATACAATAGTACTCATAGGGCTAAAGTTTGGAAGAATTTCTGGTAATTTATGAGGAAGTTCGTCCCGGTCTCCTGTCTCAGAAATTGCTACCCGGTGACTATTAAAATAATGTCCCCCAGCTATGTCGTCTCGGTGGTGTTACTTAAAAGAAAGCAACCAACTTAGGGCGTTAAATGTATTTTAGAGGGGGGGGGCTTCTCTTTTTTGATATGAACAAATGGAAATGGGTGGCTAGATATATATAAACAAAGTCAAAAATGAAAAAATTGAGGTAGATAGATAGATAGATAGATATCCATCTTCATATCTAAACATTAAACAATTACGGCAAATTTCTATAAATAAATTAGTAAACAAATTACGGTAAATAAATAAGAATTACGACAAAAAAAAGAAGCCCCCCCCCAAAAAAAATACATTTAACGCCCTAAGTTGGTTGTTTTTTTTTTCAAGTAACACCACCGAGACGACATAGCTGGGGACGTTATTTTAATAGTCACCGGGTAGCAATTTCTGAGGCAGGAGACCGGGATGCACTGCCTCATAAATTACTGAATTTCCTTCTTTTTTTTGTTTTTCTTTTGTTTTTTAAATTTTTTTATCAGACCTAATGGTCTGATAAAAACATCTTTACGGTTTTTGTTTTTAGGAATAACATGGAATGAATATAAAAGTAAATAATGTTATAGAATTTAAAATAATTTTTGTATTTCTTTTTTTCTTTTTTAGGTATGTTAAAAAGAAAAATATTAGTATTAGACCTGGATGAAACTTTAATCCATTCACATCATGATGGAGTTTTACGACAAACAGTGAAACCAGGAACACCTCCAGATTTTGTATTAAAGGTAAGTAATTTTTTAACTTTATTACTAGCTCTACCTGTGGAAATTCCATGGAAGACGTGTGCAATAATTACATTAATTTAGTCTGTCAATACCTTTCCATGATGAATTCTCATTGGTTATGATTTTAAAATTTGAATGAATAACATATATATATTTACCAACCCCTCCGCACGAGCAAGATGCGACACAAGGTCAATTTCTTAAGCGGAGTTCAACAGGTTTGAATTCAGAGTTTTCCTTCTCCTAGACCAGTTGCCTAACCAAGATTAAAGAGCCCAGTCTGCCCTACTATTTACCCATAGCTGGAGGGAGAGTAGGATTCATACCTTTCCCAAGGGTATTAGCGCTAAGTGAAATGCAATTACCACGTCCAGGATTTGAACTCGGGGCGACGAGTCCATTTCCCATGACTTTAACCATTACACCATGCGCTTCCTATGAATAACATATAAGTGCCATGTCCGAAGGGGCTGTAGAATATGCTGACTGCACCTCTGCAGAGGGGTAAGACCCATCCTCACAATGGACCCACCAGTTAGCTGTGGGTTGCGACCAGTGATGCTTAAGAATAGAATCCTAGTGGCTGAGCAGTTCATGACATCCAGCACACTACTTTGGTCCTTACTTGGGCTATACAGGTTGTTGGATAGACCCTGAGTTTGATTAATCAGCTGGTCATGTCAAGCCCCCAGCACCTATATGATTGTCCTGATTGTATTGTTCTAATGGCAAACCCCCAACCTTTTTTATCATATAGATGCTAGAAGGCGGTGGATGAGGGTTTAGTGTTCTGGTATAATGTTAAACTGCATCTAATTGTGAAGTTCTGATTCTGGAGCTCTGGGGAGTGTGGAGTACCCCATTCATCGCTTTATTGCCAATACTCTCTAATCCATTGAGACACAATGGTAGTACGTGTGAGGTCCCCACCTATGAGTCAAATAAATCTTTTTGAGATGTTTAAAATAATTTGGAACTACAGGGTGGACTGAAAGTCTTGTCATCCCCTAATTTAACCCCCCCCCCCCCAAAAAAAACTTAACGTCCTATACCGCCTCATTCCACCTGGCCGGAAGTTACATTCGTTTTCCTAATCTACCCCAAATGATAGCTCAGTCAATAGAGCGTCGGACTAGGAACCACAAGGTACTGAGTTCAATACCGGCCCTCGCCCACTCAGTGTATGAGTAGCACAGGGGTCTGTGCAGTAAAGTGAAGAGCTGATGGTGCACCGTCTCAGACGCCAAAACAATCTCCTTGGTCTAACGCTAAAAGGGGATAGACTCCCTCGCTGTCTGGCTGATACCGACTATAGGCCACCCCGACGACTTTACTACCATTTATATTAAAAGTAAATAACAGGTAATTTGAAAGGAAAAGGCCATTTTTAGGCATTTTTGATAAATCCTTATAGGAATGGGGCTCTGAACTTAGAACTTTCTCAACAGGATGTATATCCTATCTAATAATAATTTAGAAGCCTATATATATATATCCTATCTAATAATAATTTAGAAGCCTATATATATATATATATGATTAATATGTAATGTTTGAGTAATTATTCCAATCTAATATAAATAATTTGTACACAATTATTTCATTTCACATGATTATTACCACTGACAAAATTTATGGAATTAGTGCACTTAAAGGATGTAAGATGGAATACATTTTTTAAAATTTAATAGCTGATCATTCTGGCTTCATAAAATATATCTTAAACAAATTAGATTAAATTATTTTAATTAATGGTATTATTTTTTCCAAGCCATGCAGAGGAAAATATGGAATAACCTAATGTATAAAAAGAGTTAATTCTACAATGCAACCCAAACTTCTAGAAAATAATCTAATTTTTAAAGTATTCTTTTTGAACATGTATAGTCATTAGTAAATTATTAAATTGGAATATTAATTAGATATTAATTGTTATTTAAAGCTATAAGTGTTTTTGCAAATTATTAAATATGAATAGTTACTTAAAACCATATAATTACTTGTAAAAAAAAAAAAAAAGGTACAGACTAAATAACCCAACAAGGATTGACATGCTGTAAAATCAACCCACTAACAAAATGGTATTTGATTCTTGTCTGACTGAGGAGACATACAAATGGTAGTTTATATTGAGTCAATGCCGATAGAATTATTATAGTGCTCACTGAAATTGTTTCAAATTTTATTATGTGCAATATTCTGTTGCGACTCGCAGTAGGTGGGACATCGTTGCAGTAGGTGGGACATCTTGTTGCGACTCGCAGTAGGTGGGACATCTTGTTGCGACTCGCAGTAGGCGGACATCTTGTTGCGACTCGCAGTAGGTGGGACATCTTGTTGCGACTCGCAGTAGGCGGGACATCTTGTTGCGACTCGCAGTAGGCGGGACATCTTGTTGCGACTCGCAGTAGGCGGGACGTGTTGGTGAGACTCGCAGTAGGCGGGACGTGTTGGTGAGACTCGCAGTAGGCGGGACGTGTTGGTGCGACTCGCAGTAGGCGGGACGTGTTGGTGCGACTCGCAGTAGGCGGGACGTGTTGGTGCGACTCGCAGTAGGCGGGACGTGTTGGTGCGACTCGCAGTAGGCGGGACGTGTTGGTGCGACTCGCACTAGGCGGTGGGATATCCTGTTTAGAATTTCTTTAGTTATTTGTTATGGAATTTTAAGTTTTTAACAAAAAAAAAAAAAAAAAAAAAAAAAACCTAAACAAACTGGAATATATGTCATTTCAAGAGAAATTAAAATTGGCTTGTTCTAAGATTGGAAATTTCTATCAAAGAAAAACAAATTCTACTGTAAATATTCAAGAGCCCCCCACCCCTGATTTTTTTTATTTTTTAATTTTTTTTTTAAAATTAAGAAATCAATCCTCATCATCATGTCTCGCAATTAGCACGGATATCCATAACAATCTCTTGCCAACCTTCTCTATCATGCATTGTCCCAGGGAGGTCCTATGTCCAGCATCCAGTATCCACGCAGAGCTGGTCAATGTAAGTCCTTGCTGAGCGGCCCACACTAGTATGTCCATACATTGGCTTCCACAGGAGAACGTTACTTATGATTTCGTCCTCACTCCTTCAGCAGTGTCTTGTCTGTTTCACTCAAATGGTTTGTGAGATGGGGGCAGATAGCCGTACAGCTGCTCCCTTGTGGGGTGCTGTTTCCACGACTTGTTCAGGATCACACGCAGCATTCTTGTGCAACGCCCATCTAGCTTATTCTCTAGACACTTCGTTAGTGTCTAGATGGTGCAGCCATACAGCAGCACTGATACAACCACAGCCTGGAAGAATTGTCTGGTTTTAACTTGTCAGTGAGATCGGATTTCTATATGTGATAATCTATTTATAGCCGACCATGCCTTCCCTATTCGTGCATTGACATCGCCTTCTGTGGATGAGAAAAGTAAAGAGAAAAAAAAATCTGCTGCACCCAAGTGACAAAAGAAGGAATTTCTTCTGTATTAAAATATTTCCAGATGTTATGAATGGAAAATGCACATTGAATTCTTTAAGAAACAGAATTATCAGACACTTGAAAATTCCATTAAAGATTAGTTTAATTTTTCTCTATTTAATTAAATGTAACTTCTGTTCATTATCCCCAAAATACAACTTTACAATTTAGACGATCAAGTAATGTATCTGTTAGTACAGAACAGAAAGATGTTAACACATCTAGAATAAATCTGTTTTACAAGATTGCAAACATTTAATCTTATATTATACTGCTTATTGATAATATAGATTGTTATAGCTATCTATCTATCTATCCATATATAAAGGGCAGTTGTCTGTATTTGTATGTCTGGAGGAAATTTCGAAAATAAAACAATTAATGACAAAGTATATATATATATATACATATACATACACATTAAATATCACCAGGGCTTGGTTTTTGAGCAAAAATAATGAAGATTTGATTTATATTCGTGAAGATAATTAAAAAAAAAAAAAAATTATAAAATTATTATATTATACTGCTTATTAATAATATAGATTGTTATATCTATCTGTTATATACTGGGGTTTTCACTAACCCAAATCAGCATATAACGTTATATACCTTTCTTACTTCTTACTCTGTCGTCTATTCTTCTGGCCGGCTTTGCTTCTGATCGTTTATCATCTATCTTGGTCTGGTATATTTTCTAAGGGTCTGGTCTTCTTGCTATGTTCCTGCTGGCTGGTCGTCCTGGATTCATTTCTTAGTCTTGTTACCAAGACATTCATCAACCATAAGAACATTTTACTTATATAAACTTTTATTTCCTTAACTATACGTTTCACGTAACTAAATATCTGACTAACATAGCGCGCGTGAGTCCCAGCCTTAGGCAGAGCACAAAATGGCCGACTGCTCTGCCTGACGTCCAACTGCAAACTGGGGACTCTGAAAAAGGTCCCACGTGACTTCACATATTTGGCAGGCTTCTGTAATTTTCCATAGAAGGACCCGGCCATGGTATAAAAGGGGTCATCCCCACAGAATTACAGGGGATTGACAATAATCTTATGCAACCACATAGATTATGTAACATATCTATCTATCCATATATAAAGGGCAGTTGTGTGTATGTGTATGTCTGGAGGAAACTTTGAAAATAAAACAATTAACGACAAAGTGTATATATATATATATATATATATATATATATACACACACACACATTAAAAATCACCAGGGCTTGGTTTTTGAGCAAAAATAATGAAGATTTGATTTATATTCATGAAGATAATTAAAAAAAATAAAATTAAAATGATAACAGCATGGATTTTTTTTGCATTTAATATTTTAAATAGGAGACATTAATTTTTCTTTTCATCAACGTAAGGTGTTTTTTTTTTTTTTTTATTTTTAAAATTTTTTTTTACATAGTGATTTTAGTGGGGCATCCTGCGTGGATCCAACTTGCAATTCAACAATAATGGATCTTCGAGACTATCTCTCCCCCATACCTCTACCCAGGCGACGCTGGGTAGCCACTTCTAGTTTATAAATAAAGAGTGCTCAATATCAGAGAGAGAGAGAGCATATGTAGATATAAGTTAGAATAGCATAGTAGTAAAGTCGTCGGTTTGGTCTGAAGTCGTTATCAGCCAGACAGTGAGGAAGTCTATTCCCTTTTCACTAGCAATAGAAGGAGATTTTGGGGATCTGAGATGGAGCGCACACCTACCATCAACTTCTTACTTTACCGCACAAATCCCTGTGCTATTCATACACTGAGTTGGTGAGAGCTGGTATTGAACCAGGAACTTGAGGTTCCTAGTTGAACACCCTATGGACTGAGCTAAACCGAGGCCCGCTCAATGATGCTTGGTGACTGTCAGTTTCTCACCTGTGTGATTATCAGAACCAAGAGGGTTCCACATAGTGGGTATTCTTTTTTATATTGTCTTGTGGGCGATGATGGAAAGTGTGATCTAGTTTATGGGGAATTCTGGGTAAGCCAGTCTAATTTATATTGTATTGTTATTTATGTGGGTATATTATAGTAATTTTGTGATTTAACACTGGAAAATAACATGCTATAAAATCCAACCAACCAACCAAACAAAACGTAAGTGACTATGCCACCTTTGCATTTTTCTTTTTAATTAAAGAACCCAAAGTATCTGGTAAAAGTTTATTTTCATTTGCTATTTGTATTTGAAAGTTGATCTGGGTTGCTCTTTTTAAATTTAAGATTAAGATATCTCTCGGCGGAATTATCTGCTGTTAAATCTAATAATTGTCAATTGAAAGCCCTGTTAGTGTGGCTTGAAGTACGATGACTACATCTTTTGTGTGGGAGGGCGCAGTGGTGTACTCGTTAGAGTCGTAGGAAATGGACTCGTCAACCCGATGCGATGCCACAGTTCACATAGCACTGATATCCTTGGGAAAGGTATAAATTTAACTATTCTCCCTCCAGCTATGGCTAAATAATAGAGAAGACTTGGCTCTTTAACCTTGGTTAGGTAACCAGTCTAGGAGAAGGAAAACTCTGAATTCACTACTAGAATAGGCTCAGGCCTTCTTAGTGATCTACTTAATGATCTATTTCAATTAAAAAAAACATTTTTTTAATTGTTTTTTCTAAAAAGATTTTTTTTCTAAATCTTTTTGGAGAGCGATATATGAGACATGGGGGTCGTATTGGGTCGTCATTCCACCATTGTTCTCGTCCAAATCGTCTGGGAGAATATTGATCACTACCAATAGCAGTCTCCCAGATCGATACTCTGGATCGTTACGTACAGGACGTCCGAAGAGAATATTGATTGATCAATAGCAGTCTATCCGGATCATCTCTGTCACTTCTGTCACTGGCCATATTGATCGTCTGACAAAACCCCAATGCTGTGTCTGGAACGCGCCCATGTGTCATAAGGGAAACAACACAACAACAAAAGAGATGAAGAAAAGACAATGTCAGGTGAACATTCAGAAATGGCAGGGAGATATATAATACGTATTCATCTGCTGCTATCTCCAGTCGCTCCATCAGCTTATAATTCATTTGCTCCTATGTCTGTCGAGAGGGGGGTCACCCCCATTCCTTTTGGGGACCTCTGCTAAGGCTAGCGTCTAGTGGGCATCTAACATCCTATCTCTTCCGTGTTCAGGGCTCATGTGTTCCCTTCGCTGTCCCAAGACTAACTGACTAAACTTTTCAATTTCCCAGAATCCTCAGATCTCATATCAATATCTCGTCTCCGAGATTTATCAACCCCGCGGGATTTGAAAAAGTTCTTTGTTCTAACAGACCACCCTCATGGTGGTTTATGACCTATCTGACCAACTGGTCAACTATTAAAGTTGTTCACAACCCAGACTTCTCGTCTCTAATCTGGGGAGTTATCACCCTCTTAATCTTCCTTGAGTTTTAATGGTTTCTCTAACTTATCATTGACCCTACTTTACACATACAATATATGTAGACACACACGCATGTATATATACACACGCACATATATATCTATATCTATATACATACACACACATGATCTACTTGAACACACTTATCTTATATATGGGTTTTACTACTACTTATTCGGTCTACCACATACACACACATATATGTGGTTTGACTTACTACCTATGTATCATAACTACCTAGAAATATATATACATACACACCTACTGTGCAGCCACATATGCATGCCCAATGCATAGTATTATAGATAAGACTCTCTTCAAAAATGGTTGTCTTGGAGATGGCGCTAAACTTCATCTGGTTGTGAGGGTCCAGTTCTGTTAGGGACGCATGTATTAATAGTTTTTTTCTTAGTTTGAAAATAGACCAAATTTTAAATCTAAAGCAAGTATCAGATCTCACAATATTATGACATTTTTGTATAGCTTAATACAAATGACTTTATTAACAAACTCCATTAAGTAAACAATTTGGTGGTGTGGTTGTCATGGTTATGTTAACCACAGAAAATGGGATTGCCATACAAAGTCCAAGTTCCAACTGAGACTGTTTGCATTCACTTTGTGAGCCCTGTTGCTTAGAAAATGTCGACCATATCCTCTGACTCAGAGTGGTTGTATCTGTTGACCCCATCTATATGTAGATCTATTTAAAAATTATTGGCTAAATCAAACTTAACGGACCTAAATTCCACCATCGTATGTCACCCCGACGAAAGAAAGAAAAAAAAAATCAGGGAATTAACTGAATTTAATGAAATTTTCAGTGTTGATATATTAATGAATATATGATATAATGCACCAGTTATTTTATTTCAAATCTTTTACATTTTTTCAGGTCAGTTAACTTTGAACCACAACTTTGAGGCGCAACACAGATTCTCAAAGATACGCGGTTCAAAGTTAACTGAGCTGAAAAAATATAAAAGTTTTTAAATAAAAACTCCCCAACTCAGCAAATGAATAGCACAGGGATCTGTGTGGTAAAGTGAGGAGCTAATAGTAGGTGTTGCGCTCCACCTTGGATGCAAAAAACACTCTCCTTTATCTAGCGCTAGTGAAAAGGGGATAGACTCCCTTGCTGTCTGGTTGATATCAACTTTTTAATTTACTCTTACCGAATAGGAAATATTTTTTTGATTTTGAGGTAATTTATGAGGAAGTGCGTCCTGGTCCCGAAGTGCCTCCGAAATTGCTGCCTGGTGAATTTTAAAATAACGACCCTAAGCTTCAGCACCACATCGGTGTTACTTGAAAGAAAACAACCAACTTAGGGCGTTAAATGTATTGGGGGGGGGGGCTCTTTTTTGTTTTAATTCTTGATGGATAGTTTTGAATAGACTGAGATAGATAGATAGATAGATAAACAATAGGTACCACCTATTTTACCCGTGAAATTTATCCCTCCCCACCCCCTATATTTAACACAATGAAACTTGCTGAAAAATTAATATTTTCTTGAAAAAATTTTTTCCATTCGAAAGAATCAAGACAAAAAAGAATTAATAGAAAAAAGAGACCCCCCCCCCCAAAAAAAAAATACATTTAACGCCCTAAGTTGGTTGTTTTCTTTTAAGTAACAAGTCGTTATTTTAAAATTCACCGGGCAGCAGTTTCGGAGGCAGGGGACCGGGATGCACTTCCTCATAAATTACCGATTTTGATTTATCTTACTTTTTTTATTTTAATTTAAAAAAAAAATAGAAAACTGCAGTAAAGTAAGTTTTGTCTAAACCAAAGCAGGTGCACACACTCACTCATTTATGTATGTATGTATGTGTGTGTGTACACACATGAAAAGCTTTTTCAACTCTGACCCGGAGTGGTAGTACCTGTTAGGGTCCCATCTGTGTGTTAAATAGAAAATGTGTTGATAAAAATTCACGTTAGTTATATAGAGCTTTGTAAATGGAGTTCAAAACTGTTTGAATTATACAAATATCTCCAGTGATTCAAAAGTTATGAGAATTTAAAGCCCGAAATTGGGGGTAAAAAAGGGGACATGATTTTGATAAAAAAATCTGTCAACTCATAAACCATTTCAGAACAAGAAATTCAGTAATTTCTTCACCATTTCTTTATTTTTGAAGCAATTTTGCTAAAACTTTGCATTTTATGTAAAATTGTATGTTCTTTCTGATTCTGGTCTTAGATTTTATGTATCTCTATGCTAGAATCCATTATTTGGGGAATAGAAAGTAGGGATATCAAGA